>VXBB01016138.1:161578-314325 GCA_013399915.1 Illadopsis cleaveri | reverse complement strand
CAGGAAAGTCCAGTGGCTCCACCAGTAAAAACAGCTCAGCCCATGTACTTTACTTTATTGAGGAGTACGAGATACAGTTGTGACTTTCACAGTCTCTCCTGGAAGTCAGACATGTTGAGCTTTGGACATCTAACGTTCAACTTCTTGTCAGGAAGTGTGTAATAATTACATTTGAAAGGTTTTGATGCAATGTAATCTGAAGTAAACAAACTTTATAAAAAGAGTGATGGCAAGATGTGTTGCACATCTTATATATGGTAGAAATGTTGGGTGTCATAAAGTGTTCCATCAGTACAAGTTTCAAAAGAAATTTCATGCTTCATGCAACCACACATCCCCACTTAAACACAAGTAAATAAAAACTGCTTTCCACACAACTGTAGACAATTGAAATAGCTTCAAAATGGATTTAAGGTTTAAATTTAGTGAAATATCAGTCTTCCTTGATTAATGTTATAGTTATGAATTATTATATTTATTTTTAATCTGGTGTATTGATCATACTGAGTAATTTGCAAATGCTGTTAGTTACTGAGCTGTGTGGAAAATTTCTGCTTGAAGTGGAAAGATAACAGAAAATAATGTGAAGTGTAATTCAAGCAATTGCAAAGTATCTGGAATTAGGACATGTTTTGTTAGTTTCATAGTTTTGACTTTGTTTTTCTTTCATATTCCAGTGTTTCCCCCTCCCCCCCTTTCCTTTTGTGCTTGCGGATAATTTAGAAATAGCTAGTGATCTCATCGATCCTGTCAGGTGGTATAGTGAAGTAAATAAGGTCATTTAAGGCTTATCTTTAATATGCAATGTCATTATTTTTTCTGTGGGTCAAATCTGCAGGGCTTAATATAATTTGAAGCAGGTTTAGTCCTGTCAGCCACTGGCTTAGATTTTGAATAGAACTTTAAAAACGAAGAGTACATTAGTCTTTAGAAAAACATTCCCCAAGTATTATATATAAATGGATAGCACTAATCCTGTCACTTTCTACTCTATTTTTCCACAGTACCTTTTCTAAATCAAACTCTATTTCTTTTATTTACCCTTGGGGGTGGGGTTTTGGGGTTTTTTTTGATGTTTGGTGGGGGTTTTTTTTCTTTTTTCTTTTTTTTTTTTTTTTTAGGTTGGAGGAGTGATTGGTTTTTTTTCTGTTTTCCTGCTTTTGATATGCTATTCTGCATGCAAAATCTATATATTGCCGAGAACCCTCAAACTCATTTTTCTGCACCTCTTGGAAGTCACTCAGCATTTCTCAAGGTTAGACTCAGTGTTAAAATCATCACAGTTGAGATTTGTTTCTAATTTTAGATGTGACACCATCTTTTGTGACATGATGTGACCATATTTGTGAGGAAGAGGTTAGGACAGCAAGAGTCATATCTTTAGCCTTGTGTTTAATATAAAACAACAAAGATGAGGAAATCTCAAAAGAGGTGATTTTGCTGGACTACTGTCTCTTTATTCTCATATAAATAAGGAATTACAAAGCAATCCAGGAACTTTTGCTACTAAACTGTCAGGATTTTCTTAAAACAAAGATAGAGTGGAAAATCAACATAATAGTTATTACTGTATGGAAATATGGAAAACAAGGGGACAGCTGGCTTGATGCCAGGTTCAGTGATGATGCTTTTCACACCAGCTCCACTAGTGTATTTGTAGAGCTGATAAAGGAGATCCTACAGCTGAAGGCAATGGTACACTGTAGGCATGACCCAACCTTCACTGCATACCTCTAACATTAGCTCACTATGGTTATTTTAAGCTTTTCTTTTAATATAACCTAGTAATTTCTTTGCTATTTTTTGCTTAGTTGGTATAAAGCACCTGTAAACATCAGGGCTCAACATCCTGGTAGAATGATAGACGTCACTCCCTTCTGTTATTGTTACTTCTAGAAAGTTTATTTTATCATGAAAACAGACTGAGTCACTCAGATGAGCTTTTTTTAAAAACAACCTTGCATGTTGATGTTATATCTTCTTCTTGAGCAGTTTAGCTTTCTACTGCTTGATATTTGTCAATATTCAGCTAATAAAGGAAGACTGGTGCCCATCTTGCAAATCCATGAATGACAAGTTCTGTGAGGTCTTTTCAGTCACGTGTAAGTGAAAAGGTAAAAGTTGCTTCAAAACAGTCTCCTACAGTCCCTCCAGCACCATCCATGCACATTGTTCTTAAAAGTAGAAAATAGAAAGTGCCCCTCCACAAGAACACACTCTTGAAATGAAAATGTAAGGATTGAGTAGATTTAGATAGGAAAGTATCCATAGAGAACTGAAGGAATTCTTGAAATTTGGACACCTAGATATGTTCAGAAAGCCTTGCTGCATGCTTTGCAAGCTTATCCTGTTCGGTGACGTTGAACATATACTTTTAAGTCATTGTATCTTGTTCAGTCTCAGACTGATAAACAATGTGGTTTTTGCCATAGTGCCATTTTTCTGTGTTTGTTTTTCTAGCAGACTTCCAAGTTGCACAGTAACTATCCCTCTTCTGCAACCACCTTCCACTCCTCCTTTTCTATTCAGGGTGCAACTCCCTTTCTGTGCACAGTGGAAAGAGTGTTTTCTGTTATGGAATAAAAAGGCTACCTTTGTTTCATGTTTGCCAAAAATACGGCTTTATACCTCTCTCTTTTCAATTTAACAAAGATTGAAGCTGCCTCTGGAGAGATTACAAATGGGGAAAATTAAGTATACAAGCCTTATAGTGTATTGTCAGTGCCCTTACATCTACTTTGACATGGTGAATCAAAAGGAAATTACGTTTTTTGGATGCTTTCCCTTTCGGTTGGGATTGCACCAATTTATCACATGAAAATGCTGAATTCAAGAATCACCTCTGTTATTTAAGTGGCAAAACAGGAGAGGTCTCTACCAGTTTGTTGGCTTTTAAAGAGCTAGACATTTTCAAGGGCAAAGAGACACAAGGTTAAGAACAATGAAACTTAAAATGTAAAATGATTTCTGAATTCTATAATCACCACTGTCCTCTCAAAAAAAAAAAATAAATTAATGGGATGTGACAAAATTGTCTATGTTTGAAGTTTATTTGAATTTGAGGACTTGGAGAATTTCAGTAGTTGAGACAACAAATCATGCAGCATGTCTATAGACAGAGGAAAGATGAAAGTTTACAAGTACAATAAGAAAACAAGCAATAAAGAACACATTCTGAATTAGATTTGATGAAGAATGTTCAGGCTGTTAATAAGTAAAGAAATTGCAGTGCACAGTGTCTATTAAAGGATCAAAGAGGAAGAAGCAAATTGTGTGAAATACAGTGATAAATATAGACTGATGAAGATTAAAAAAAAAATGAGTGATCAGAAGCTTCTGGGAGAAAAGATTGTGGAGCACTCTTTGCAGAAACTATAGAAAGTAAATACAAGAGAAAAAAACATAAATGAGAGAGGCATTCATCTATGCATGAAAAGAATGGCAGAGCTGATAAATGTTTGACATGAGCCGTTTGTTAAGGAATTGCTTTGCATCTCTTTTTTAGTTCAACATTCAGCAGAGATTATGGCAGTTAAAACCTTATGAAGTGAATTTTGAATTAGTGGATTTGGAATAAATATGAATTCTAAGTGTTACAGAGTATTTTCTTAGCTGGTAGCAGACCAGTGGAAGAACTTTTCTGGCAGAAGCACAGGCAGTTGGCGAATCTCTGAAATATCTCCCAGCACCTGGCAGTACAGGAGATGAGCAATGGCAATGGTACTACAATAACAGTACAAAGCCACAGCCTCTTCTTTTATCTGATGAGAGGCACTCTATGTTTACCATCACCACAACAAGACTCTTCCAAGTAATTTTTTCAGCTGGTTGGAAATATCTTGGCTGTATGTATAAACTCCATGCTTAGTCAGATAGGGAAGAAAAGAACGATATTATCTGATAATCCCAGTGATTTTCTGAGCAAAGGAGCTCAAATCCTTGTATTGACCTAGAGGAGGGTTTTAAGCCATCTTTTGGGACACTTCTTCACAAACAAGAGACTAGCATAAATTCTTCTGAGGAGAAACCTCAGAAGTGTCTTTTGTCTGGGATTTTACTCAGTGAAGCATGGAGGAAGTCACCATTTCAGCAGTGGCTTAAAAGTGGAGTTAAAGGAGACGAGCAGGATAGTTGTGTTTGTGCAATAATGAAGAAGGACTAACACAAGGAAGAAGAACTGTAGAAGAGATTGTCCTCAGTTACTGTTTTTTTCCCTTGGAAAACACCGTCCTTTTTGATGGAAATAGCAAATGAAGAAGGAAAGGATTGCATTTATAAACAGGTCCCACAATACAAAGATTTTTCTGGTGAGTTTGTAAAGAACATCCTACAGAAATATTTACCCTACTTGCAAAAGAGCTTTCCAGACTCATGAGAAAGGTGTCAAGAGGATGGGTTAATTTAATGTTGATGAGAGCAGAGACAATTTATCATGGTCAATCATTATTTAAATATTCTTATTCCAAAAATAGACCAAAGCTATCTGACCATGCCAGGTCTCGGCTGGAGATGAAATAGAAGGAGCAGGGTGTGTATGGCCACAGCTTCAGCTAAATGGGAAGAAAAGTCCTTCACTTGATCTCATTAACTTGTCAATGTACAACAGAGTGAATGGCAGAAATATTTACTCAAAGGCATGCATTTGGTTTTCAGGTGTTTGTTGGGTTTTTTTAAAATTCATTGTCTGGAGCTAAAATTGATGATTCTTTTCTTTAGAACCAAGCACTTAGTATCTCCATGAGTAAGATTTGCTGCTTGCCACAACTATTGCTAAGCTGTCTTGTTTCTCCTTGTGAATGGAAATACCAGTAAGTTGTAAGCCTGGGAATCTAGACACATAAATTTTTTTTAGTTGTGGGGTTTTTTTTTGCAAGTGGCAATGTTCTGTAGTTTACAGAACTACATAAAATGTTCTGAAGAGAAGGACAAGTTAAGGGAACACAGGTTAAAACAGAAAGCTTTTGAAATATGAAAGCAAGCAGAGTCTTTTTGTGCTCATCTCTAGCTTTTGAAGAAAAAACATCTACTCTTGTGGTTTAGGGAGATAATATACAATTTTATTTTGGAAATAATCAGCTATCTGAAGTAATGTAGGCCCTACAAAGCGTTGACAGCCTTGGATAGTAATCAGAGTTGCCAGTTCCCTGTGGAAGGATACAGACTACCAGTTGCTAACTGACTGTGTGATGTAGAAATAGTTTGGCAAAAGTATTTTAGTATAAAGAAAGCGTGTGTTCTCCTCTACCATGATGTCTGAGCACCCTTAAAGCACTTGTGTTCTAAACAATAATGTGAAACATTCTGCTGTTTGTTCCCATTGGATGGATGGGGAACTGAAACATAGGGCGTATGGGATCTCTGATCACTAGAAATCTGTGATCAGCAATTGCAACTCAAGACTGCCCAATCCTAGTCCCCTAACAATTTTGAGTTTTTTTAAACATTCATTAACCATCCCTCATGGGCAATTTTAAGAGATATATGATGAATACGTAGATGTAAAAATGTCACATTATCTTTTTGAATGTCACCACAGGAAAAGTAGAAACCTGTAAGAAAAAGAATTAGTCTAAAAAGGTCCACTAGTGTTTTGTATGTATCTCGTAGCTATGTGAATGAAAAACAAATTTTCTTCCTGGTACTGCCAGACTAGGACTGGTGCAGGTCTCACGTTTTGCCTGTGAAAAATTACATTGCTTCAGGTAGAGGAAAAAATGTTGCTTTGTCAAATATGGGAACTGGTCATCCATGAGAGTCAGAAATAGATTCATGCTCCGAATGACAGTGAATGGCACAAGCCATGTTCAGGCTGGTTTGCTGTGTTGGATGTGGAATCAGGTAATGATACTGTACTTTCCAATATGACAAGGGTTCAACCATCTCACAGACTGGGTAAGATAGTATCATGTCTCGCCTGCAAATTGAAAATTTGAAAATTATATTATTAATTTTAATGATGGACAAAATTAATTCTCTTCAAGTCTGTGTGTTCAGCAGAATAGCACATAATGAGCACATAACTGTGTATGGTTTTTCTCTTCCAAAGACAATAAAAATAAATATAAACCTTATCAAATGGGGTGGCCAAATGATAGAGATTGTTTATCAGCCTCTCCTGTGATGTCAGCAGTGTTGAGAATGTCCCTTTGTCTGCCCAGTGCATAAACAGCACACTGATTGCTGCCTTCTCTGAGAGAGGAAAATTACAGGCTAGTGGGGGAGTTTTGCACACAAGTGTCTAAAGACATGGAGGAAACCAGAGTCCATTAGCTAGTCTAAGTCCTAAGACCTAAATTTCATCTGAATTTCTACGAAAAGTAAAGGCATCAGCTGAAGTTTTTTAGAATTTGCCTAACTCAATATTCCTTTTTCTGCATCATCAGAAAATAATGTGTTCTGTATAGAAACTAATTAAAGAATACTGTTCTCCTTTTCAAAAGGGTTCTCCTTAATTGTTTCTTTATCTAATGCAATTTAGATCTATACCAACATGGCTACAAATTGTTAGAACCTTGAGGCTCTAAAGAAACCTGTTTCGAGTTCTAAGATTTTTTCCCCCCCATAGTGTCCAAAATCCATTTGAGTGCTGTTGGCTTTGTGCATATCTTTAAGTGATGGTTGCTAGTTTGAGCAGTCAGTTTTGTTGATTATATATTGTTTGTGTATATATATTAGCATGACCATATAGGTTTTCTGTGATTCATCAATGTCTTCAATCTGCAAATCTTCTTGAATACCCGTCATATCAGTTGGTAAAGAGTTCTGTGCTGGTATAGCACTGTCAGGAGTCCTTTGAACTTCTGTCACTGTGCTTGTGGCTTGATGAGGCAGAGGATCTCATAAGGATAAAAAGTTCTTTCTTATCATGCTTGGGCTTTTGGGGTCTTGCTTTTTTTGTCTTTGTGATTTTTGCGCTGTACTGGAAAACTGATCTGATCTGATTTCCTTTCAAATGAATAAATACATGTAAAATCTTGCCATCAGACCAAGGACAGCAAAGTAGCAGGAGGTCATAAGGAACTTCTTAACATGATGTTGCCAGTGAAGCCTGTGTCCCATCCGAGTAAACATCATTCTACTGATCAGCAGTGCAGCTGTGCCAAGACTGCAGCAATAGCTGTTTTGATTTAAATTTACCAAAAACACATTGTTTAGCACACATGGTCTTCTTTACAGGAATGGTCATATTTAGGATGCTGGAGAAATGGTTGCCTCGGGTTCATGCAGGAGAAACACATTCTTTTCCAATGCAACTTGAGAAGTAATTACTGAAGGAGTTACCATCATCATTCGATCCAGCCCTCCACAGCTGCAGGTCACTCTGAAGGTGGAACATAGCCACTAATGGTCTACTGACCACCTCTGTCCTTTCCTTCTCCTCACACTGCAGTTGTATGCACAAACCCTTTGTGGCGTCCTGTGACAAGCTTGTGGTCTTTGGAACAGAAGGCAAAGTATCACAAAACAGCTGAGTTCCAGAAAAAGCATGTGAGAAATGAAAGTACATCCCAAACTTGTTTGTTGCTGGTGCCTGCAGTGCTAAATAAGTTGGCAAAAAAATGAAATGGGAGCCATAGGACTGTAAAAGACTGACTGATGAAATATTTCTGTTGGCAACCATCCTGGTGTATTTCCAGCCTGACATGCTTTTTGCTAGGTATGCCTTGGAGATTTCTCCTTGCAAATATAGTTAGTTGCTCAACTTCTCAACTTATCCATTCTCTGTTGGATCCCAAAATAGCATACTGTCTTTCTGAATTGCTGGAGGCTTTCTGCTGCATCTGAGAGGACACTGAATGAAGTACATACAATGATTTAGGGCCCAAGTTCAATAAAATACTCCATCATCACATGTTTTAAACGAGACATTTGCTTATGTACCTTTTAGATTTTGTTGTTGTTGTTGTTTATGCCACTGTACTTGTGCTTTAGTATTTCAGCTATGGTGTGTGACACCAGTAGTTGAAAGTGCTTTAAATCTGTTAAAATTTTTATACACACACACATATGAGATTTGTACATATAACGTCTTCATGAGAAATGTGCTTTGTATGCCTGTAAATAGTGATGGAAAGAAAACCGTGTGATTAAATAGCTTACAGTAGCATTTTATTTGAAGTTTCTAAATAAAACCAGCTCTGCTGTGTTACTTCAAGTAAATTATTCCTTAAATGCAAGGTTGTCACATTTGTGTATAGTCCAAAAATGGAGACGAGCATTTCTTTAGAGTGATTAGCAAATTATTATTATAAAACATGAGAATGTTATTTTTAGAAGCATTCTTACTGGCAGATAAAATTAAAGTTTGACCAAACTTAAGCCTGTTTCATCACTTTGGTAATTAACTCTGGTAGGGTTTTTTCAGCCCTATTATTACAGCAGATCTATTTTTAGTTAAGGTGGTGCCCAGTCTTGCTGCACCTCTTTTTCAGATAACACAAAACCAGTCTCATGGCTTTAGTCATCATCCTTAGTCTTCTGAGATGTGGAAAGTCATGGCAAGTAAACCATTTGCTAACTGTATGTTCACTTTTTCGTTGCCCAAATTTTCTGTCTCCACCTTTTTAGCTTTGCTTTTTTCCTGGAATTCTGGCAGAGGTAAGGAGAGAAGGTGGAGAATAATATTAAATATAATCTGGGTTGAGATTTCTTTATTCATTCCTGTGGACACAGTCCATGAGTGATGCATGCCGCCTTGATCTGTCTAGCTTTTGTACCTGGATACTTTTAGCCAAGACTGCCAAGACTTATCCTGTGTATAGCATTATTTTGTGGGCGGCTGAAAATGCACTCATTTTTTTTCGTAGACTAATGATAACACTTTGTTTGGATTATATTCAGATTGAAAAAAAAATCCAAATCTCCATACTTAGTACTGAAATGTACTTAGCAGTGTATTTCACTGGCAAGTGCTTTAACAAGAGGAGAACGGACTAGAAATGAAGTGCAGTCATAGCATGCACAGACCAGTCCATCTGTGACTGACAACTTGTGTGAGATCTGGCTTGTGATGGTGCAGATCCTCTGATTTGTTGACTGAAAGGTGTTGTTTTCCTGCCATTATCACCTGCCCTGCCACCCTGTTCTCTCCACTACCAATCAGCAAGGTAAGAAGTGCATAGATGACTGCTATGATATTTTTAGAACAGGCCTTGGGCCCAAGTTTGATGCGACATTTTGAATGGTCAGAAGCTTAAGGTCATCGAAAATAGTCTGTCTCCTCTGCTCATGGCATTGGGATTCCAGCACTAGCAAGCTCCTTTTCACTTATTACTTCATTATTGGACTGCCCTTTCCAGCAGCAATTAGGGTTGAAGTAACTACAAGAGCTTTCCCCTACCAGATTCTTTGCAAGACATAAATATATCTGATTGAAGTTGATTAGAATGGGAGTATTGTTTGAACATGGATTCAATGTATTATCTTCCTGCTTCTCTATGTTTTAATGCAAATTATCAGTTCTGGCCTGTGAAATTTTTAGCCATTGCACAGTGGTTTGAGGCTCAGAGGAATCTGGGAAGTTTTTTGTGAGCAATTCTCACTCTAGGAAGTTAGGGCTTGGGACCTTGTCCATTTGTCCTAGAGAGCTCGAGTATTCACATCTTTCTGCTTTAAGCCAGAGATGGGGCAGATGAAGGACATGTGGAAGCTGCAGCTGCCCACCTCTGCTTGCTGAGATGTGACTTTGCTGGGCATTTGCTTTGGCCTTCCTCTCCATTTGTTCCATCCCTTCTGTGGGATCAAGTGCCCAGCAAACTATACCTTGCAAGATTTGGCTAAATCAGCTTGAAGGATGGGTAAAAGCCTTCTTAGGGCTGGTTTGGCCTGAGGAATACCAGTAGGATGCCTGCATTTACAAAAGTCAAGTTTGTGACACATTTTGGCAGTGCCATAGTACATTGTAAAGGTATTTTCAGTTGCAGGAGGTAGCTGCATTAAGATTTTCAAGGTGGTTTGCTCAGCTAAAGGGAGAGGTTGTATTTACTTGAAATGTGTTGTAATTTTCCTTTCAGAGTTATGAAACCTTGCTTTCAATTGTATTTTGATTTTTTCCCCTCTTCTGCAATCTAGAAATTTTTTGGTTACACAAGGAAAATTAAGATCATGCTGCTCCACAGAAGAAGTCCTGATTCTACTGAAGTCAGGCAAAATATTTAGCTTACCCAATGAAGTCACAGTTTCATCCTTTTAGCATTGCCCCAAATTCACCAACAGAGTAAAATCAGCTCCCAAGCTGGTGAATACTGATTACATTTTGGGTTGCAGATCTGTTCCTTATCAAAGTTAAAGAGGACGAAGAAAATTAGATGAAAAATGGATCTGGGTTCACTGAAACATTTGGAAAAAAAACTCCAGGAGAGGGCTCTTGCCATCCTGGCCCAGCTAACCATGAGGATTTTGTGTGGTTTCATAACAGCATTATTGACCAGTGTGAGATACGACCTTTTCAGAACGCAGCAGTGGTCAATTTGTTACTGCTCTCAGGGGCATATTTGTGCATCCAACACTGTTTCTCCATGTGCTTGAATGCTCCCCCTGTGAGGGGTGGAGATGCTGGGAGAGGAAGGAGATCCAAGCAGGCAACACAGTGGGAGAGACTGGTGTGTGCCCACAGCTGAGTACATGGTCTGGCTTCTCAGGGCCATTCCTTGGCCCACACATTAAAGGAGGCCCTTTTTAATGCTGCCTGTAAAATGTTTTTTTGTGGCCAAGCTTCCAGTGGCTTGTAGTGACAGTTCTCTGGCTTAATTTATTTTTTTTTTTCTCTTTAAGAAAACATCTTACTTGTTTCAAAATTTAAAAGAGCAATTGTTCCAATCTGCTTTGGTATCTATCTAGTATAAATCTGCTATAAATCTACTATAGCTTTATAATCAGCTTGTAATATATTATGTAAATCCACCTCATCACTTCATGAATCCAAGCCTGTATTTAGAAAGACCCTATTTTTGAAATCTAATTATTTGATGTAAAAGGGCAGCTTTGAATAACAAAATGAAACAAACATTTTGTGGGTTCTTTTTTTTTCTCCAAAGGCTTTTCCCCCAAGTTATTTATAGTGCACTCCATTGTTCTACTCTTGTAAAAAATTCTCCAGTATCATAGGAAAGTAAACATAGTTTGGATTAAAAAAGGACAAAACAAAAATTAAGCCTCTGCTTTTCAGGAGAGGATGATTTCAAATAATAGAATTATTTCTGATATAGGAACAATTAGTTTCGTATATATTACTATGGATTTCAATTCCATCAATGAAGCAGTATTTAGTTCTTATTAGTGTTGAAGGTACCTGAAGTGGGAAATGGCTGGTGGACTTGGATGTTCTTACATTAATGATTGGACTCAATGATCTTAGAGGTCTTTTTCAATCTAAACAATTCTATGATTCTATCCCCACGATCTGATCTTTTTAGAGTCATAAGACTTGTCTTGGAGGCCCACAGCCAAACCTGCCTTAAGCTTGACATGCAGAACTGTTAAAGTTTTCTTCTCAGAGATATGGTCAGTATTGATGTAAAGCTCCCTTGGAAGTTGCTGCAGTGTTTGAAGCATGCTTAAAATGCATGTCCACCTCTGGTTTGAATTTTTGTAATTAATGGATTTTTCTTAAGGCCTTATTTCTTAACAGGAAGGCCATTTTACTACCCCACTGGACATCTTGCCCTGTGTATTTTAGAAAATGCCAAGCCACCCCTGGAGTTCGTCAATAAACTTAGTATCACAGGTGTTTAAGTTTCCAGTTTTCAAGGGTTTTCCAAACCTATTCAATGCATGTGACATAGGCATAGGCATCCTCAGTTTTTCAGCGTTCTTTTTCAAGTATTTATACTGGGAGAAGTTACAGTATCCCAAGATATTCTATGATATGTTTATCATCTCACTGCTGTTATTCAGTACAAAGTTGTTATCTTTCCAAAGATTTTCTTAGCCTTTTTTGTCCTGGTGCAATCCTAGGAGCTTGTATTTGGTTGGCTGGCTTCTGCTATGATTCCAAATCCTTTGCATGGCATTTGGTTTCCACAGTTCAATTCTCCAGGCAGCATGCATGGCCTACATTTCTTGTCTTAAATCCAAAAAGAATCACTCAAACCTGGGCATATATTACTTGCTAGAGAGAGTGTTCTGTTTGGTTTTTCAGCCACAGGGATTTAGTAGTCTATTGTCCAGGAACAGTGACCAGGTGATCTGGCCTGGCAGACTACCCATGATTAGGAGATGCAGTGCAAAACTTGCATGGAGGTTCAGATTATCTGCTCATTAGGTGTGCAACAAGCTTGAAATGCCTGGAGGATGCTGAACATATTGGCAGCTGTCCCAGGTGATGTGCTCCTGGGTCCCTTTATGCATGTGCACGCAGGTGTGCCTGGTGGAGGCAGGTGCAGCAGACACAGTGCTAATGTCTCCTCTAAGGAAGGTGGGCATAGCTGTGAACAGCCAGGAGATCTCAAATTGCTCATATCTCCTCTAAACTCATTAATGGCATAGAAGGCACAAGGTGCTTTGCTGGTCTGAGGCATTTATTTGTCAGGATCTGATATTGCTTTGGCTTGTGTTGTTTATGTGCAATTTACCTCAGTCTTGCCACAAAAGATGGAGATTTTAGTTCTAACCTGATAAACAACTTTGTCAACAGAATAAATGAATTTTGTATGTTTTCCCTAATCTAAATATTTATTTATTTACTTCATAGCTCTATGTTAGTATTAGGGTCTTTTTATTACTTGAGCTTTGTGATTTAGGAAAGTACCTTTGAATTTATGAAGCTCTTAAGCATATGCTTAACTTAAGCCTTTTGCGTGTAATCAACTATGTGCCGTTGAGGTGTTGTCCTGAATCTAAGACTTAATTTCTAATAGATTTATCTATGTGAACAAAAAATTGTATTTTAAGAGGAGGAAGAAGTGATGTCATCAACTAGTTACAAAACCCCTGAGCTAATTTGCATGAGAAAGATGCAAGGCTCTTTGTATTCTTATACAAGAGATGATAAGAGAGCCATACATTTATCTAGCATAGCACTTCTTATCCTCAAAACTTTGTAAAGTTTTATTCTCCCATTGTTTGTCACAAAATCCCCTAAAGCTACAGATATGCCTTTCTTTGTCCCAGAAAATTCCTTTGAAGCTTGAATTGAGCTAAAACACTAGAATTGCAGTTTTCTCCTCACTTAAAAAACGTCCATCACATGGTTTCCCAACACCACAAAGAAAAGCACCATGTATTCCTGCACAGGCAATGCAAGGCCTGCTACCCGGAGAACTGGTCGGAAACATTCCTGTACATTGTATTTCTAACCAGAGCACATGGAGTAAGTGATCCATTTTAACTCCTCCAGGGACTTGGAATATGATCCCTTAGTTCCAAGAGAGAGCAGCACCAGACCATTACAGCATCTCTCCTGATTCCTTTCTGCTCCCAAACCATCTGCTTCTCTGTGGTAATAGTCTTTTGCTGTTCGTTAACATGGTTAATCCTCTAGCATAAGCTGTAGTAATTTATGCTGGATTTTTGCGTTTCACGTGGTACTAATGGTATCTAATGAACTGTGGCTTCAGAAACATCTGTTCTATACAATAGTTAATTTTTTTCTTTCCTTTTTTTTTCTTCTTCTTCTTCTTCTTTTTTTTTTTTTGTTTTAATCCCAATGATTGGATACACAGAAATAGTTAGGAAGTCTTTAGGCTGGAAAGATTAGAACTCAAACCTTCAGTACTGAAATAGACCAAATCTAATACTACTCATGCAACCTTGATTTAGCTCCCACTTGTTTATGAATTGTTTGACATTGATGCATGTTATTATGCACTGCCTTTTCCCTTGCCAAATGAAAAACGGACTGAAGGAAGGTTGAATGGGACACCTGTAAGACTGCAGTGTCCTCATTTAGGCATATGACTAGAAGCTAGAGAACATCTCTTTTTTTAACGTGTTCAATATTTATGTGATACAATTGAGCAAAATGATAAAAAAACCCTATGCAAGTATTCATTTGCAAGTAAGAAAACTGCAAAAGTTGAAACAAAATTATTATTAATTATAGATTACTATCTATATATTAAGAATATAATAGCATTGTATTAGTAATATATATTAATCCATAATTAATTATAATTATATGTCACTAGACAGACAAAAAGAACTACAGTCAGTCAGGTGTCGGAGCAAAAAGAGAGGTGGTTTATTTTTTCCTTGGATTTATATAGTTTTTGGAGTTTGACCAGTGATTGGGCAATGAGTTTGATACCTCTCCGACCCCACTGGTCAAACTAGAAGTCTATTAATTGTGCCTTCTCCAGAAAGGAATGCACAGTTTTCAAAACATCACTTTTTGTTTACCTAAAAGTCTGTGAGAAACTCCACTACAAAAATGCAAACATCAGAAGGCTGAAAAAAAATCAGGGCGACAATTATAAATCATTAATATTAATAGTATTATTGTTATAATAATAATCCAGAATAGCATGAGTGAAAAATGGGATATGCAAAAAAATCACTAATATACTATTTTTACTTTGAAAGGAAAATAAAAATTTAAAAAGAAGGAAAGAAAAAAAGACAGAAGTATAACTTAATTATAATGTTGCAGAGTTAATAATGCAGTAGAAATCCTAGCTCTTTCTAATTTTAGGGCTTCATTTCTTAGTCTTAACGTTGCAGTAATGTGGTTTCCAGATTTAATTTCCTTATATTTATTTGTTTTTAGCAACTCAGAGGGAAAATAAGAGAAACACATTGTGAAAATGCTATAATGAGATCACAGTGCTACTAACATGCCTTACGTTTTCTATAAAGTGGCTGATTGCATTCAGAGTCACTTCACCACCACTAAATCACTTCAACAGTTTACTCTTAGCACCAGTGTCATTAAACTTCTCCAAGTTTAGGAAATGCATTTTAAAAACCAGAAAAAAATCCCCTCATGTTCCTGTATGAAAATGTCACCTTATAACATCCATAGCTTTAAAAATAAAAACCAGATTTTTTTCAAGCATGAACCCTTTATCCTTCCCCTATGGGACTCTTAAGGAGCTCTTTAAATTCACGTGATCGTGCAGTTAAAAGTCTGGGCTGACTCAGCAAAGTGTTTAACTGTGTGCTTAAATTCTATTGCAATCAATAGAATTTGAGCATGTGCTTAAATACTATGTTGAAAAGAAATGGATTTGCACGTGTTTTAAACCTAAGCATGTACCAAAGTAGGCTTATAATATGTCAAAGCAAGTCGGAAGAATTCAGGTTGTAAAAACCCTACCTTTGGGGTGACTGACTTCATACGTTAAATATTTTTATATAGTTTTTATGTATCATCTAAAATGTAAAGCATAATGCTGTAGTTATTATGGTCTATGAATTAGTGAACATAAGACAGTTTGTGTGTCTGTCAGTTTAAAGTATGTACATCAGAATTAAGAACACTTGCAGCTAAATATCTAAATGTACATTTTCTGCTCTTGAATATAGTTTGCTTTTAGTTAGTTATTGAAGTATTTGAAGTCACTTAGAGCTGTGAATGCTACCTTTAAAAATGCAGCTGCATATATAAGAAGTTATAAACACATATGGGTACCTAATACCAGGATCCCACAATCCACAGTTTTCCATGAACCTTTTTTCTGACTTGTTTTTTACTTATTCCTCCCATGTTTCCCTGTAATATGAAACTTGATTATTTTGAGGCGCTGAATCACCAAACAGCGTCATATTCTCTTTGGCTGAAGGGCATAAGCAATTCCACTTTTTCTATTTACTTCTGTTTATAAAAAGCTTTTTCTGCCTTAGAGGAGATTTCTGTTTCTACCTCTTGCACTGTGTTAAACTGCCCTGTACTGTGGAAAGGCCACATATTTCCCATAAAACCGTTGGGTATTTTCATTTTCCAGAGAAAATGTTTGTGATACCAAATTGTCAGCAGTCAGTGATGTGATGGTATGAGTTATGCTCAGCTGAAATCTCGCACTGTGACACCCTACCTGTCACTGTGCTGGCCCTGCCTCTGCCCCTGCCCCTTTGCAGAGCTGGGTGCATGCCATCTGCAGAGCTTCACTGCTTCCTCAGGAGCAGCACTCCTGTGGAAAACAGGGGTAAGGGAAGAGAGATGCCAAGGAGAGCAGGGTGGCAAGACGTGATAGGTGCTAACTTGAGGATTCTGCAAGGTAAACCCCTGCTGCTGCCAGCTGCTCCAGTCTCTCTCTGTCCAGGGGACAAGTCCTAACTCTCAGCAGGACCAGGTGATTTGGCACATGGAGGAAGCAAAGGTTTGGGATGACAGGATGACTTGAACCACAGACTTTGTAGGTGCCATCAAGTAGCCAAACATCACAGGGGTGTCACAGTACTTTGTTATTGGGAATCTTTACTTCAGTAACACAATTGTGAGAAGTATATTAAAAAACATAGTGCCCTTGGCTATGATCCATCGTGTAAGTTAAAGAGCGTACAGAAGATTCTTCACCAAAAGGCAGAAGAGAGCCCCAAATACTGAGCAAATTCTTGTGTCTTCAGGAGCAAAATATTATGTTATAGCTGAGAATTATGTGGATTTCTAGAAAGCTCCAATACAGCTTTTGTGTTGGCTTCTTGATTATGGTGAGGAATCACATCTCACTGTTGCTCCTGTCGAGCAGGAACATGGGAGCAGACTTAGAATTTTGGTAGGAGAGTAGTCAAGCTGCTGTGTAATATAGAAAGCAACAGGCTTTGGTCATCTGTATAAAAAGTGCTGTAAGGCAGGGTAGGACTGAGAAGTAAAGTACTGTCTGTAACACTGAAATAAAAGTTATCTGTGTGTAGGTATACTAATCATCAAATGAGATGCAACTTTTGAAATACCAGTATGAGAAATGAACGTCACGTGTGAAACTTGCCAAACCACAGAGGAGCATGGTGCTGTTTTTTGATACACTGTCAAAAGCTGCTCTTCTGAAACCTCATCATCTTGGAGAAGTGAGAAAGACGCTGTGTAAATTGCCTAATGCTTCTAAAAATAAGTGTGAACTACTCAGCCCCTCTCCAAATTTTAGCAACTCAACCAAATAGTGCACAGTCGGTAAGCGTGTCTAACACGCTGTGCCACAACTGGTGACTTACTACAAGAATTATATGAAGCATGCTAAATACGGAAAGGCTGCTTATAGCTGCACGCACAAAGCCAGGTCCCGCACGGACATCTGCTCCCCCCGACCCATGAGCTGCAGGATCGCCTCTCCGGCGGCGGCTGCGGGTCCTGCAGGGAGCTGGCGGCCGCCTGGCTCTCCTGCCAAAGCCAACTGTGGCGTAGCCAGAGAAACGGGCAGCAAAAATAGAACAGCAGGATGGCTGCGCGTGGGCGAGGCAGAAACCACATCGCCAGCAAAACCTCCCAGCGTTATTTTAGGACCGATACAGACAGAGGCCGTGGCGTTTTGCTCTCTTTTCACAAAACGCTCCGAGGGGGAGGAGGGAGAGGGGCGCAAGTCCCGGGCGAGGACCGTCCCTGTCCCGCTCCTGCCTTGCCTGCCTCCCCCCTGGCGTGTCCCCACCGGCACGGTCTGGGCAGGGGGAAGGGGTTAATTGAGCTGGAGGCCGAGCGGCGCACGGAGGACGGGCGGCGGTTTGAAAGACAGAGACTGGACAGCTGTGTTTGCTGTGGTATTTTTAAACGCATTAATGCAGGCTCCAATCACCCAGCCATGCTTGACCTATTTTTGGCTCAGGCCGGCCATTGTTCTATTTCTGCCGCCGCTGGGCCACGAGGGTGTCAATTCAAATGCAAATGAGTTATCGCTGGTGCTCCCGCCAACTTCGCCCAGCCGCCTGGCCGAGGGACAGCCGGCCGGCAGCGGAGAGGGACGCGGGCACAGCAACGCGGGGCTAGGCTGGGGTCCACTCGGTTAAACCCTCCGCGGCTCCCCTGGAAAGGTGGCTCATTCGGTTTGATGGTTTGTTAGAGGCAGTTTCCCCCTCCCCGCCCTGCCAGGAAGCCCAAAGCGCAGAGATATCTCTTCATTTCTTCTTCCACCTGCCGCTGGCTGCCCGAACGCAACTGCTCAAACTCGGCAGCGCTCAGCCCCCCGCACGCTCACGGCTCCCTTCCTGCGGGCGGGGGCTGCCGACACTGGATGTGGGCTTTTTCCCTCTCCTCATAGATACTTGTGCAAACGCTTAAACACTGCTAATTGCCGAAGCATATAATCTTACGACCCTCGCTGGAGGAGGTAGGACCGCAGAGGGTCGTGTCCGACGCCTGTGTGCAAATGCAGTGATGAATCTCTTGTGTAGCTGAAGTGCAGACCAGTTGGAATATGCTGCAGACAATTTACGAGAGTGAATCGTGTTTTTCCTCAGATGGGGTTTCTGGACGTGAACAGCTCTTGGCTCAGCAAAGAATGCACAGTATGATCAGCTCAGGTAAGAGACAGCTCCGTGCCTTAGACTTGAGTGGCTGACCGGGAACATACAGTCTAACATGACAAGAAAACACCCTTCCTTTTAAGAAATGACTTTATTTTTGTGGGCTTTATCTAAGTTGTTATTATATAATTCCGGTAGTATTTTAGACAGCAGCTGCTGCTTTTGCGAGGAGTTTGTCCTCTTTGGTCTGCTGCTTTCCAGACGCAGCAAAATGCTCACAACTGAAGTCGAGTTTGGGTTTCCTTGTTTGTTTTGTTGCGTGGTTGCAAAATGGGGCTCATGGTACAGGCTTCGTTTACAGGAAGAGGCTTCCTCAGACAGACCTTGTCAGGAGGTTACATTTAGAGCCCCTCATAAGCAATTCTAGTCATCTGTCTATTGTAAACAGGATTTGCTCTTTCTGCGAGTTTCCTTTTCTCTAGTTTGGGTATGAAGGGGGTTTAATACTAATCCCTTTCTCTTTACATTACATTGCTACTGCAAAATGTCTTTAAACTGCATGGTTTGTTTTGTTCCTTTAAAAATATTTGTCAACCTGGCAATGCCAGTTACATGTAATGACTCACTGAGATGTAAATTGGATGTGTTATTTCATGAAGGTATTTCAAAGCTGCCCAGAAAGAACACTGCATGTTTCCTCAGGTATTTCCAGCTACTCCTGTGTTTTCTAGTTTCTTTCCTAGCTGTGTTTGAGACCTGCTACTGAGGATAAATTAATTTGGAAGAATTGTTGCCATTCAATTTAGATGGGCTAAAAATGTCAGCATTTCAGGTTGTCTACTCTTGCCTCTCCTAAAGTCTGTTAATTCCAGTTCACTTTTCACTGGGATGAAACTCTTGTCTGTTAAGGCACAGTGTTTTCCAGTTTGTATCTCTATAAACCTAGGTTTCTGACTTCATTTTTCAGAAAGTGTTAGTTTTATAGAACATCCGTATGTGGAATGCAGGGTGAATTGTTTGCATGTATTTTAGTTTGTGCCCACTTTGCTCTTTTTCTTTTTCCCAAAACTTGACTGACTTCAATATTTAAAGGTAATTATGTGTGTAGACCATACCTCTCTTCACATATTACCTGTTTTGGTACACCTGTTGAGCCTATGTCTGTTAGTTTTTTTAAAAACTGTTTATTTTCCTGCTTTGTAGAAAAAGAAATAAAAGTTTTACTTGTGTTCCCTTCTTACATACAAGTTGAGATTGTTGATCACCAATTTCAGTGCCTTTGTCAGGGACACAAATCAGGTGAAGGCACGTTTATAGATATGAACAGCGAAGCTCTAGCAAAGACTGTGGGTAAGAGCAAAAGTTTTCCTGGAAGTGTTACAGTTCTTCTGCAAAGCTATCTATGGTGTCAATCTCTTGTTCAAGAATTGTTGCTTTCCTTTATTGTATTTCCTTAGTTTTCCTGAACAGCCCAACAGGTGTCCAGTGCTTTTAAATTGGTTAGAGATAAGGCTGATTGCATCCTCTTCCTCCTGTTAGGCTTATTTGTTGTTGTTGTTGTTGTTGGGGTTTTTTTTAGTGTTAAGTCAAGTTGAAATTAATAGTTCACAAGTGAAAATTTGGGGGATTTATCTCCCTATGATACCCTCTAACTGCCAACTAATATAATAGCAATTTTTTCATTTGAAACTCAAGAAAAGGAGGTGATTTTCTGTAAGTTTTTGGCTCTGCTTGTCTTCATTGGAAATAAGAAGATCATGTAACTGTTGATTTTTATATGATAAAAATCTGATATAGGTAAGTCCATATAACATACACAATTTCCCCTGTAGTGCCAAGTAAAGTAGAGGGGGAGTTTAGACTAAAAACAATCCCCACAAAAGCTTATTCAAGAACATTATCCAAATAAAAGATGTTTAAGCATATATATATATATACATATTCTGTGGAACATAAAATATTCCTCTGTGTTTCAGTTGGCCTTTAAAATACACAACTAGACTACAAGCAGTTGACATTATACATAGTCTGCAGTTTCAGTTCATGTCACATGAAACCTCAAAGCCTGGTGCTTCTCTTGGTTACCTTCAGCTCCCTCAAGTTCAGCATCTTGCAGGATCAGTTCTGGTAACTTTTCGTTGTTTCCATTTATGATGCACATAGGGAAGAAAGAAATAGCTAGGGTATGGCAGTATGTACCAGCATTTGGAGAAGCCAGAAACAGTCATTTTAACTTTCCTTTTCACAATGCCCTTACTTTAAAGTTATCTTCACTTAAATGTTTGTGACTTATACTCAGGTTAAAAAGTTGCATGTAGTTAAGAAAATAACAGACCCCTGAACGTTTGTGCTTTGCACCCTTCATGTTCTTGCTCCAAAGACTTCAATAACAACTTAAAACAGCCAACAACAGTCAGATTTTTAGGTTTGCTGGTATCCAGATACAATGCACATATATTATGCAACTGATTTGAAACTGGGGTGGAGAGATCCCCAAAGAGGACAGGTTCACTGGTCAATGGACTGGATTTTCAAAGCAAAATGTCTAAGAAATTTCTGACAAGAGCATACATAGGAAATACTTCTGTGATGAGAGTCAGTTCTCCCTCAATTACTGCTTTGCCTGTCTGTCTCCATCCTTGCTTGTAAGTCATACTATGAATGAGATGATCTGGATAGGTACCAATCAAAAGTCTAATTATGAATGGAGCAATCTAGATCAGCGCTGACTCAAGAAGCTGTGTAATTTACAGACACCTACACCTTACTGCAGAGAGCAGTTTCAGCTATCTTGAGAAGACTGAACTAAATTCTCCCATATGGTGCTGTTGCTCTAAAATGCAGCAGCAAGTGCTGTGCATCTTTATTTAAGAAAATGATGTTGATGTATTCTTACTTGATACCATAGTTTTTTTAATTTCACATTTACAAAATAAATCTGGGGTCTAAAGCCTCTTGTTTAGCTGGAATTATCATTTATCTATTCTGTCCCTTTTACTTTACACAAAAAGACTCAATTTCCATGTGTGTTCAATGCCACAGTGGATCCTAACATTTAGCTGGCCTCTGATCTTTCCACAGTACAGGTAATAAACCGTAAGTCCTTGAAAAAAAACATTTGGTGCAGCACAGTCCATGGGAAAAAAACTCATTAAAATGTAGTTAATAAATAACCAATGCAGGACTACATTTCTCAAACAGATGGTAGTTGTGTGAAGGAGAAGGAAGGACCGACCCAGTCCTTGTATCTGTGGATGTGGGACTTTAGGAAGTAATGCCTAAATTTGGTGATTTAATACACAGTGCTGGTTTTTCAGAGGGTAAGGTTGTTAAGTCTTCTCCACTGGCCATATCTTGGTGTACAGCCTTGCAGTACCCTGCCTGGATTCCACCTTGGCCATTATTGGATAAGGCATCCTCTGCTTCCTGCTCAAAGCTGTTGTGTTGAAAAATCAAGAGTTCAAGGAGATCGTGAGCTTAAAGCTTGGCTTGTCAATGAGTTGACAGGTGACCTGAGCAAGTTACACAATCCTGCTTATGTCAGCTAATCCTTCTGTGGAACGCAGTAAATGATACCTGTCAGGATCTGGAATCAATGGAGCAAAACTAGTCTAAAGGGAATATAATGGTTCAGAATGATTAATTTGATTGGCTTCATCTACCCACAGGCTTATAAAATACCTTTGATTTCACAAGTGTCACAAGTGGATGTAGTGAATGTTTATTCTCTGCACCAGTCAGGAAATGTAACTGTGTCACTTGAATATAAATGACAGAATTCCTGCTGCACGCATCACGCTGTACGTGGGTTGGCAGGTCCTCATGAGCAATCTTCCTTCAGTAAACCCCAGTGTGCACAGTTTGTCTCGTGTGTTGTCTCTGTCATGTGTCTGTATGACCTTGTATATGCATGGTTTGCTTTACACATGGATTTGTATTGCCTTCAGGGAAAGTTCTGTGGTATTTGCTCTCCCATTTTTTTCTTTTTTTTTTTTTCTCTGAACAAAACCTTTACCTGCTCACTTTTCCTGTGGAGAACCTGCAGAAAGCAAGTTCATTTAAAGTTTTGCTGTGATACTCATGAAAAACTTGACGTATTTGCGTATCTCAATCAGGTAACATAAACTTCTTACAGATACGAAATGTTTTGTTTAGGGTATCTCAGGCATACCACTTCGGAGAGAGAAGCAACAATGAGAATAGATGTACTGAGCTTTGTGGTTCTCTTCAGAGTAATAGAAAAATTGAGTGTGGAAATTCAGTGTAGGGAAGTTCTGGATAACAACCAGAGTGGCTTTTTCAATGCCTGTTGTAAAGGTGAGGTGCGGGTGTTGCCAGTGTCTCTCTGCCTCGGCCAGCCCTGGCACCACAGCAGGAAAGGGTACGGCTCGGTAGCCGGAAAGAACCTCGCTGATCCCTGTGGGTTCTTGTCTTTGCCAGAAGGAGTGAAGAGGGAGTCAGTCTGCTCAGAGTTCAGCCACTGGCTTTATTCATCCCCCAGTGGAGACAACCTCAGCTCAGGGTCTCTGCCTCGGCAGAGACCCCTTGGCAGGAGGAACCCTTAGCAGTAAGAGTGGGAAAAGCCCCAAATCCAGCATCTTTATTGGGGGGTGGAACTCGGGGATGGGTTCAGCTAAGGACAGATCAGGGATCATGTGGGTATGGCTCTGCAGGTAAATGACACATACTATAACAAATCAATAACTCGGGTGGGGAGACAGCCCAAGTCTTGTCCAATCACTCGAGGCCCTCACTGGAACTTTCTAGACTTTTGGGAGAGGCCCCAAAGTGATAGACAAGACCCAGGGGCTGTATAACTTA
The DNA here is from genome assembly GCA_013399915.1 of Illadopsis cleaveri. Taxonomy (NCBI): domain Eukaryota; kingdom Metazoa; phylum Chordata; class Aves; order Passeriformes; family Timaliidae; genus Illadopsis; species Illadopsis cleaveri. The sequence goes on along the minus strand of VXBB01016138.1, from coordinate 291,174 downwards.
TGATTGACACATAACTAGGATTGGGGTAAAACCAAGAAGGGTAAAACATGGGTGACATGGGGCAAGCCATTAGAGCTTATAAAAAACAATCTAAAACAAAAAACAAATACATACATAAAACTGATAAAACCAAAACCACACCACTACAGTGAGGTATAATAATCTGGTGCTTCATAGTAGTGGCAGAAGTATTTGAATTATTTCTTAGGGAAGTGTAAGGCCTTAGCCATATACAGTTAATACAATGAGAAGAAACAAGCAACATAGACCTGCAGGTCTTATATGGTTAAAGTCTCACTTATTTTGAGTAGAGTTTCTGCCCTGCAATGTANGAGAAGTGTAAGGCCTTAGCCATATACGGTTAATACAATGAGAAGAAACAAGCAACACAAACCTGCAGGTCTTATGTAGTTAAAGTCACATTATTTTGAGTAGAGTTTCTGCCCTGCAGTGTATGCTGGGCAAAACTTTGATTATGAATTCAGTTGAACAAAACCATGGTAGAATGGAATGAAGCTGCTTTTTCTGTTTTATGTTTTGAGATGACATTGAATACAGACCAGTGCTGCCAATTGCGTGTCATGTGTCTAATGCTGTAACTAATGCTATAACATTGCCTTTTCCTTCTTTTTTTTTTATTTTTTTATTTTTTTTTTATTTTTTTTTTTTTTTAAATTCCAGTCGCAGCTTCTGATCCTGTGTGGTTACCTGATGGTCTTGCTTTGTATTAGGAGGTATATTTATAGGTTGTGAGAAAAGCCTGAAACTCAAAGTACAAGACCGACAAGATTAGCAAGTTAGAAAAGCTGGAAAGTAAATAAAAAACTACGCAAAACATTGGTTCTAAACCTCTTTCAGTGCTTTTCAGAGACCATTAAACACTGCATTTAGTACAGAAATTCTCTAGTACTGGTGCTAGGACACTAGCTCTCCTCTCTTCAGCATGTTGAACTGTATCTCTTTATTGGAAAACAGCTTTTTACTTCGGTCGTTTATTGCTTTAGCTGTTCGGCTTCATAACACGTATTGGTTTGCACTGCACTCAAACACACAGTTCCAGCCAGTCTTCCCTTCTATAAAACTGTGCAGAATACATTTAGTTTGTTAGGGTTTACACTCGATATGTGGAATGCTTGTAACTCTTCTACTGCCAGAGCTTTACTCAGACCCATGTTTCTGTGCCGACTGCCCAGCCCCTCTCTTCTGCACTGTCTTTGCAGAAAAACCAAAAGCTAGGAGAAAGCAGAACAGATAGATACGCTGCAAAATATGCACATTCATTTCAGGTTCTGGTGTAGATGATGGGGGAGATTTCAGATGTTGCATTTTAACCTTTCCCAACTACTACTGGGGATAGAGTTTCATATGTTGGGTACAATACAAAATATCATAGAGAAACCAGTCGGCAGATATTATTGTTAAACACATGAAAATCTAAAATGCTCTGTTCTGTGGATCTCTTTAACAGGCTGACTCCTCTGGGTCAGTTATTCTTAGCCTAGTTATTTTCATCTTATGGCATTACAGGTCTAAGATTAGCCTGTTAGGCGTTATCATGCCATCTGAGTTACCTCCTAATATAACTGTACACCGGAATGATTATTTATAGACAGAGCATTCTGTCATTTTTGCTTTATTTCTGGTAGTTTAAATAAAGAAGAGCAACATTCAAGAAAAACCACAGATTCCTTCCTGCTGCCAAAACAACATGATAACTGCCTGCTGAGAGGCAGGGATATTGTTTAAAATGTGTGCTTGCAGCAGATGCAAACATCTTACCTCTCCTAAAACAAGATACCCCAGGGTACCACTGCTTCTGTCTGTTCTGGAGGTGGGAGAGGGGTGCTAGATTGATGCACCAAATGACAGAGCTGAGATGGGGTTGTGGCTGCTGATGAGAACAAGGATAACCAGGTGCTATTTTTAGAGGTCGGCTCTGTCAAGCTCCATGTTCAGTGTGAACATGTCACATATGCACAAAGCTCCTCCAAAATGGACCCATCTCATTCTGTTACATAAAAGTGATGTCTGCTGTACAAGTAGCCTTCTATGTGATTTTCACAAGACATAACAGGAAGCTTCAGCAAATTGACAAATTTTTAGTAAAGTGTTCTTCATGATTGCTGCACAAACATTTCTGCTCAGTAGAAAAACTTAAAACCTAAAGCAGAGTTGTTGTTCAAGAGCACAGTGAGGCTCATTCTCTCCTGAGGAAGTTCACTGGGATCTTTGTGTTTGTATGTGTATAACTAGGAGGAAGCTTTTAGCTTTTAGTGGCAGTTTAGTAAAGAGCAGCAAAAATAGGAAAGTAGCACATCTTCAGCTGGGTGTCAGTGCAGCCTCTGCTTGCGGTTGTTGCTCAGGAAGCAGGCAGCTGACAGAGTAGGGAAATAATAATGGATTGTAATTATCTAATGAATTCCATCTCTTTTGGCTTTCTGATCTGAGTAAATGGCATGTCTCTGTCTTTGTGCAGATTTTGTATGTAATCAGAGGGCATCTGATTTGTTCTACTTTAAAATGTTACTGGTGTAAAAAGGCTTGAAAAATCGGTGGAAGCCTCTGCAGGGTTGAATGATACGGTGCTGGTTTAACTCCCATTATATAATAAGTAGCTCTTTTTTCCTGTCAGCCTGGCAGTTGTGTGCATGACTGTAAAGGTACTTTGGCATTTAGTATGGTCTGAACATAGCAAGCACATCTGTTTTATTTGTTTGGTGTCTCATGGTTGTAAACTCCTTCCAGCTTGTGGACTGTATAAATATGATGAGCTTCAAAATTCAAACCTTTTGCCTATGAATATGCTAGAAATGCAGGTTGCTTTATTCTAATGATAACATGTTCTTTCTGGTAATAAGACTGAATATCATCAAAGGGAGACAAGAGAAATAACGGCATGAATTCTTTGAAAATGCCAAATATATAAATCATGTTTTTACAATCAAAGACTATTGTTCCTCTTTCATGATCCCTGTGGTTGAAGGTATGCATGCCACTGGGAGGAACCACAGTTTCTCAATTTCAGTGAAGTCTGGAATGGAATAATGAGCAGGCTTAATGTTAATTTAATAATTTCCCCCAATTTTTCTGTTCTTAATCTAAGTTTCCTTTTTCTTTCTTGATGCCCAAGGCCACCACCTTGTTGGTGTTGTGCAGTAACAGTATGAGAGAGAACAGGAAAAACAGACTGTTAGCGTTTAATCTTACATAGAGACTCTTTTTGGACTTTTGTACTCATTCAGTAAAATGTTAGTGCTGGCCTTTTTATTTACCTGTTCATAACTCCATTTTTTTTCAGAGACAGTAAGTTCTTACTTCTCTACATCTACTTGCTTGATCTCTAGATAAACATCCTGGTTGAAAAAGTGTGTTTTTTCTAAGCCTTGTGAAGTCCTTTTTTTACAGACACAAAAATGTAAAACTCCTAGACTCTTCAAATTTTTAGTATTCTAATTTGAATTTGACCTTGAAGTTTTGAAGTGCTTAAAAGAATATAGGTATTGCAGTATCATAAAGATTCATAAAGTAAAATACTTAGATTATTTGAGATTTTATGCTGCCATAAATAGTGATGGAATTAGTGTGAGGCACAGAATGGTGTTAGAAATAGCAAAAGGAAAATAATCAGTATTTGTATTTATGATATCTTTATATTAGCATATATTTAGGCACATAATGTTAAAGGACTATATAGAAATTTCTAGGATGCTTCAAAAGGCTCATCCTCGAAATCCTTGCACAGCAGTTGCTGAAATCTAGTGGGACCTAAATTCAGGAGAGCATTTTACCTCTGTCTAGTAGCTGTCCAGCCTGTGTCATGCATATGCTCAAAACTGTTCCAGGCTCCAAAGAGAGATCCGCTTGTTCCCATGCACACACATCAGAGAGTTTGCATCCTTTTATTCACTGTTCTTCCTACAGGATCTGTATCAGAAGAGGAAGAAAGTTTTACTCTATTGTTTCTATTAAGTATTATCAGTAGTTATCACAGTAATAATTCCATAGGATATAGTAAGTTTTACCTAGGTTTTTTTCAAGTAGTGTGGAAGAAGGACTGGCAGAAGAGAAAGGTTTGAAGAAGTTATGAGAGAATTTTATAAATGGAGTAGTAGGGCAGAAATGAGCTATACAAGCACTTCCTATGTTAAAATGCTGTTGTGAGGGAGGGTGGGAAAGGCTCTGAAGATGTAAGAGAACTACGTGGGAGGTGGAAACCAGGGGATTTTGAAGCACAGTTTCAACTGTCCATGAACGCAGGAAAAATATGGTTGAAAACAGTTAAAAAAGAAATCACTGAGATGAGAGAAGTTTCTGTCAAAGAAATCTCTAATGCCATCATGAAGAATACATGGGAAAGTAGGAATATTTTAGAATCAACAAGAGTTGTTAAAAACAACCTAGGGCTGTGTTACTCTTATAATGACACATAAGCTAGTAGTCAGGGATTTCTCTTGCCACTGTAGAGATTCTTTTTCTCTTTTCTTGGTCTGAGAGTGAGGTTTGTGAGAGGGAGAGGTAGAGGGCACAGATTTTGTTTATGCACATACTGCAAATTCTGCTACATCTCACCATCCTGAACTCCTTCCCTCCAAATGTAGCTCAGCTTTCTTGGAGAACCTGCAGAGCAATCTCAGCAAAGCTTTGCTGTGAATTTCCATCCCTGTGTCAGCTGCAACATTCCTCTCTTGCTTTTTCTTCTGGACTTAGTAGGCAATTTTCTGGGCTCTGTGCTGATTTTCTTGTTTGTTTGGTTTCTTCTTCTTGTGCCAATGTATACAGGGTGATAATGGGGCATCTGGAGAACTTATTAAGAAGGGAAATTACAAATGCCAAATCGAAGGGACATAGGCAGAGAAATGAAGAAGGAATGCTAATGTAGCTGAATTAAGTAATGGTGATGCTATGGACGATTAAGGATACTAATACTGACACAGCTATTTTGTTTAGAAAATACATGGTTAGAAGAGAGAATATGTAGAAAAAAATTGCCCTTGGGCTAAAAATTTTAAACCTCATCCAGGAAAGAATGCATCTCTCTGGTTACTGATCGTACATATCTACTTGTCGTTGGTATGCATTTACAGAGATGTATATATATTGCCTTATAACCAGTCCTACTCTGCCTCTCCTCCAGAGGACACTCTAGCATGGCTATATTAAAACCTGTCAGAAATTTTGGGAACTCTGGGTTTAACAAGTTAGTTGAGGTAGACTTGAATGAGTGCCTGAGGCAGTGGGTTTCCTTCTGCAGGCCTAGTAACCCACCAGAGGCAGATCACATTCCATAAACCTCCCTATCCGTCTGCCATTCTTCATCTGCAGATACCCAAAGGTGTTCCCAAGACCTCAGAAACTCATTCTTAAGGACCTGTCTTTGTTATTTCTTCTAGGTAATACTATTGCAGGTCTGTTCTGGTAGTGATTAGGAGATCTAGGTGCATGGCCAGTTTTAAAACATTAGCAGCCCAATAGTCTTTAGTATTGTCCTGCAGACTCAGAAAGACATGAATGAGTGTAGAAATCTGGATTATTCCTTTCTTCTGGACCCTCATTCTTCTGCTGGACAGTCACATTACTTGTACCAACACAGGTATTCATGGGTCTCTTGGGTCTGGTGGAATGAAGAGATACCTTGCTTAAAACATGACCCCATGCCACTGCAGTGTGTGCTGCAGTGTGGGGAAGGAGGGCATCATCCTTGGGGTCAGAGGGGTCAGGAGTGGGGAAGGGAGGCATTAGCATTCCTCTCAGTTTCAGCTATTGCATATGATGGTCCCAAAATATGTTAAACTGCTGCTTGGGAAATCTTCTGGAGATTTCACCTTGCTTCTCTCAACATTTTACAGGACAAAGCCTAAAATTTCACACTTAATTAGCACCTTGTTAAACTCCAGTGAACTACATAGCACTTTACCATTAGGTATAATTTATGCTAATTCTGTCCCTATGAGGCTGTCAAAAATTTACCTTTCATCATCCACAGGGCACATTTTATTTGTTAATGTGAAAGGAAAATACCCTAAAAATGTACATTGTTTTGCATTAAGTAGGGTATTATATCTCTGTTGACCTTAGCAACCTGCACCAAAACTGAATGTACTGGAACCAGTAGCTGTCTTCATCTCAAAGCTGTGTCAGTACTAGTATAGTGTCTGTTCCAGGAGGGTCTTCCTGGCTCTTGCATTCAATTTCTGGTACATTCATTTTTGTGGAGAAAATGTTTTGCCAAACATTCTCCCACTGTAGTCTCTCCTATCCTCTCATTTTGTAACCCAAGTGTGCTTTGGTATGTCCTTAGACTTCCTAGACAATCTGGAAATCAGTAGAATTCAAGTTATGGGAGAAAAAAATTTCCTTCGTGTGATCCTGTTTCCCGGTTGCTACTTAGGTACTGTTATCAAATACTTCCCAATGTAAACCAAAACCATAAAATAACTAACTGACACGCTGACATGTTAGCAAACCCAGATCAAAAGGGCCATATGATTTTCCCAGTTGTTGCTATAAATTTCTTATAGGGTGCAGTTTCAAGTTGAAGGCACAGTTTGAGTCTCGTGGCTGGCACAAGGCTGTACACACATTTTTTTGGATCAGAACCCTTCAAAACGACTGTGCTCTCCGCAGTAACAGCCAAAGTAGAAGACGCCAGATCTGAAAGGAGAGAAATTTTTCATTGCTGTTGCTTTGCTGTGAAAGTCTGCACATCTGAGCTGGTGACAGCCACAAACCGTGTCCCCAGTGGGACAGAATGGAGAACTAGTAGCATTAGTTAATGACAGTCATGTAGGAAATAACATGATGTGTCCAGCTCTCAGGAGGTGGTATTTGAATAATTGTCCAAACCCTCAGTAGAGGGAAGAAAACTCATCTTTCTCCTTAGATAACACGTTCAGATGCTTAAACTTCATGATTCTGAATGCAATTATAAAGTCTGCCTGAAAGACAGTAGTTACTTTCTGCAGGAGGAAGGCTGTATACATTGATCTTACATTTCTGCACTAAATCTCTTTGTTTTTATGTAACCCTTACTTGCACTCCCCAGACGGCCTGTAGTTATGCAAATAATTCTCATTTATAATATGGTTTTCCTCTTCCAATGTAGATGGATGGATGCTTAGGTGGATATAAATAGTCTGTGTTCCCTGCAAAAAAAGCATAGTAGTGCAAATGAGAATCAGACTCTTTCTACTTATGGAAGTCTTCCCAAGCTCTTAATCATCTTAAATCCAATTAGTGTTTTCCTGTTTCTGACATGGTTCCCTTTGAGGTGGGATAACAGAACTGGAATATTTCTGATGACAAAGCCTCATTGATGAATATGAAAACTTACTTTTATCCTGCTTTCAGCACTTTTCAGTTTTGGATCTTTGGATCTTGCTGTACATTGACCACATGTTGTCACTGAGCTGTCTGCAATGACAGCCATCTGTTTTTAAGGTTATATTAAGGTTAATGAAGCACAGTAAGGCATATTCTGCTCATTCCTCCCAGTAAAAATTACCATGCACATGCAAAAAATGAGTGAACTCTTGTATTTTGTTTCCCTATCGCAAAGCTTTATTAGGACCTCTGGCATTCCTCAGAGCCTTCCATGAAATATCCTGAAGAGATTTGTTTCATCTGTGGTTTTAACCCAATCTTTTTTCCATTATTCTTCTTTCCAGACCTCTATTAAAATAGCAGTCACTATTGCCTCACTGCACTCTCAACCTTTTCTGAAATTCAGAAAGAATATTTATTTCCCTTCTGTTTATTATCTTTAAAACCGTTTCTGATCAGCCATAGAGTTCTTGTAACTTCACATAAAGTTACAGAACAGGACACAAATTCCAGTGAGACACCTTGTGAAAGACATTTTGCAAGTCCAGATAAGTCGTTGGATCAGATCCTTCACTAGTGCCAAGTGTCACAGCCCCAATAAAATCCAGACCCTTTTTCAGTCACCATCTTGTTAACCCTTTGAAAGAATTTTTTATGCTTTTGTATTTCAAAGTATGCATGCAACTAGAATTCAAAGCTCAAAACTGCATCTTAAAAAATCAGCTTGCATCAAACTTGATTTGTTCCCTCAAGTTTAAACAAAAATTGGCTCAGTTGTGGCTGTTAATGGGAGATATAGTTTCCTAGAGAACATACGGGGAAAGAATATTTCTTTGCCTTTTTTCTTTTAAAATTACATACATGGCTCTCATTTGGCTAGAATAATTTTTGCTAAGACAAAACATTATAAATTTTAAATTCAAAATTACTCATTTTAAAAGTATGAGATTAAAGCAATTACAGTAGTTTACGCATTTCAATCTTGACTCGCGTGTTCACAATTATAGCAGTATAAACAGATAATATTTAAAATGAACAAATTGTTTTTTTGTTTCACCACTCATTTGCAATCCTGTCTGTAGCTGTGGTCCAGAGTTTAAAATGAAAAGAAAATATAAAGATTACAAATCTGATATAAATACTAGAGGATAAAACATATGAAAAGGGATTAAGGGAGCTATATTTATAGCCTATAACAGAGAGCTCAAGGGACATGGGCACTGGCTATAAATAACTTCAAGGTAACAGTATAAATGAAGGAAGGGAATTATTTGTTCTCAAAAGATGGTAAAGCATGAAATAGTAGCCTGAAGCAAAGAAAAGAATAGTTTAGATGTTAGAACTTTTTTTGTCTCAGTAGGACCTATGGAGAGCGGAGACATAAATAACTAAGGTAGGAGGCTGAAGCAGTTTCTAAAGCACCAACTGCAGCTATTTGGCTACAGATTAAAATTACTTGTAGAGGAATTATGTTACAAAATTCATAGGGCTAGATTTAGTGATGCAAGTGTTTTTTTCTGTTTTCTTACCTGTCACATTTTATAATGCCCAGATTTCATGGTATGTGTTAATTTCTCATGAAGACTGTATAGATAGAACATTCCTTCCAAGATTAATGAGGATATTAAACCAGATTAAGTGTAAAAAAATGTTATTATTCAATTATAACTTCATTTATTAGTTGAATTTAAAGCCGTGTTGTTTTCATAGTGAAGTTTCCTGTTTTAATTTGTTCTGGACTGAAGGAAGAAGTCCTCTGTTCTCAACAGTCCCTAGATGAGATGGTAGCTGTTGAAAGTTGCTGGGTAGGCAAAACAGTTTCTGGGCATTGTACATGATGATATCAACACACGGGGAATTTGCTGGCTACTGCTGACTTCACTAGTGTGAAATGGCTTATGTAGGTTGGGTGCTGGCATGGTTCAAAGTGAACCCTGATACAGCCATGACAGAATTAAGAAGGAGGAGACAAGCACAAACCCCAGCACGAATTGGAGTGTTGTAACTATCCCATTGCCTACAGCTGTAGATCTCTCAAAACAATATGGTTCTAGTCCAGGTCATCACTTGGACATGTTTTTCTTGGTTCTTCCTTTATTTCAATGTATCTGAGGGGCTTCTTAATGCTGGACATTCTATTTTCAATTTAAAAAATTTGGATGGGGTTGTTTCAATGTAACCCAGCTAAAAGAAATCATGTCACACCTGTCATTAAGAGCAGTGCAGGAGACTTGAAAGACTGAAGTTCTTTCAAGGTGGTGTCAAATATGCTTGAGAGTGTGTAAGTGAGGGAGAAATCAATTGAGTAAAGGAAAAGAACTGTACAGGTATATTTGGACCTCTACAGATGACATGTCACTTACTTGGTCTAACTTACTATGTTTTTTTCAGTGCTCAATAAGCTTTTCTATATCGTGAGAACAATACAAAAAAACTAAATGTTGCATTGTTAAATTAATATGACAACTGTTTTTATCTCTGCTTGTCTAACATGTAATCCACTAGGTAATAGTAGTTTTGAGGGACTTACACAATTTTAGTTGTTATGTGCGATCTCTATACAAAATATTGTCTGCATTAATATTGATTGAGTAATACAGATGTGTTTGGCATGCATAGCTTCAATAAGTTTCTGTATTGCAAGAAGAGGAATATAATATCTACTCATTCCTGCCCAAGATTTCATACTCAATAGCCTTATACTCTTGCACTGTTAGCACTACTAGACATGCTGCTGTTAAATCAGGCAGGGTCTCTTCTTGAATTACAAACTTTTAGGCACACCTGAACCTGAGGATTTTAACTATTACTCAATTGGGTTCAGTGTATAATAGCTCAGAACATGTGCCTTGAATTTCTCAGGCATGTAGTCAATATTTAGCTCTTTTCATGTCTTTCCTTTGTACCTCTTAGCTGTCAATTTTTGCAGCTTTGAAAAATCTGTCTTAATAAGGTAATTAATAATATTATTTCATGTGGATAGTAGAGAAAAAAAAAAGAAGATCCTGTATGGTAGAGGACTGCATTTGATATTATACCTACCACCTATTTTTGTCATCCCTTTTTGACCACACTTAAACCCATGTTCCCTCCTGTCCAGGTGACAGCACTGGAAGAATAAGTTCTCACTCAGAGGCCAGCCTTTGAAATCTGGTGTGCCCCAGATGCAAGGTGGCTCTGGAGGCACAGTGCTGTTAGGAAGAGCTGTGGTCTTCCTGTATTTGAGATGTGTTTTTAAGAGAATGCTTGTAGTAGTTTGTAGGTCAGTGGTAATCTCTGTGTCACCTCTGCGGAGCCAGCACCAACTACCTCCTGGGACCTCATTTCACTCCGTGGCCTTTGGATTGTACATGCCATATTGATGATTGTCTGGGAACTAACAATTTCACTTACATGAAACAAATGTGCTTTGGGAAAGTCCAGCTTTTCTAAGAGATTAGACTTCTAGGAAACGAGAGATCTGGTTTAATTTATGAAAATTTCAGTATAGAGTTGTATGTTTGCAGTCTGTATAAAATATTGTTTTACTTAATTTTTCTTTCTTCACATGGCTTGTCATGATCTTTTCCTCTGTCACCTTTGAGTCTATTTTTCTTCTTGGGGAGGTTGTAGCTCATGTGCCATAAAAGGTGTTGCTCGTGATTTTCTCTTCAAGATGACCCATATAGTTGACAGTAGAGCTGCCTGATGTCTCTGCTTGGGCTTCCCTGGATTGCATTGCTTTATTCTGTCAGAAAAACTCAATAGTGTTGGGACATGATGACAGCTGCACAATGGTCCTTGTACAAACAAATGTTCTCCCATCATGAAGGAAATAAGGTGAAAGTGTTTATAATCTGTCTGGTTTGGGATTCTTTGTCCTGAAGAATGTCTTATGTGTGTAGGATTTATCTTAGTTATGAGGCCCCTATGCATTAAAAGAACTTTGAGGCCTGTTGAAAATTGGAGTGGACTAAATTAAATTAAGAAAATATTGCTCTTAATTTCCCAAGATTATTAAGATGGCACTTGCATGTTTACTTTGATTTTTTAAATGAGAGAATAAAGAAAGCAATCTGCAGCCTATCAGATTTCCAATGAGTGAAAATGGCACTAAGATGAAAAATCTAGTTATTTGGCATGCATAGTGTCACATTTCAGTATTTAATGTTTGTTATGTTTTGAATGGACTGTCCATAAATACTTTAATATATTTTTCTGCCAAGAAGCATCTGTCTTACACTGTAAAAGTCCTTATCACTTCATTTATTTCATCTTCTTGACTGGCGGTATTCTAGTTTCCTACTGACTTGTTCAAAGTAAAATAAAATTAAGTCAACTTTCTTCTTAATTTTGATTTCTGTTGTCACTTTTCCTTTGTTCTTTCTCACTTCATGCAAAGCTATGAATTTAATCACAAGACCTTTGGAAGGCTTGGATTCTGCCTTAGCGTGGTGAAATGTTTTTTTGCGGGGAGAAATCACCAAATGAGAAAAAACAAAGAATAGAAAATAATTTATGATTTGGGACAAAATTATTTGCATTTTTTGTATGCAGTTTGTGGCATTAATTCAAATTACTTGGATAATTTGTCACAAAATGCGAGCAGCTCTCAATTATACTGGTAACAGTGACTTTCTCACAGCATTCCTAAGGGCATGTTTGTTTGTTTGATAAAATGTGTAGAGAAACTGTCTAGTAGATGGGTGCCAGTTCTTGTCCACTTCGTGTTTTGACTTTCATTTGACTAAATAATGCAAAAATGTTGATTACTTATTCACCTTGACATGACTAAATATCCAAGTTATCCAAAATCTAAACATTTCTTGCTGTTCCAAAATTAATGATCTTAATTTATATCTGATGCCAGCTGGTAAAGTCTGGAATTAAATTGCCATTTTCTTTCAATAGCTTGACTTTATATATGGAAAAATATTCAGAAAAAGTTACTTTCTGATTTGAAGTTTCATTTGCTTGTATGTGGGCCAAACGCAAATGTTATGCATCTGTGAAGGCTTACATACTTTCATGAACTTGAAAAGGGAAGCATGAAATTAAGTATTATTCTTACTTATTATAGAAGGAACAAAATCACATGCTGATGTTCTTCAGTCTTTCAGGAAATATTTTATCTTTAGAATGGAGGCCCCAGGGCTGCCGTGCACAGCTGAGCCTGAGGCCTCTGCAAAACTATATATTCTTATGCATTTTTTTCTGGCATCTGTGCCTACACTGCTGTTGTAGTTGCTTGAGAAGTGAGAAAGTGATACAGGCAGTGAGGCTTTGCTGAGCTCCCTCCTGCTGAAGCTGCTTGGCTATAAGTGAGCAGAAAAGTAAATGAAAGCCCTTGTCCCAGTTTCATGACTGCAGTGGGATCACACCATTGGCAGGAGCCCCAGGACACCCAGAAGTCATTGTGGGGAGAAGGACAGAGGTGATTCCATTTTATAAATCTGAAAATAAGTTCTTGATAACTAAAGCTACAAATAAAATAATGTGTCACGCCTGTTAAACACTGTAAGCAAAACAGCAAACTGCTGAATGTTTGGGTTCTGATCCAAGAGGGCAGACACCTTCTGTTTAAAGCTCTGATGCTTAGACACCCATACCTTTTTTCACCAGTACAAAACGGTGTGTATTATACCTGGAGTTCACCCCATAAATCTGTTATGAAGAAGACCTTTTGCTGAAAGATTCTGGAAGTATCAGATCAAGAAAAAGTTCCTTATGATGAAAGATGTAGGTGAAATTAAAAGACTATGTAATAATTTTTTAATGATTACTTTCTAAGAATGATTACAATGGCTATGAAGTCTTCCACTTCAGTTGTCTAAATAAGTGTCACTAGATCTTCAACTTAGCATGTTGAAAAGTTTTGTGTGGCCGTAAGTATTCAAGGCTTCAAATTAATAATGGCTTTATCCAGTGGCGTTGGTAAATTGGTTGGATGTTCATCATCATCATAAACTTGATTGCAGCCTTTGAAAGTCCTTTTAAAAACTTATATTCCTTAAAGCAGAGGCAAATTTTTTGAGGAACTACCTTAGGCAGGAGAGGAAATGAACTTCTGGTTTCATGCTCACAAAGAACTTAGTGAAATTATTTTAGTGTTATGAAATGACAGGACTCACAAGTTTGTGTGAGGCCTTAAACTGAGAAGACTAATTGTCAGTTACCTGGAACTGGATTACCCAAGCTTTTCAACAGGCAAGGGAAAATGCATTTTAGGATAGCAAGGTTAAATGATTATCAAGTCCTGTAAGTTATATGTTATCTTTTATTTTTAACCATCTGTTAGTATGAAAGAACTGGTAATTCTTTTCTTTCATTGCTGGTAACTCTTTCATTCTTACTGTTCAGATGTTTTTTCCTTGTCTGTTCATGCCACATTTTATACCAGAATAGAACAGAATCCTCATTGCAGTGGTGGTGAAAAATTATAAGGCTTACTTTTAAACCAGTGTATCTTTGAGATTTTCAGACTTCTTTGATGTGCTAGCAACATTTATACTTTAGAAGGAAATAGCAGTAAATATTTGTAAAGCTTGTGATGGTGCTATTCAACTGTCTGCTAAAATGTGGCTTTTTTTTTTCTCTCCTGTTATTTTTGGCTGAAACTTTTCAACCATTTTTGAGAAAAGAGCTAGACAAAAATAGACTATTCTGTCCTTGAAAAGCTCTACCTGCCTTATTCTAGAGCATGAAACTCTGATGCTCTGGTGCTTTAGATCAGGAACTTGGCATGTGATACTTGTGGCTGAAAGACGAATTTTCATTTTCACTGTGCAAATCTATTTTTGTTGGCCAAATTTAAATTGCAGATCAGGTTTTACTTTGTGTCAAGGTCTTCTGTCTTCAATTAGCATGTTTTATTTTTGTTCTTTTTATCGATCTTGGTTTTCAAGGCAGAGCAGCCAAAAGCAGCCCTGGTGTAATTCCAGGTGCCTCAAGCAAAGGCGGGATCTTGCATCCCTCAGCTTGTCTTGCAGACCCCTCCACCTCCATCACCAAGCATGGTAACAAGTAGACTTTGATGAAAGGCCAGTTGGAAACTGGAAGCATAAGGGAGAGAAGCAGGCAGAAAAAGAAAACTAAATAGGGGAGAACTGACTGATTAACCAAAAAGACTGTCTGGTTGAGGACCATGGGGAAGATGGAACAGGTTGGGAAGGATTGGGCTGGACGGAAGGTGGGAAGGACAGGAGCCAGGGGCAGCTTGGATGGAAGTGGCAAAGAATGAGTAAAGGACCTGAGAAAGGACAAAGGGCAAGAAGTCAGTAGGATTAGAAGCTGTGTAATCTCATCACATTTTCTTCTTACAGAACATTCATCTATGGCTGTAGTGGATGAAAGGTGAAAATGTTTCCGTAACTTCATGGTTTCATGCCTGGCTACAGGCATTGTTAACTTCACGCTGTTTGTACCCTACTCAGGATGCTAAGTTTATTAATTTCTTCGTGACCCCACTGTATAGAACTTTTCTCAATATGAGTATATTCACTCAACGCCTCTTGTGAAACAGAAGAGGTTGTTGTTGCTGTGTTATAGATAGGAACCGAAGCAAACATTTAAAATACAAGCATACTGAATATCTGTGAATTCATGGTGTGCTCGTTAAAAAGATAAGGGCTTGAGGTTTCAGCCTGCTTACTTTATATAGAACTGTTATTTAAGGCAAGTTTTGGGAGCTTAATTTTTTGGTCTGACTGGAGTTTTAGTAAAATATTTAATATAAAAAATATTTCATTCATTTATTTATTTTTAAAAAACAGAACATTTTTGTAAGTTAAAAGATTTTTTATCTTTATGCAGAGTGAAGTGAGCTTCACTACAGGCAAGGAATAATTGCCTGAGCCCTCTGTCTATCTTTGTGGAAGTGTTAAATATGATTTCTCAGAGTCATAACATTTTCTTCCAGCATATCAGTCCTTTGGATTTTGCTAAAGCCTGTTTAGCTAAAAATTGCTGAGAGTGAGCGACTGATACAAAACAAATTGATACTATAATATTTCTGAGAAATGCTGTCAGTTCTTGTGAACTATTTTTAGTGCTGCTTCTTTGTTTCTAGTGGCTTTTCTTCAACATTCAAGCTGTTGTTTTGCTGACTCACTGGTACAATTTCAGAAATATCCTGGATACAAATAGTATCACTCTGTATTCATTCGCATATTCTTCATTGTTTTAGATTATTTTTGGGTAAATTATTGAAATGTCTATGGATACTTTGCCTTTGAATCCATAATTATCTGTCAATAGAACTAAAAACACCTAAAAAGAATCTTCAAGCTTATGAAGCTTGCAAAACTGGGGACTTGGGATGTGTCAGAACTAAGCTACTTGTGCAGATGGGTGTAATTAACATGCTTGTTCTAATGAGCTCCTAGAGCTTAAAGAAAGATAAGAATGCTTTAACTGTGACATGAAGTTTGTGGAACACTGTACACCTTGATTACAATGACCACAGGCTTATCCCATACCTGCTGCCTCAGGATAACAAAAGCTGTCCTTCCAGTGTCTTTGGGGTGACTACCACATTTATGATTCATTCTGCAAGAACCCAGGAATTAGAAAATTCCAGTCTCTCAGTAGCATTTCTTGGTAGCTTCTTAAGTTGCAACAGGAATGAAAAACACCAGCTTAAGTATACTATCTATCAGTTATCAGCTGATAACAGCCTGGGCAGAGCTGTAATGAATAGGGTAATGCTGTAGTGGAGTGAATGAGGAAGGGAGGAAAGGAGAAGGAGGAAGCTATAACATTTCTCCTCTGAATCTTTGGTGAAAATTTCCCAACAGCCACGACGAAATAATTTACTGTCAGCCTCTCCCTTGTTAATCAGCTCAGTTTTCAGTGTAAGCCTGACTGTGTTTGTAACCGTAAGCAGTTTCATGTTGCTCATAGTCAGGAGAACAGAGAAACAGAGGTTCACTATGTGTGCAGTTCTGATAGGTAAAAATTTTTTCTACTTTAGTAAATAAAATGGCAATTGTCTGCATTACAAAGATGTAAATACTGTTTATACATCTTAGAAGCCCTAATTAATGGAAGTTGGACCCTCAAAATCTTCCTCTGGTGCTCAGCAGTCATTTCTACAGTAAGGCAGAATAGAGAAACTCAGAGTGCTTCAGTGCTCCTCCAGAACAGACCAAGCTCACACTTCTCTGCCCCCTCTCCCTGAATGTTGTGGAGACATTAGGCTTTCTTGCAGCCAAAACACTTAGTCTGGCAGGTATAAATGTTAAGGTGTTGAGGAGGGATAAGAAAATAGAGATTTGCTTAGCTAGTTTTTGTTGGATTGTTTTGATTTTTTAAAACTTCTCTGTCTCCTTAGTTTCATGCAGAACATCGATGCTTTGGGCTTATACATGGCTTACCTGGTGCCAGGAATGTACTTGTTTGAATGGGTGTGAGGGGAAACTCAGTGAAATGTTCCTTACTAGTGATGCTTATGTCAGGGGTAAGAAAATCCATTTGCTTTACAGCCACAGGTGCTCTATTGCTGTCACTGTTCAAAGCCGCTTTGCTTTCTGAATTAAAATGAACTGTACAATGAAGTTACTGAAATAAATTCACCCCTCTAAATTCTCTGGTCACCTAATGAAATCATTAACCAAATGTAATGAAATTAAGGCCTCTGATTAGCCAAGTACATAATTTGCTGGTATGTGGAAGAGCCTTGGCTCACTGTTTCACTTGCTCATCCTTGAAATGTTTACATTGACACAGGGATTCCTGTAATGGGAGTGACATAAGAGTGACTATTCTAGATAACAAGTATGGAATCAGTATAATATATAACTCTACATCTAACTTAAGCTCACAAATAAGCTATTTTACAGCCCATATACTAAATTTTCTCCATAATATTGGGACATATAGCTTATAGCAAGGATGTCTTACAGCTTTACACAGGTCAGCTTCATTTATGGACCATGCTAGTCTTTCAAAGTAAAGCAACCAGACTGACAAATCCTTTTTATAAACTGCAGTTGGAGTAATTCTTGACATGGGAAATGCATTCATGTATTTATACCCCACGTAATTAGAATTTTTTTTAAGTTCTTGATTTTTGTAATTTCAAAGGAATTATTTCAATGATCACCAATTTGAATTCATGATGTAAACTACAGTCATAATGCCTTATGACAACTACAGCTTCTGAGCTGCAAAGGAAAGATAAGAGTCATGGGGAGAAAGAAGCTGCATTTTGTTCTTTCCCTCCCTTTTACATTCAGGTAACTTCTCGCTGGGGCATAATCTAGTTACTAGTTTGTAAAACTTTAGTACTATGCAAGTATTTATTTAGACTAACAATCTTAAGAACTAACAATAATTAACAATGTTAATAGTGGTAATAGTAATAGAAGCAATAATAAATTTGGACTGTGTTGCGCCTCCCAATGATAATAAACCGCAGGTAGAAAAGGTAGAAAGAGAGGCACGATAACGTTTGGGTGGATTCTAACTGGGAAGTGCAGTTGGAACTCATACAGTTCTGTTAGCATCAGTTCCTTTTTGTGTACTTCGTAGTACACAGTGCAAATGGATAGTCAGTGTGAAAGACATTAAAGGTTAAGAGAGAAAATGAGGTGGGAGACAGGCTTCTGTAGTGGGGGAGAATGAGAAAGTAAGAGTGGAAAGAAAGGAACATTACAGAAAGTAGTGTGTAGGTGCTGGTAACTGATTGATACTGTGAGCAACCTCAAGCCCTTTTTGAGGAGGATAAGACATTAAAGGAAAGCAGGAATGATTTTCTATTGAGTTACAAGCATCAAACTGGCAAAAAAAGAGTTAATTAAGTTATATTCTGGCAATAGAAAATCAAATGTGAGATGACATTTTAGCTGTGAGGCCCACTTTAGGCTGTTGAAAAGTAGTGGAGTACTAACAATGTTCTATTTTTTCCACAGCCTCAAGAAAACCTCCTGGCTGCTGTGTCGTTGCTAATTTGCTTTTACATTTCATCACACGTTAGTTTTACAAAGTGTATTGCATGTCCTCCCAAAGCTTTTGTTAAAATTTGTTTACATTTTAAAGGTATATTTTTTCACATTTTAAGGGTGAAGGGTGTTTGCACCTTCTTTATACTGTTAATGTAACAACTTACATCATGATTAACTGCCTCAGCAGAATTAAAAGTAAAGTCTATCTCCATAGAATTAATTCTATAACTTACTGGAATTTTACTGTAACAAATACCACTAACAAAGCTGCAGAGCTAAATGGAAACGTGCTCTGAGCTTGCTGTTAGGTAACTTGAGGGCACATCACTGCTGTTACGTTATCTCTTCTCTTCCATTTGGGTACAGGATTGTTTTCCTTATTCATTTAAAAATAAATGAGAGAGCGAAGGACATGGCCGTACAGAGCCTGTATTGTTTCTACAAGGGTAGCTTATAAACAGATTATCAAAACAAACATTTGTGCCACACTTCATTCCACAAATAGAGAGCTGTCTGATAGTAGTCAACATGGTGTATCTCATAGAGAACTTGAATTTAATACCAGTGTTAGGTTTATGTAAGAAGATAGCCTATAAAACTGGAGCCCTGCTTTGCTGTGTCGACATGTCTGGAGCTCAGAATAAAATTGAGTTTCCTGCTTTAGCTGTAGCTTGATCTTAAAATAACCTGCAGAAATTATAGTTCTGATTACAGGGAAAGTGAAGGACTTAGAATATTCTCCTAATAAAGTCACGGATGACACAAGTCTTAGTCATCTGTAGTATGTCTGTAATGGGCATTTCAGAAAAGGAAACAAGCCTTTGAAATTAGATAATTTGATTTGCAATCAGGCCTAATTTATTTTAGGAACACAGAAAACCTTTGTTTTTGAGAAAAAGAACAATCTGGAATTCAATTAGAGGAGAACAAGCCATTTTAAATATAAGGGATGCCACACATCATCCATAGGAAAACTGATGTCTTAGGGGAGAGAGTTATGTTTGAAATGAACTCCTCCTGTCGTTTTTCTTATTGCCATTTCTGAAATAAACAATTGAGCTCAAAGGACACATCACCCTTAAGGATAAATAAAATGCTTGTAACTGAAAGTACACTCAAACCCAATGCACGATAAATAGTAATTTAAAAGTTCTAAGGAAGTCTTTCTATCATCTTTTGAGTATTATGTAACTTTACAGCTGCAGAAAACACTTCAGGAAAGTAATAAATACTAGAAGAAAACCTGCCTATCCTCATAAAAAATGCAGATTTAGGAGCACCAATAGTGAACTGAAAACCAATGTATAATTTGGAGTTAAGACAGTTTGGGTTAGCTAATATTATTAATAGACCTTAGTCTCTTTTCTGGGGTTTCTTATTGCAGTGTATAAATTTGTTAAATCTTTTTAAATTAATAGCAATATTTAAGGGCTTGGTCATTCATCTTTCTGTGCTTGTAGATGAGCATATGAAATACTGAGACACAGTCCAGGGAATGGGTCAATTGATCCTACTCTTACAGATTCAACATGGGGGAAAGCCAGTGTTACTTTGGGCCTAGATAAGAATCAGTATCCAGTGCAAGCCTGAAGATTTTTTTGCCCATATAGTTTTGCTGGAGGGGGGCCAAAGCACTGTATTATTTACACAGTGAATAAGCTTTCCTCATTTGCTCCAGTAAATGTGGATAATTATCATTCATTTTAAGTTTTTCAGTATAAATGACACAGATGTCCAGACAACATATTTATAATTTCACCCCATCTGTGCTAATTTTTCTATAAATGTCCTTTTAGTACAGCAAGTATTCTGTTTTATCAACAGTATCTGCAGTGTTGAACAACATTCAAAGATGTGACTAATATTCAGCCCTCATTAAAAGAAATCATACCCACCCCATCCCAGAGTCACAGCACAGTTGGAAATTTCCTGGAGTGCCTTGATTTGTTTTGCTCTTTTGGTTTTCTGGGTCCATCCAAGACTGACAGTGGTTCCAGAGGGCAACAGGCAAGAAATCCCCACAGTTTATGTTCAAGGCTTGTGCAGCTAAGTATATTTGTTTATCCATAATGAGAGAAATCACAGAAATGTGTAAGCATTTCTTCTGAAATTGAGGGGTTTTCTTTAGAGCCCTTAATTACAGCCCCTTCCTCTGCACATTGCTGGGTGAAGTGAGCCTAGCTAACTAGTGTGTCTCAAATCCTCGAGCTGGGACCCAGCTCTGTATGGCTCAGACAGGACGAGTGTAGTGTATGTAGGGACTGCTATGCTGTCATTTGTTCCTAATGTGATGTAGGTGGTTGTTTCTCCCCTCCTATCAAAAAATTCCCACAGCTCACCACTTCAGAGTCAAACTTGCATTGGAAAAGACCCTGTAGTGTTAAGCATGAGACTTTTTTGAGGTCTGTTTTAATAAATCACCTCAAAATCATGAACCTTGCTCAGGCTCACCTATACAAATGTTGTGTACATATAATCATTTAGGAAATTTATGTAGGAAGTAATTAATGGTCATTCAGGGAAAGTGTGTTTCTAAATGAAGCAACTTGATCATTTATATTTTTTCCCACTGGTGTTCCCCAATTCCTTAAAGCCCTAGTGCAATTTACAGTTTAATAACTTAGGAAAATAATATTTCCTAAGAAGCATATTAAACAATTGAAGCAAAAGAAAATAATCCAGAATCATAAAATAGCTATGTATTTCCAGTCCCAATCTCAAAAATTTCTCTCTTAAATTTGCAAGAGCAGTTGAGAGAAGAGGGTAAAGACCTCCAAACTCACTTCAGAGCAAAACATCAGAGCAATAGAAATTCTAAATAGGATAGAATGTAAAATGGAAACAGTGTTATCAGAATCACAGGCTTCTGAATACCCTGCTACTTAAAGATGTATTGAAATACTTCAAAGTAGTATTAAAGTACTCTTTTCAAGAAAAATAGTGCCAAGCTTGTAAGGTAAATTCCTTCTGCAGCTTTTGAGGTTATTTGGTCTATTATGTATTCTAGCAGGTTCACTAGCTCTAACTCCTGTTTTCTCAGGAGAGTAAACTGTGTAAGATAGGGTAGTTCAATCTGGTAAATAGTGACTACACATAAATGAAGCAGTAGCAAAGAAAGCACTATTTTTCGAAAACCAGGGTTGTGCTTGCACATTTCCAGTGTAATCTGAGCACTTACAGAAGAACTCCACATACATACACCACCTTTTAACAGTCCCTATGGAAACAGAAGATTATAGAAATTTCTTCTCTAGGTGTAAAAGCAAGCAAACAGCTTGTTTTTTTAACAGATCTTATTGTGGTAAAATGGCACTTAAACACTGCAGTTTCTTTGTTACTTAGGACCCACATTTCAAAATTATTTAAGCATAAAGAAAATTGTGTGAGAAGAAACTTAGGATTGTAAAAAACACTTGGAAGGCAAATGACTGCTGACATCTGACCGTTCATCCAAGGTCTTTTAAGGAACTAAAAGTTTTTAAAACCTTCCCCAGATTCTAATATATTACATGTGTTGCTGTAAGTGAATTAAAAGTCTCAGTTTGTAAAATCAAACTATTCCTTCCAGTTTTTTGCATCCTGATACAATTCCTGTAAACTGGTGTTTGTATACCAGTAAGATATCCAGCTTCTGCTTGATGTGAGCACTAGAAGCATATTGCTGGAAGGGTACTTCTTCCTATTGTATCTAAAAAAACCCTTTCTATCAAAAAGTTTTCTTCTGTAATGGGGTCAGAGGAAATTAAAGTAGCCTTTCATTCTGTGTTATAGGAACTTCCTCTGAAGTTTCAGACTACCAGACTAGCAGGCTAAATTCAGCAGCAGGGATGCCTTCAATTAACTGTATCTGTTCTATTTGTAGTACAAAGGATATGAACAGCCTACATAGCTTAAAAGAAAGGAGGCTAAATAGAATTTGAAGAGGTACCCTGCATATAACACTCTCATAGGAAAGGAATGGGATCTCTGCCAGTCAGCAGTTTAAGATCATGGCTAATGCAAAGACTTGAATTGAATTTATACAGGTGTGCTGTCTAGTCAATAAGACATCCAGGAAGAATTTCTCTAGAAGTTGCTCATAATGTAAAGCAGCCAGCTGAAAATAGTGCCAAAGTGAGCAATGTGAATGAGTTTTAGGCAGAATTAGTAAATTCATTTTAGAGGAATGCATGGTTAGCTCAGGGGATTGGTAGCAATCTTCAGATCTTCATCACTTGAACACCATTATGAATTTAACCTGGTTGTTGATGCCAGTCAAAATATACTGTCCTTGTTATTGATCTCTGTGAAATGACTTTCCAAGGTCCTTGGAATAAAATCCAGAACCTGCAGTTGGCACATAAAAACACTGAGATAAAAAAATCTGACATAAAAATAATTGAAAAAAAAAAAAAAAAGAATGAGCATTGAATGAGCCTGGTGATTAAATTACTACTTACCTTCTGCAGACTGACTCAGAAGGATGGACCTCTTGCAGGGAGGCTGGCACAGACTGTGGGGAATATCATGTTCCTTGCCTCTCTCAACTAGCATAGGTCTTCAAGTTGTAATCTGACAGTGGAGTGAGCAGCTATTGAGCTCTTAATGAAAGAGAGAGGAAAAGGAATGAAAGGACTAGCTGTATACTTTGTCATCATTTGGAATATCTAGAATCATCAGGAAGTGTGAAACTTCACTATGCTTCTCTTAATGACTATTCCAAATCCCCTTGAAAGTATTTTTGGATTTGAGACTTCGTGGTCTCTACACCTTTTCTTTTCAGAATGATATTAAAACAGGGTAACTTGGCTTCAAGTGGCATTAATACTTAGTACACCAAGTATCGTGGTGTTAAACTGTCATCTACCTTAGGATCAGAAGTAATTTTTCATGATCTAGTGGTGTTTAGGGATGGTAAATGTAGATATGGAAGACAAGAGATTTTATTTTGTCTGGGGTTACTATACCCCAAAAGGTCAAAAACCCAAAGAGAACTCTTGGTGCAGACAGCAGAGGAAAGGCTGGCATATAGTCAAAGTGCAAAGCAGGACTCCAGCACTGAAGCTTTGAATTTGTTTCATATTGTTCGACATCACTCACCAGCACTAGTGGTTTTTCAAGCCATTTAATATTGGTGCAAAGTGGAGGGATTGTGGATTCCAGTTTGTTTTTCTTTATCTAGCAAAATGTTAAAGGTGGCACAGATTGGCCAAGTTTCCTTTCCAGTCAGCAGAGCTACTCTGTCATCTGGCTCTAGGCAACTAGATATTCACTGATGTCATTAGTTCTGACACATGATAAATATGCAGTAATTTTTCTGTGTATTCAGTAACTGAGTGAGGTGAGGTTTCACTCCAGGGTAAATTGAGCCAAGATTAAATTAACTCTCTATCAGGAAATAAAGAAAACACTTAAAATTTCTACTTAAACAGGTTAATGTGACTACACTGAAAATAATTTTGCTTTGAAATTGTATTGTATCATGAAGTGAAACTAACATTGTATCTCTCCTTGGTCAGGAAACTCCCTCAAATAAGTTTTGTCTGTAGAGGCTACTGATTTCAACTAAAACAATCTTCAGTGGATTTTATTCCTTTGAAGAGTAAAGGGCTTCTCTCAAAATATTATTTTTCACTAGATCTCTGTTTTTCAGAAGTGCAGAGCTTTGTCTTTGAACAGGAGGAGGAAGTGATTACCCATATCTGCTGAAAATGCAAGCCCTTACTGTCAACATCTTGTGAGAAAATACACTGATGCTGCAAACTTTCAAGTTTCATCTGATGCAGGCTAATTCCAAAGATTTATGCCAGCTGAATTCTCGCTACAAAAAATGAGAACTTTGGCATCCTACATTGCCAAACCTTTCATTCTTAGAAACAAGATTGCTTGTAACAAGTTGCAAGATTTTGTAACTTGATGCCATGTATTAACTGTTGCATCCACAGAGATCTGATAAATGTTTCTTAAGAGCTGCTTTGTTTCAATTACATTGCCAATACAATCCATTTTCTCTGTATTTTTTTCTGTTAAAGTGTGCTTTAAAAAAAATACCCTTAGTTTTTAAGTTGAGAATCTTTGAAGGATTTTATTACATTCAGAATTAGATCCAAAATAAGTATTAATATAAAGGGATATATACATAGAGATTTTAAATATGTTGGATTTTGTTTCGCTGTATCACTTTGGAATTTACTTTTTATTTTAATCCATGATGAAGATTTGCTCAAAGGAATAAATTAATGTATATTGCAAGAGAATTTCAGGAATCATGCAAATCATGCTTCATCTGGATTAAGCACCTCTATCTCCATATGGAAATTACCAAATTTGGGCAAAAAAATTAAATACATTTCTCTGGTATTCTCATCTCACCTACTCTACAATTCATCTTCCCCAGTGAAAGCCTTTCACTGAATTCAATGAAGCATGAATTTTGCCAAATGAAAATCTCTGTGGCATCTGAATTATATTCATCAGTCAGTTATTCTGAGTCTTAATTTCTTGTATTCTGTTCCTTCATTTCAGATCATCTGCTTAGTCAAAGACTGGTTTACAGTAGCTCACCCCCACATTCAGCAACAGTACAAACCACAGATGAGCATGGAGCTAAATAAATAATGATAAGCTACTAGACACTGGTAATATTACAATGGCAGGGGAAGAACAAAGCAAACCCATAAAGGGTCACCTTACCTGTTTTGCTGCCATGGCTCACATACAGCGCTCATATTAAAATTTCTGCTGGTCTTCAAGAACATGTGAACTGTACAGATTCAGGGGCAAAAGTTTTGGAATTTGTTGTGGCAGGAACATACTAGTACTATCACACTAGGAAAGGCATTTTATCTGCTTATATTGTAAAGATCTGGCCAATAGAAAGATTTTGATAAAACCACAATTTCTGTGGGGTATAAGTTGTAGAGCTGTGTAGATAACCTGAACATTTCATCTCATCTACATTTGAATGTGCTCCATTTCAGAGCTCAGCTGTTTTGGTTCTTGGCTGCTGTAGGCTGAATCTGAACCTGGATCCAAGCACCAAAAGGACATCTGTCATTCCTGTGCTTGGTTACTCTTCTTGCTTTCCCTGGGGAGGAAAGAGAAAAAACCTGACAGGATAAACTGGAACACTGAGCTTGTATTGATGGCTAGGAACTGAGCGTTAGAAACTGAGTGCAGGGAATGTGGAGAGATTTGGGGAGCAGATGAGAGAAAAAAACCTTTTGGAAAAAACAAGCACTTCTGAGTCAATCTTTGATGTAGACTAACAGCCATAAAACTACTTTTTCCTGTTCTTGAGTGTCTACTTGAAGTTAGTGCCAATTTAAAATCTAATTTAATAACCATATCCTATTTAAATACATATCTGTGCAGTTGATTAACATTTTCTGTTACAGTCTCTATATGAGTTCACTTCCCAGGAAATAAAATGTTAAGATGATTAGCAGCATGAATAGTTACTAAGGATAACCAAAAAAGCCAATATATTTCATTAAATGGAATTATATTACAGATGTCAAAGAATTCTGTTGAAGAGCCTTTTAAAACATATCAGTTGGATTCCATATGAATGAAGATACTTTTTTGAAGGAAAAGATTGTCTCTCCATGAGTTTTCAACTGGCAATTGATCTCTGGCAATATTTATTGTTTCTTCATTCCTCTGCATGGTTTTTTGCTGAGGGTTGTGGCTGTGGCATTATGGACCAGTGACTGAAGCCTGTGTAGGGAATCTTTTTATTCTTTCAAGAGGTGTGCCTAATGGGGACTGTTCTGTAAGTTCATATGAATCTGTGATAGCAGTCAATCTAGAACTGATCTCAACTGAGTGTTAGGAATTTTAGGTGTAAATTAGTCATCTGTTGAGATTTAGTTTTCTGGGAAAACACTGATTTCTTGATGTTTGCATATTCTCTCCCTATTTTCTTCCTGACAAAACAAAGCAAAACTGAGCAAAACAAAAATTAAACCAAAGGGGAATAAAGTTATATTATACTCTGAGTCCAAATCTGAGCTTCATCTTCTCCTCTGGAAGTCTATTTATGTAAGCTACATTGGACATTTCAGTAGTGGAAGGTATTGTTTGTACAGGTTTTCCACCCTTTCTTTCTGCCTTACAGAAAGCAAAAGCAGAAGGAATTAGGAGTAACTTACTAACTGCAAAGGAAAATCTGCTATTTTGAAACTCTGTGACTGAGAGAAGCAATATGATATATTGATATAGGTAATATTTTCTATGATTATCAAGATATTGTACTTTGTAGGATGGTAAAAATTTTTGAAATATTAAAGACACCGTCATCTGTAAGAAGTGTGGCAAGTATGTGACTACTCTCCTGTGGTTGGTTTGGAACCATACTCTCCTGTCTTCGTGTTTCCTTTAAAGAGCACTGGCAAAACAAGGACAGAAGAATGCTGTGTCCAAAAGAGGAATCTCAGGAGGATGCAGACAGCCAGGATGGTTCTTCTGCTATCCCATTTAGGAAAGTAGTTAGCAATCTTTGGTGGATAGTGGTGGTCATAGCCTATCTAGTGCCCATCCCACTCCAGCTAGGTGAAGGAGAGCTGTGCAATTAGGGTTCTTAAGAGCATCCAACCACGCTGTTCTCTTTAGCACTGATAAACAAGATTCCCCTTGGAAAATTTGCCTTATTGTAGACCTGAATTTCCCTAGCTATGACTGTTTTGTAGGAATAGTAAGTCTCTTTTTTCTGTGTATTTCTCTGTAGTTTCTCATCCAGTACCGGTACTTATCAGGAATATGCAATCTTATTTTATTATAGGCACACATCACAGGTACTCACACAACCCACATTAAAAATGTTTCTGTTTTCTGACTTTTTACTCCCTTGAGATAGAAATATGTCAAGAAAGACAGCAGAGCTGTGTCAAAGATTCATGCTGTGCTCTGCAACGACATGAGCTCATTCAGCACTGGTGGCAGCTGATTTGTATTGATGGAGACTTCCTACATGTTGAACAAAAGCATAATCTCTATTTGTGCCAGAAATCATTGTTTCCCACCTGTACAGTGTAATCTGCTCCTAATGCCTATGACCTATTTTTAAATCTACTTCTTTATAACTGCTCATGTGCCATATTTATAGAAATACTTCTGAAATGGTCAGTAAAGAGTGCAAGTACCAGCCATGTACCTCTCCCTATTTTGTGGTACATTCTTAAAAAAAAACAACCACAAACCAAACAGTGGTATAGCTCTTTGTTATGCGTACTTACCACTCACTGGAAGAAATCATATCTTTCATCATTTATCCACAAAGAGCTGTTGTGCTCTGAATTGAACATAACTGTTGCTGTCTTTTGCATCCCAGAAGATATCTGCTCTGTGTCTTTACTTTCATGTAGAGCTGACTGTTCTGTTATCTGTAGTTTGCCATCAAAATCGCAAACAGAAATGTGGCAGGAAAATACTGACTACAGATGAAAGTGTTTATAAATTAAATATGCCATGCAACAGGACTTTCAGATTAAAGAGCATTTTTTAAGCTTTGAAAGCATTTTGTAATGGAGATGATATTAAATTGTACACAAACTACACGGAAGTTAGTCAGACCCAGCAGTTTGCTAACAGCGTAACAAATAACAAATGATAGCAGTTTAATCCAATGATGGATTAATTAATATGATCTGAAAAGCAAATTGTATGGTGGTTTTCAGAAGGGAAACTGGCATTAGAGAAGACTGTCATATAAATGACACCACATTGTAGCATTTCTGACAAAAGGATTATGCAATACTCACAAAAACTGCAGCCTTAGCGCATTAGTAGATTAAACTGGTAATTTAAAGGTGCAGTTTAAAGTTCAGAAAGACATTTCAGAGGATGATTTCAAGAGGTGGCAAATTCTTATTTATCAATCTAAATATTAAGATGTAGTAGCAGGGAAATTTCCAGTGGAATCAATCAAGTTTTATTATGTATGTGCTCAAATATACATGCCCAGATAAGAGAGATTGCAAAATGCCCATATGAAGAAAAGTATACTCATAGTGTGAATAACTAATGGCTTCTGCCCATACGTTTGCCACTGTCTTTCTCTGCTCTGTCCCTGAAGAGTATGGGGAGCAGAAAAGAGGCTCCAGCTTGGCCATGTGGAACACACCAGTCACTCTTTTCTGAACATGCTGAGCAGCATTACTTTTAGGGGACTGCCATGGCCTGAAAGTAATGGCAGACTGACTCTAAGCAGGACTCTGCTGAGCGCATGGATCAAAGGAGGCAGGAGAAAGGTTTGGAATTAACATGAAAGGCACGGATTTTCTTTCGAATACTTCTTATCTCTGTAAATACTCTAAAAACTTAGCGATCTCTGCACATCTTTCTTTTAACGCAGTATGGTTAAATGCATGACTTCCCTCAGTGTCTTTTCACCCGTTTAAGTTTTTCTCTCTGAAATTACCTGCTTTATTATAGATAGCAAAATAATGTGAAATGCCTGTTGGGCGAAGAGAACTGTTGTACAGGTGAGTATTCTGCTAAGGTTTAGCAGCCAGAAGAAGTTGACCAAAAGATGTGAGCAAAATCTGTAAGAATGAAAGCAACAGGTATTTACCTGTGATCCTTAGTTATGCATTTAGACTGAAGAGAGACTTAAAAGAGACACTTAAGGACACGTATAAGTCACAACAGAAGGATATTGGCAACAACCCCACGGATACTGGTAAACAGTTGGCAGACGTGAATTATTTCAGTCCAGACTCAGACTTCAAGATCTACCGTAGTGCAGAGGTTCATCAGAGTTACCAGCCTTAGACCTGGGGTTGGCAGCTCTTTTTCATTATTCTTATTGAAATCTATGATGTTATCATGTTCCCTTGTCCACCTCACTTAAGGGAGCTGTTTTTACTGTATGCCAATATGAATAATGAAGGAAATTAAGAAATTATTTTGATCATTCCTCTGCCTTACTACGTGTGCTGGCCCTATGAAGCCAACTGTAAGCAGGAAAGTACAGGGAGGAGACCGCAAACTGCCTCAGAAAGACCAAGAGTGTGATTTCCACTGCTCTGTCTTTACCTGACTGTCCCTGCCCCATATTGCACAGACTCACCCAGCAGGGAATGGCAGAAAAGAAGGTTCAGCAGGAAAATTGATGTTTCACTGGAGGGAGCAGAGCTTTGTCTAGCAGTGCAGACCCCCTTCTCATCAAGTTCCTCTAGTACACAACCCCAGTGGCAGACAGCCTCAGGAAAGCAGTTTAGCAGCCCTGTGGCTCTCTGGCTGAGTTTGAAACTAGCTAGAGACTATTGGCTTCATGTTGGTGGCTCTGTCTTTGAGAGATCACTGAGAACGCTGGGAGGTTGCTACTGGAAGTTGTCAATATCAGTTATCATGGGCTATTTTTTGTTCTGAAATGATCCTCCTCTGCTGCAGAAGTTCTGCTTAGTGTAAAAGTGGTTTTATCATTGCTGAATGAAGACTGTTCCCCAGGCGCTGGGCTGTCTAACTTGACAAGTTTTTAAATAGTGTTCATACGGTGTTAATTGGCTTAATTGTATTAAATACAGGATTATGTTTTACTAGCTAAATGTGGCTTGTAGGATTCATATTCATCCATGGAGAAATAATTCTTTGCGGTCCCTGCTTGCTCAGCTCCTGCTTGTTTCACAGCTCTTGCACTTGCTTCTCATGGACTCTGATGATAAATAGTGGTTCATTAAGGCAATCAGGCCTATCACTGACTGTATCTCATGTGACTGTCACTTTAAAGCTCAAACAGCACATACTCAGAGTGGCTTCAGCCTGTGTCTCATCTCCTTTCCTAAAGCAAGAGGAGGGAGCTCCTCCTCTCCTCCAGGGAGAGGATTATGGCAGCAGATCTGTTGCAGTCTGCACCCTGCCTGGGAGGGCTGCCGAGAACTGCTGGGAGAGGAGATGTGCAGCTTATGCACAGCGTGAAGCAGCTTAGCTCCCTGAGGTGTAATTTTAAGCTCTTCTTGGATTTAATAATGGTTATACTTGAACCATTTTTCTCTAGCTTTCTATACTAACCCTTAGCTGGAACATTATGTAAGAAGAAATACTCTTTCCTAGTATGATCCAAGTGGTTCTTTATTTTGCAGCTCTTGGCAGGGCCTTAGGGTGTCTGCTTCTTAGTGTAGCTCTCTTTGTATATATAGATATTTATATATATATTTATATATAAAATGAAAATGTAAACTTCAAATGCAGTCAGTGTTACTTTTATCTTAGTAATTCTTTTTACCTTGATTGATTTATGACAGCAGACCGCAGTACTTCTGTAGTTTTTGAATAAACCGTTTGTAGCATGTTTTAGTAGTACAATAAAAGAAATATTAAAATTAAGATCAACATAAAATTATATGTAGTTTTACAAAAAAATTTATATGGAACAAAATTTCAAGGGTTTCCCTTTTTCAAGATACTTTTCAATTAATATTGCTTTCAAATAGATTACTCACTTTAATGGCACACAAGGATGCAGTGGAATTAATGTTGTGGCCCAAAAGGTGTTTTGAGAAGAAACCTTCGTGGGTTGTGTTTTATTCTAATCTTTTATGGCATTGCAAGGTACAGATTCCAAGAAGTCAAGAAAATGGTTAAGAACATACTGTGCTAGCAAATACAGGTATTTCAATACATTAATCATTTTACTCAGTAACTCCAGTAGCATGTTGATACATCTGTACTCAAGAGACTCTGGTCAGTCTGTGGTGCCCTAGATTGGGCTGAGGAATGGAACCACAATCATTTTGCAGGAAGTTTATACTGGTTCAGGCTGTGCCTTGGAATATTGGGTAGCCTACTGTGGGAAAGGAAACCGCAGGGAAGGGATCAGAATAGCTCTGCCTGCCCATGCCAATGTATACCCCTGTTTCAATGACCCTACCAGTGAAGTTTCACAGCAGGAGGAGGTACTAGCAAATGTTCCATAGTCAAAAGTAGTACCTGGAGAGGATGGTGAAGAGCTTATAAAGTGCATGGGAAGGAGGAAATACATACCATCTGTTCAAAGCACACACAAAAAAATCTGAATTTTGCTACATGATCTCCCTAAATATGGTTTTGTTTGGCCGGAGTTTTTTCCACAGTTCCATTGCTCTTTTTACTGTCTGCGCTGTGATCTTCATATTCTTTCAGCAGGTTTCTATGTATTTGAGGGTTTTTCCCCCTGAAGACATTGCAGTTTGAAAGAGGACATAGGTAATTTAGTTTAAGCAGAAAATAATGAGACAAGAGTTACAACTATGCACAGAGTGAATTTGTGGAAAGTGGATTCCTTTCACTCCACTGGGGCTTTTTTTGAAAATACCATATATCATCCTGAAATTACTTTAACATGATGTCCACTGTATTACAGAAAGGAAGAAGTGCCTGTAATCCAATGTGACAATAATGTTGAACAGACAATCATTTGTCATGAAATAGTTACAGATCTGTTTCTTGGAAGAAGGTCAGTTTTGACCTTTATGAACAGTAAATTGGAAATGGTTTACAGTGTAATGCAGTTATCTACAATTACTGATTTTATCTTAAACACCTTTATACTTTGGTCTTTTTCAGCAAGATCAGAAAGTCTTGAAAGGTAAATTGCATTGAGGCCCATCTTGGAAGTTTTTGGAATTTTTTTTTTCCCTCTGGAAACACCACTGTACCTACTTTAGAAAAAACAGCCTTGATTTCTTTAGTCATGTTTGTGTCTTTCTACCCTTTGTTAATATGATTCTCATTTAGAAACAGGAACTGTGAAATGTGGTGAGGAATAAATAGATCTCTTCTAAATAGACATTGTCAAGGAAGAGCTAAGGAAGTGAATTGTGCAAATTCTTAGAACCGAGTAACGTTTATTTCAGAAAAAGACATATTTCTCAGCTCTCTACTTCATCAGAATGTCCTCTAAGATGAGGTGGAGCAAACTGTATAAAAGGTGGTACAAATTCTGGAACTGGATGAATAAAGATGATAATGGACCGTGACATATGGTTGATGTCACATTTTTATGAAAGATCATATACTATTTTTTAATCATCTCTGGTGTGGAAGTTGAGCCATTCATTTAACTTTATTCAAAATTAATTTAAGGTCAGAAGCTGTTCTACATTTGTGTTGACTAGCAACTTCAATTTTCTTTTTTTGTCTGGCAGATGCAGATGTGATTGGAAATGAAATGGAATTTTATGGGTGCATCAGTTAGCTTATTCTAAACTAAGAGCATCTGTTAGTCACTTTGGGACTCTGATTTGTGCAGAAAGTGGAAAATAATGGCATTGGGTGTCAGCTTTTCTCTGAGGTGTTTCATCAGGTGCGTAGCTCTCAATTGACAGAATAGTACTCACATACTTGGAATGAGTGAAATCAGTGTCATCTCCATTGGCTGCATTTCCAGACATCCTTTCCTGCAGGTGGGTTGACACTTGGTCATTGTCTCCCTATATATGCTATGTCCAAACCCTGCTATTCCTGTAGTTTCTGCAGGGTGCTTCTGTCCACTGTGATGAGTCGCTAGCGATTGTGTAGATTTTGTGTTAGTTGTGAGACGTGGTGGTTTATGCTGGTGAGCAGAGGGAGGTCAGCTTCATGGAGTGTATTCATCACCTTCAGTTCCTAGGACATGGTGTGAAACATGCTTTATAGATGCTACCATGGTCTCAGCATTCATTTAATTACTTGAATTTACAGTCAGCCGAGAGAGTGCTTGGCCAAGGCTGGCTATTGGGAAATCCATAACAGTGTAGAATTTTCAGTTCAGGTATGCACTATCAGATCCTAATTAAGGGTTAAGAACCAAACACAAGCACATCTAAACACTAGTGAAAATAACCCCATTTGCCAAAATAAACTCCTGTTTCTTATCAGTATAACCCTAAGATACAAGTGTGCATGGCACAAATAATAAAACCATAAAAAGGGAAGCAATCAGGAAGAATTTTCACATTTCTGAGAAAAAACCCATGTTTCTGAATAGAGGAACTTACTTAGGTATGCTGCTGCTAGTGCAGCCTTCTGCAGTACCTTGATGAGGGTAGAACCTTGATGAAGACGATTCAGGCTAGATTGCAGTTTGTCTTATGTCAAAGCAAACATATTAATAAGTTCTTTATGGTAACAAGCCTACTCTCAGTGCCTCACCTTAAACTTAGTACTAGAGCTTTTCCATGGCAAACCTTCAATTAGTTGTGCTGCCTTTTTCTCCCAGTCCTTAATAAGCAATGCCTGGTGCAATAATTCCTTCACATGGATGCCATCTCATTGATCACAAAAAGTTCTGCTTAGACTTCAGAACTTAAACACTTACTTGCAGGTTGCCTCTTGTATTGCAGAATTTTAGCTGCTTGTAATGATGTTTCCAGCCAGGTTCAAAAGCTCAGTCAACAGGACTAAATGTGCTGAGGGTTGTTCATCTTAGGTCTGGTGAGAGGGAACTTCTGCTCTGAGTGATTAATGTGCTAAGTGGGGGGTGGGAGTTTCCATATGACTAGGATTTATTTAAATGATTAGGCTGACATTCTCGAAGGACCTGGAGGGTTTCTCGAAGAGTAATTTCTAGTGCTTGACTCCATTAGTCTAGTGTGCATGTTCCAGGCCTGATCTGTGGATTTCTAAAACTTGAGCTTGAAATTTGAGAAGAGTTCCCACTGATTTTTTGTAGACTTCTTAGTAGGAAATTTAATTTCTTGCAAAACTTTCTTGAGAAAGACACTCCCATTTGAAACTGAAGAAATGCCCACTGACTTTCTGAATATCCGATGAGATGAAGAGAGAAAAAACCAACACACTAGTAAGAAAAATGGACCTGCTGAAATGTGGAAAAGCAAAAATGGGTAATAACTTTTGACTTTTTCAGTTTTCTGAACTGCTCTTGCTAAGTGGCATCAGAATTGCTTAGAAATTTTCAATGTTGTTTCTTTGACATCACAGATGAATTTTTAGAAGTGTTATATTAGTGTCAGGAATATTACAGAATGCAGAACCATTTTTTTTCAGTGTTTATTTAGAATAATAATCACAGAAAAAATCTCCAGCTCACGTACTGAGAAGGTTGCTGTCATCTTAATAATTTCTATAGTATGCTTTTCCCGTTCTTAAAAATTACAAAGGCAAACGTATGTCAGAGTGAGGAGACATGTCTGTTTCTTTCCTGTACTCACCATAGTAAATCCATAGCTGTGCTTACTGGTTGAGTGGACTGAACCATAAATAAACTGAAGAAAACCTGCTGCATTTACAGCTGGTAAAAAAGACTTTTGAGTACAGCAGTGTCTTGAGCTTAAGAAAGAGTAGTAGGTTGCATAGAAATGTCAGTACTTTTCTTACATAAAATGTATTTTTATTCCTTAACATTTTGTTAGTCTGAAGTATTATGAGAAAAGTGTACTAGTAGGAATCCTGTTAATGAACATTTGAAGTGAAAAAGTTGATTTTCTTATCGCACAGAATTGAACTCCAACTAAAATTTATTTTCATTATGTTTGATATGCACATAAATCTGGATTAAATAGCGATATTTGTTAGCTCTTCTCAGTGCTTTTTCTGTTCATTCTGATTTTGTAGTTGGCCTGAAACATCAAGTTGACTCCCTCTGGTGGTTGAAACCAAGTCTCTGCATTCCAAAAAGAGCCTTTCAGAGATCCCTCCATTCTGGAGAGCACAAATCACGAATAATATTTTCTAAGTTTAGTGTTATGTCATTATGAAAAAACACAGAAATAGTTTTTCTTGCTCTGTTACAATGTAGCATTAGTAGTGGGTTGGTATTGCTATGTTTTGAATTTCAAGCCGAAATTTACAGTCGTTTTTCAAGAAATCAAAGTAGATTGTCAAAGTAAACACAGATATAGATAAAGTAGGCTTGAAATCATTTACTGTGGTGAAAAGTGAAAAAAAATTGGAAGGGTGCAATTTAGATAAGTAGTGTAATAGTAATGATGCTGAGTCACACGATTACATGAACAAGGTCTTTTATATCTAACTTGGGATTTTTTTTCAGCTTGAGAACATTATTTGATTTTAAAAGTAAACGTCTTAGAGTTTGTCTTCATCAAGACACTCTTTTAGTATAAAAAGAATAATTCTTCAATATTTGGATTGCAGCTCTCAACCTGAGATGTCTGTCTCCATTTTTCAAGTAATTCTCCCAAATCCCAAATGGCAAAATATGAGAGAGACTTTTTGTGATTACTTACTGCAAATGATTATGGTTTGGATCTATACTCTACAAAACCACAACTGTCTTCACAGTATTGAGACAAAAATATAAGAAAGCATCCTAGAAGATTGGCATTTCCTTGCTTGGGAGTTCATAATGCTTTTTGTGTATTTTATATAATCTCTTACTGGAGTGCTTGTTTTATGTAAGGTCTCAGTAATGGAAATGAGGCCATTTGCATGGTAGTCAAGGTTGTTTCCTGAAAGACGTGCTCTGTCTGCAGCAGAAAATAAATAGGATGAAGACCTTTAAAACCTTCACAGCCCTTTCATCAAGCTGTGAGGGACCTTCCTCAGCAACTCCTCCTCAACTTTCTGTAGGGCAGCCTGTCTTCTCTGCCTACTGACATTATTATCCATCCAACTTTGGGGCTTGCCTGCTACCTAATATTCCCATCAGCTGTATTAGCATTGTTTCTGCTTTTCATATTCTGCCACTCCTGATTGAATGTCACCATCTAATAAACCCTACCTTTCCTTTGCTTTGCATCATCACTGGGAAAATACCTTTTCCTTTCATTTTCCCTGCCTTATCCACAGTGTTTTTCTCTATGCATGTTGTCAGCTCTTCTGCTGCTAGGTACCAATAATCCAGCAGGCAGACCTCTAGACTGACAGCAAACCAGCAGTTTAGTGTTAGGTATTAATTTTATTTCAGTCCCTGTGCAAATATGCTCGGTGTTTTATGTGAGCAGAGGGAGAGAGTCCTCTGAGTGTGCTGCAGTTCAAGGCAATGTGGTACAAAGGGGAGCAGAATAGGAAAAAAGGTATAATACAAACAGATGCATCTTTGCTAATAAACATCTGCAGCTGTTAATTCTGCATAGAATACATAAGAGCTTTATTTCTGAGCTAGCACAGTAAGTAATACTGTGTTGCAACTTTCCAACTGGCATGACATTTACTATCTCATTAGAAAGATTCTTTAAAAGACATTAATATCCATCTGTTGGATTTTTCCCCTCCTCTTGGGGGAGGTTTCTGTTCAGTCCTCCCTGTTTCTGTGCTTCGGATCAACACCATTTTTAGCCCAATGCTTGTCCAAGATCAGGATATTCCATAAATATTTATCAGAAACATCGGAATAATAGAAGGTCTGTCTTGATTTCCTGGGTATAATGGACAGGTTGTAAGCCTAAGAAGGTACGTGTCAATGCTAGATTTTGCTATGCAGTAAAAAGGAGAAAAAAACAAACCCCTAATTATTGTAGCGTTCTGTGGAGCCCATACTTCTACAACAACAACAACAAAAGGAACTGGAAGATACTGTTTCCAGTGCGTTTTTTGGGGTCAGTCATCTTTTTTCCTAAAAAAACAAAGTTGCCAACAGTTCCTTGAAAGATCTGCCCTACATCTTGCCTTCCAAGGGTTTTGTTTGGGGCGCTAGCTGTCACACCCTTGAAATAGCAACAGTATTTGGGGATACTTGTTCATCAAACCTCCACCCACTGTCTTATTTGCTTGGAGCATGCTGCCCTATGATACTTCAAGACATACCTGCTGGCATGCCCAAATGGTGGCTGTTTTGATACCCTCACTTCAAAGAGGGGCTTTTTCCCCCTCTCCTCTCTCTCTGTCATCACCTTGAGATTAGAATAGTGGTAGCCTCACTGCTGTGAATTATTCAGCAGGTGTAAACACCACGATGTCACAAATGTGTCTGCAGGATTCACGGGTGGAGAAGAGATGAAAGAAAAGTAAGTGAAAATCCTAAGCTCTGGATGTGTTTGGTACCCTTTGTAACAGCCTGGTATTGCCTCTAGATCAGTGACGATCTGGAGTGTCAAAGACTGCCAGTCTCTAGAGCCCTCCATGGTGCCCTTTCCGTCAACCTCAGCAACCTGGGGGACTTGGTGCTCAGTGTTTTTCTGTGGAATGATACGGATACAATTGAAAACATGTTGCCTTTCTCGTATGGGTGTGGCGTCAATCATTATATCTGTTTTAAAAAGGGAGGTGAGAGGTTCCTTTTATATCATGCCTGCTCCATGATTTTTCTTGGCATTTCAGGATATGATGCAAGAGCTATGTATGTATGCAAGTGCACAGACACAAGTATGTCACACTTGCTTTCAATTTAATTAGTCAATGTTAAGTTTTTATTGAAGTGGCTGGAGGATAATGATAAACTGACTTGGAGACATTGTATGTACATAGTTCTTTAACCAGTAAGTGGTGCTGCCACCAAATCGAACCTGAGTTGGCATCTTCACAGGGTTCTCACTGGCAGTGGTACTGATTTGTGCACAGAAGATCCACAGCCAAAAGAATGCTGTATTACATTGTTTCCTAACACTTTTTTGTGCATGGATACCATGCACAGGACACACTAATGTCTGATTGGTTAACCTAATGCCGTAACTAGCACTGACTTATTATCATTATCTAGTGGAATCGTCAGTATGTCATAGGTTTTGGAACTTAGAATAAAGTTACATAGAAATTATGCATTTTAACTATGTATGCATTTATATATGTGCATACATGTGCATCCTTGTCCTGGTTTTATCTTGCCTGCAGCAGTAGTATCTAGAATTCAGGGTATTCATGTTCCTTATATCAAAAAGGCTTATTCTGGAAAGTGGAGATATGCCTGTGTGCTGATGGGTGTAGAGAAACGTGTATGTAAGGGTTCTCCTAGGTGAAATATAAATAAAGTAACTCAGAACCCCAAATATAGCTCAGCTTGGATTTCTTGATAACAGATCATCCCAGGTTTGAGTTTAAAATTATTTCATGTTCTGATGTGCTTTACTGGGCACATTTACCTTTATTCCTGTGACAGAAGTGGTTGGCCTGATATTTGCATGAGCTCTGGCAGGCTCATAAGTGGAACTTTCGCTGATGTGTTCAGTATAGAAGAAACAGCAAACACTACAACGTTTAAAAACTTTCTGGTGATAACAAATTAGATGGCATTTATGTTTGTGCTTGTAATGAGTGTTTGACTCAAAAGCCTATTTGGAGAGAAGGAATCTGATTTTAGTAAATCAGTATAATAAAGCCTTTGATTTTTTTTTTTTACCAAAGCCAGCTAACTGTAACTTCAGTGTTGGTATTTCAAGGCCTCTCACTGATATTTTAGAAGTTTGTGGTTGTTTGAGCTTCCTTTCCAGGCCCTGGGGAAATAAGAGTATGGTAAATCAAAGCCCAGATCGCTGTTTGCATTTATTTTACTTTTCATTATGGCATGTATGCAAACACTTAAAAGAAATAGGAAAAAGGTATAATCATTATAAGATCCCTTTTTTTAGAACAAAGGGGAATACTTTTCTAGTTAAATTTATTGCACTTCTCCTTAATACTATAAACTGAAGTGAGTGCCTCATCAATTTTGACAGTTCACTTATACTTCTAATTCAGTGGTAGTACTTTCTAAAATAATTACTGACTCGTGAGAGATAATCCAAGAAAATAACTGGAAAATACTTTTTCTGTTCTGAAATGTATCTTGATTTCTTGTGTTTTTTCTTTTCTAAGCCAGAAAGTTTTAAAACTGCAAAGTGCAGTTGAGTACTTAACTGGCCAAAAAAGTTATTGTGCTACCATTGAAAGAAATCTTCCGTTTTCATTTGCAGCTTTTCTGCTTTCCTTGCCTGTGACAATCAAAATCCAGAGTAAGACTGAGGATATATCATGCATCAAAATTATTTAATAACATTCAGTGAAATCTAGGTGGTACTTTTTTCAGTTTCATGCACTCTCTAGCATAATTGAGAGAGTGGAGAAAGAAACTGCTGATTTTATATATTGCAAAAAAATTTTATAAGTGTCATCCTAAATTTAGATGCTTTTGTCCCCGTGCTGAAATGAGATGCTCTGAAGGCTGTCTTCTTTCATCCCTGTTCTCTTGAGAGAGGCTCTGCATCTAGCTTCTCAGGTGGCATAAAGAAACTTTGCCTATATTGAAGTTAACAGAGGAATGACAGATTATGCCAGCTGAGAATTGAGGTGCAAGACTTGAGCTACCAGAGCTGAAATGATGAAAGCATCCCATGGGAGGTAACCTAACCTTTCACAGTTTATTGATCATCTGACTTGTACTTCTGATGTCACTAGCTATTCTTAACCTTTCAGCTTCTCACTCCTGCCGTCTGCCACACAGGTCTTGCTGTGGCACCACCTCTCCTCCAGGGAACAGGCTCCAGATTAGCACATTTTCTGCACTCTTGAACACTGAACAATTGCTGGGGCAGTTTTCTTGCCAATCTGAATCCTCTTTGGTCATGGCTATTCAAAAGCACTTTGCTCGCCTAATTTCCCATCATCCTCCCCAGCAACACATCTCTCCTGTGTTTACACTGTGGCCTCACTGCCACCTTATCACTGTGCCAGGGCTGCTCTTAGATTACAGAGTGAGCAGTGTCCCTCTAATGCAGCTTCTCAGAGCAGAAATTTAACTTATTTTCCTATGTTTCATTCTCTGCTCATGTCTTACTGCCTGGCCAGTCCTTCTCTGTCCCATCTCCTGCCAGTTACTTTGTGGTTCACATGGCTGCCAAAATTTCCCTCTTACCCTCTGTTCCATTTTTCCTGCAGCTTTCAACCTCCTACAGTATTTCATCTTCTCAGTCTTTTCAAAGATTGTTTTCAATCTGTTTCAAAGACACTGTTGCCGCTTTTCAGGTATCGGTGCTTTTCAAGTCCTGAATGAGTTGGCACATAAATATGATTTTAAAAAATTCTAGGTTTAAATTGCAGAGTAAATTTAAAGTATTATCTTTATTGTGAGAGGGTGAATCTTCCACTCTTCTTAGCATTTAGGGCTCTTTTCTAAAAATTTCTTAGTGCTCTGACTATGTCATGACTGATTGATGGCTAATAATGCAAAAAGGGAGGGTTTTTACTTTCTTTGTATGAAGAGGCCAAATGGAGCCAGTTTCCTTTACACTAAAATGTGCAAAATTATTCTGGTTTGTTTTCATTTTATGAAAAGCATATGAAAAC
The DNA here is from genome assembly GCA_013399915.1 of Illadopsis cleaveri. Classification (NCBI taxonomy): domain Eukaryota; kingdom Metazoa; phylum Chordata; class Aves; order Passeriformes; family Timaliidae; genus Illadopsis; species Illadopsis cleaveri. The sequence goes on along the minus strand of VXBB01016138.1, from coordinate 250,819 downwards.
TGTGAAAAACACTGCACAAGTTAATAATAAGTTTGGGCTCTTTTTTGTAGAGCAGAGTTCAAAAGACTAGCACTGTTTATAAACTCTCATTCTCTTTTCTTTGTAATACTTCACCAAGATGCTTTCTGGGATAAGGTGTGGCCATTTCTTTGCATACTGGTTCTTCTAGATCTTACCTGGGTTTTGTGTGTTTTCAGGAATCTGTTTTTATTACCCAGTACTGCTGGTTGGAGAAACTTGTCATCTGTCTTTTACCAGATGTAATTTTAATTTAGTGTTCCAGCTTCTGTAGTCCTCCTTGTTCACTTCATAAACCTTAACTGCTTCTTCTGTATGAGTCTGCCTTGAACAACCAAGGCAGGAGAAGGAGGCTCACCAGCTTCATGCCCTGCTCCTATCTCCAGCCTTTTTTATTGTCCCAGCCCAAGAGTGTAACTGAGACGTTCCTTTGAGAAAAGGTTAACTTGGATCCCTGCAGTCCCAGCAGTTCACACAGTTCCTCTTATGTAAGAATCATAAACGCACTAGACAAGATGGTCTATAAGCAAATCTACTAGAATTCTTCTTGATTGCATCTCAAATCAGTAATGGTGACTGTTCAACTGATGACAGCATTCCTTGTTTAAGTACCTAGATTTAAAGGTGGCAGAAATGTCTGCCAGGAAAGGTGTCTGCCAACAAAAAAAGAAGATTGCCTCTCTTGGGAGATGGTGGTAAGAATGCGGGCTGCTTTATTTTCTGATGCTCTCCTTTAGCATTTGTGATTTGGAAGATTTGTGTTTCTAATACACCAGGAATTGAAGCCAGTCACTAGAAACAGAGATTGAAATGCCATCTCTTAGTGGAAGACTTAACAGTTGGTCAGTGTTCCCATTGTAAGGAATGGTTTCAAAATGCAAAGCCTGAGAGTTAAACCAAGCTCCTTTACCTCTTTTTACACATACTCCAAGCATCTAAATCACTCAACAAGAATGCCATTTTTCAAGTGTCTTATTTTCTTTCCACAGAATTTCAAAAGCCCTGTGGGAAGTGCCATCTATGGAGTATAATTGATATGGACACTGTTCTGAGACTGTTTTTGTTGTTATGTTTCAAGATAAAGGCAGTTGAGTACTTACAGGAAAAATAAATACATATGCCTTTTGCGATGTGTTGTAACTGAAAATTAAATATTTTTCTACTCAAATTTTGGCATATTTCCTGGAATCACTGAGCATTCAGTAACGTCTTTAGTTAATATTCTGCAGCCTACTGTTGTATTCGCCGCAGCTGACGAGCTCAGAGAGTTTGTCTTTATTTAACCTTAGAGAAGAATCCCAGGCTTGCTCTGTAGTTGGCAGAGCTGTTGGGAAGGATCTGCTGTGGACTGCAGGGGAGAGAGTGAGGACAGGGTCTGAACCGTGCCTGCTACAGATTTACTCCATTGGTGATATGAAAATCCTGAAGAATAAGTGAAGTTAGCTTTTATCAAACTCTGATGAATATTTGCTTTCATTATCCATCCTTTTCTTCTTTGTCTAAAATTCTTATGAATCTTGTTACTTAGATCCTGCATCCCACTGTTCTTGGTGATGTTTGAAGTTGAGGGTGCTGATTAGGACATTAACTTTTTACCTGTTGAGTGTATATATATATATATCTGTGTAGAGGGCGTTAAAAAACATAAAAAGCCCTAATGAGAGTAAACATTCTGCATCACCTTTGCTCTACAGAGACTTAAAATTGCAGCACTGTGCTGGTGGGAGGAAGATGCTTCAGCTAAAAGTCAAAGCTTTTAAAGACACTAATTCTGATTCTCTGCTCCATTACACATTTTTCACACTGATGTAGCTCCACAGAGCTGCTTTGTCTTTTTCTTGTCAGCTAGTAGCAAGTAAGAATGTAAATGCCCTGTGGCATTAGGAGTGTGAAGCAGACAGTAGCAAACCATTCAGTCTGATTGGTGATCTTATAGTTACTTGTTTAGAATAATATCATTGATGAGATTAAATATTACCCAGCTAACTATTACTTAGGTCACTTTTAAGACAATTACCCCTAAAATTTAAGATTTACTATGTCAGCAGTTACTAAAAGTATTGATGGTAACCTTACTGTTAGCAATATATATGCCAGGAATAAATGCTTGTCTTTATTTGTCAGTAAATATTGGCACTGAAATTACATTAAATATTATGTATTGGTTTCTATGGATTTATGTCTAGAGCTACTCTAATATTCGTTTTCCCCCACATTAAGAAATGAGATTAAGGTCAACTTGATGAAGTAGATATTCCATTGCTAGATTTATTATTTGAGTGTGTGAAAATTCTAGAAAATGTGTAGCTTACCAAACTGAGCCTGGTTTCAGTTGCAGATTTTACTAATAGTGAAAGGAAATTTCCATTGTTAAAAAAATCTGAAGGCCTCCCCTCATGCTGTGTTTTCTGAAAATGAAGAAATGGCATGCTGGTCCAAGATGGGAAGTATGATCAGCCTGAATCACCATGCAGACCTGTAGAGGTTTATTTTCAGCCAGTATCTGCAAAATAAGCTGCAGGGTTCAGTTTGCAAACATTATTGTGAACCAGACCCTGCGGGGTAGAGTTTGCAAACACTATTGTGAACCAGAGCCTGCAGAGTTTGCTGAGCTCCAGTTACTGCTCCTAGTAAGGCTTATTATCCTGTCACAGGAGATGTAAGAAAATCCATCTCTCCCCTTTAAACATGATAAACCTTTGTCACCTACAATGCAATTAATGTTAAAAATAGAAGAGTGCTGATGATAAGATTGTGACTTGCAGGCAATGAGCCATTGTCCAAGTACAGGAGACTTATCTGGCGGGCCAGTCAGCCTACACGGTTTGCTGTCAGTTTGCTGATTGCCATTTCTCTCCGGGTTTGATGAAATATTCATGTCTTTGCTCTGCTCTCTGCAAGCACTATTGATTTCTTGTATAAACGTGGCTATATTTAGTCTAGACAAATGGAATGTGGATTGCTGCTGAATAAATGGGATGAAAGGCTGGGGGTTTGCCTGTCCGTTTCTCTTGGTCGGTGGCAATTATTTATAATCAAGAGTAGTTTCTGTAAGTTAAAGGTGATTTTTTATAATTTAGTGATTAGTCTCAGAACAAAAGTAAGCACTTAGACACAATCATTCTGTTGGGATAGTGGGTTAAGAAGGCAAATTATGCTCTGAGGTTTACAATCACACAGTTATTAGGATTTAAAAAAAAGGTCCAGAAACGTATATGTTTTCAGAATTTTGAGGACAAAAAAATGTGATCAGTAGAAAAGATTTGGTGCCTTTTCTCTTATTTTTATAAAATCTTTTACTAATAGATTTGATCCTACAGTTAGAATTCAGTCATGTCCATTTGCTGCAGTTTCAACTTTTACGGCTTCAATTTTGCTGCCTCTGCTTACTAGAATATTTCTGTTTCGTTTTAGTTTTCTCCTTGGAAATAAATACAGCTGAAGCAGAGAAAAAGGAGAAAATAAGCTTAAAATCTTGTTCCCGAGTCATTTCCGACATTGTGTTTGTTTTCAGTTAGTAATCTTATTTTCCAATGAAGATAGTAGAGGAATAGGAACTGGAGTGGATGCGTTTGTGCTTCACTGTCCTCTTGTGGATGGAATCAGAACTGCTGGGCTTTAGCAGGGACCTTCAGCTGCTATTTATTTTCCTCTTATAGATATGCTCCTTGTTAGTCTTTTGTTCTTTTGAAACAGATAAGGTTACACTCACTCTCTTCACTTGATGTGCAAACCAGAGCTTTACAAGTATTGTAGTGAAAGTGGTCGAATCGCTCTGTTCTGCTGCTTTTTAGTCTCTTTGATTTAAATTAGGAGATAGAAAATACAAGATCCTCCATTAAGTACTTTAATGCTGGATTAAGAATTTATAACATTGCTACAACAAATTGAAACAATTCCTTTTCTTACAGGCCATGCATAGTGTGCTGTGCATGGTGGTCACTTTTCCAAAAGCTATATTAAAACGTCTCATTTTGTGTGTCAGATTATTTCCCCATGTTATATGTTACTCCTCTGTGTTTGCCAGGTGTATTTATATGCAGTAGTCATGTAGCACTGAGTAGTTTTTCATGTGTGACACCATCCTGAGAAAATCTACACACTAGCTTTGAAAAATCTCTTGCAGTGCAGGGGGAACTGCAATGCCTTCATCTTATGCTGAGGAAGTGCCCTGCGTGTTTATTGTGTAGCATCAATAGTGCCTAGGAGATTTTCACTAAATATTGCTCCGTTGGGCTATGACATGGTTTTAGAACTGGGTTGTGTGTTAACCTGTTTTGCAGAATATTAATCTAGGAGTATTTTTGCAGAGGATAGAAAGGAAGTGCTGAAGTTTGCATACAGCATAGATTGCATTGAATGTTTTGTCTATTGAAACAGTCTTCAAGTGAAATTGGTCACTTTTTCCCAGTAGGAATGCTCTCTATTCTCCTTCTGTTTATTTCATTGTTGTTCTGTTCCCACAGTGGATGTGAAGTCGGAGGTTCCCGTGGGACTGGAGCCTATCTCACCGTTGGACTTGCGAACTGATCTCAGGATGATGGTTCCCATGGTGGACCCCATTATGCGCGAGAAGCAGCTGCAGCAGGAGCTGCTCCTCATCCAGCAGCAGCAGCAAATTCAGAAACAACTGCTCATTGCAGAGTTCCAGAAGCAGCATGAAAACCTGACCCGCCAGCATCAGGCCCAGCTCCAGGAGCACATTAAGGTAGCAACATTTTTCATTTATCCCTTACTTTATCTGCAAAATGAATATGCTTAAGCAGACATGACAAGGGAGCGTGCGTGAAAGGTTTGCTGTGACTGAGTGATGGTGTTTGAGTGCTCTTTTCTCTGTATTGGGGTGGTAAGGTGGTAAAAGCCTTTTAAGGCAAAGCTGCTGGCACCTACCAGTGACTTGCTCACAGCAATACTATGAGAATCATGAAGCTCATGAAGCCACCACATCCACAAAAAATCGAACTACCTATTTTGCAACCTGGATTTTCAGCTGAACTTCAGAATGGCTGTTTTATCAGTACATACTGGTTTTAGTATATTAAAAGACTACTTTTTCGGGCTACTGTTAGAGTTTGTGACCACAAATCAAATCGATAGGCAAGTGCATAATATTTGCATTTGTAAAATGGAGGCAAGCCCTGAGAGTGTTGTGTTTTCACTGTTCTCTGAGCTGCCTCATATAATACAACAAGAAAATGATTTATGAGATTGCATGCACTATGGCAGGATTTCTATAATGGATTTTGACTGGGAATTTATGATCGTGTCTTTTATTTCATTTTTTCCTTTTTATCTACTTGCCATTGTGCTGCTGTGCTAAGCTTCTACTTGACGGAGCTGACAAATGCAGTCGAGCACAGCAACCAGAGTTGGGTGATGCACAGGCAAAGAACAATGTGAAGTTTCCAGGCATCTTTGCCAAAAGAGAAAGAAGTGAAACCAGAGCAGCAGGCTGCTACCTGACATTAGAGTTCAATTTGGTGGCAGCCAGTAATGCACTGCGCTGCTTATAAGTCAGTTAAGAGATGAAAAGAAGTGTAAGCATAAAAGCAAGCAGTGATCCTCAGTTTCTCAAGGGGGTTGTTTTAACCAGGACTGACCTAGAAAACACTGCAAACTGCACTTTCTCATGTCTTTTTGTTCTGTGCAAGTTACAACAGGAACTCCTAGCCATTAAACAACAGCAAGAACTCCTTGAAAAAGAGCAGAAACTGGAGCAGCAAAGACAAGAGCAGGAACTGGAGAGGCATCGCAGGGAACAGCAGCTTCCTCCCCTCCGAGGCAAAGAAAGAGGACGAGAAAGTAAGAGCCAATGTACCATGAATCCTAATAAGAAATGAATCTATTCCCCTTTGCGTTCTCCCAGCCAAAATGAACTATGAACAGGAACCCGAAGGAAGCCTATTCCTGTGTGAAGTATGCAGGTCGAGAAGTCAAGACTGTGCTTTGAGAAGGGCAGGGCCACCCACTGCACCCACAGAAACACATTTCTGGTTTGTGTGCAGACTTGGAAGACTGCAGGAAAGCACAGTTTGACAGACTTGTATATATGCTTTTCAAGAGTCAAGCTCTTTGTATTAAAGAAATGAGGAAAGTTGAAAGCGTAAAGCTTCACATGAGAACTTTCTGAAGAGCTTATTTCTCAATACAGAAAGCACTGTAAAAGTGCAAAAAATTAAATTAGTTGCTGAGCATGGTTTCAAGACTGAAAATGAAATTAAATAGTTAAGAATATCTTAGGATAAGACTTCTAAACATTTTGGTAGGACTTTTGCAAACTGTCTTGATGACATTTCATGAGGCATAACCAGGAGATATTTCTAGCTTATATATAGCTATAGAGAAAATAACTATAAAGGTTTTTTAGAATTTGGTGCTCACTAGAGGGAGACAGATACAAATAATTCTCTTTAGTGAGGTCAGTTTGAAAATCAGGTTGAAGTACAGTGTGAAGATATTCAAGATGAAGCTGCCACAAACAGATACTGTTACTTGCCCTACTAAATGAGTACAAGAATTAACTGACAGATCGAAGCAGAAAAGAGCTTTTTTTTATCTTAGGAAGAAAAATATATCACTTCAACAGCTGTAGGTGTACTATGTCGTAGGCTTTGAAAAGAAATTAAGGTGTCCATGGTGCTTCTGGTACTTTGAAGAACAATGAGCCCATAAAAAAATTTCCACCTTACTGACCTAGAAATGTGAAGGTGTGGAAACTGCAGGAACAAAAGATTCCTCTAAGTAATATTAAAAAAAATCAGTCACCATATGAACAGTTGGGCTTTATCAGTGCTCCTGCCAGAGGAAGAGCAAAGATGTGACCTCAATGGTTCCCTTCTCAATTTGATCTTGCTGGGTGGCTCTTCAGGATGTAACAGCCAGCCAAGCAGCTTGTCACACCTTCAGGCCCAGCCCCAGCCCCAGAGTTTGTTTGTGGTGAAGATCTATTTAATGAGTAGAGGAGGGAAGGGAGGTTGGGATATGAAACAGAGAGGTAGTAGAGGTATTTTATGGGCAGTGGGTCACATGGGACATGCTCAGCATCTCAGCTGTGGTGTGTCAGGGTTGGGTAACCAAATACTTAGAGTATCAAATATGCCTCAGTGCTGCAACTTTGAAAAAAATGGGGTTTCATCCGTTTTTTGCAACTGATTTTGGAAAACGAAATGATTTTTCATTTTTTTATCCTTAACACTGTTTTGGCTATGAGTAAAGAAGTGTGTCCCATGCTGCAAGCTTGAATTGGCAGTCTAACCTCTCAATGACTTGCTCTACTTTTTGTTCTGTATTGAACTAGCCACCAAGAGAGGTCAAAACACGCTGTCTCCTGTCTTCCAGACATCACAGGTAGAAGCTTTTAAGGGGCTCCAGTTAAAAGCCTCACTGTTGGCTCTTTCTGCAGTGTTCTGCTTATAACCAAGACAGTGTTCAGAGGACAGTTTTGCTGTTTTACTACTATTACTTTATTAAAAGAAAAAACATTCATTACTAAAAACTCGAACTGACCTTTTGTTACTGTCTTTTTAGTTCTATTGTTGGTTTTGTATTGGGATTGTTGGGAGCTATCAGGAAATAATTTAAATTCTTTAGATACATCTGGCCCTGGATAAATGGCCTCATCTACTGTTGAAATATTCCTTATGACTTCACTGGATTTTTGGATCATGGCCAGCTTCAGGCTTCCACAGACAAGCATTTAATCCAAATGCTATCTCATTTTGACTTTTTTCCACCAATAGTTTTTTCATAGTTTACAAAACTTTCAGCAATAAGGCACAGAGTCTATTTTGGAGTTTGTTTTCTTTAAAAAGGTAATTTTTTAAAGTGAAGATAAGATGCATTTTTCTGTGTTTCTTAGGGGCAGTGGCCAGTACAGAAGTGAAGCAGAAACTTCAAGAGTTCCTGTTAAGTAAATCAGCTACAAAAGACTCTCCAGCAAATGGGAAGAATCATTCCATGAGCCGCCACCCCAAGCTCTGGTACACGTATGTTCAGTATTAAGCTGCTTCCTTGTCTCGTTGAGGTATCAGCTAAAACTTGGCAGGATGCTTTTCCAGCAGGGGTGTTGAGAGTCTGCCTCCAGAGCAAAGCAGGAGTTCAACCCAAAGATTCGCAAAAAGCCAGAAGTGTTATATTTCTGGTTGAACTAAAGAGTATTCGATGTTCAATGGTGAGATGAGAATTATACAGAACAAAACTCTCTCAAAAATCTGTATAATTGTTTTTATTTCAGCTGCTTCATCTGTAGCATCTATAGCTGTTGCTATCACAAATTTTGCAACTATACCTGCCATTTTTCCAAGTATCTTAAATTTTTGCAGTTAGAACAACTTTGTGTTTGTCTTAGTTGGATTTTGAATCAATCACAAAGCATTTCCTGTTGAAAAGATGCTGCTTTGCTTCCAGTGAAGTTGCTTGAATGGTGTTCGTAATTCACAAGGATTTTGAGAAAGACGGTGGTCATTTAACTTTTCTGACTCATGGATTTTAGTATCCAAACTGCATATTCTTATGATAACTTGACCTTGACAAGAATCTGCTTAGACCATGAAAGCAAGTAATTTTGTTGAGTCCTTCAAATGGTCTATTGACATGTTAAGAGTTTACAGTTTTGCAGTTTTTATTCCCCACAATAATGAATCCAACAAAATGAACTCTGTCTGTGTTTCTGAAAGACTTCAATGTCATGCCCAGATTGACCTTCAATAGGACAAACAGATATGCATATGGTACACTGGGTTTTCATCTTTTACTTATTCTTTTTAAAAACGATTGCTGAAGGTTGGGCCTTGGAGTTTGCATTCTAAGCTAACCAGAGCCTTTTGGTAAAATGGTTTAGTAAATACATAGTTACATTGTGTTTGGTGGAGATACAGTAATTATTATTTTCTTCCAAATGATGTATAAAAGTCTCTTGAATATGTAATATTTCTGGACTAATAATCTGAACTTCAGATGACTGAGTATGAGGAGCTCTGGAAAGGATGCCTTCTGCTACGCTATGGAAAGTAGTACTTCCTCTCATGACAGAGACATATTACTGATTAACCACGCTGCGTTGGAAAGACAAGCAGAGTCTGTAAAAGGCCAAGTAAAATTATGTTTAGATAAAAACAAAGTTTGAAAGTTTTTCTCCTATCCTTTTCTCCCTCTCTAGATAAAAAAACAACCACATCCACCCCCCCTCCAAAAAAAACACCAAACAACAACAACAACAAAAAACCAAAACCAAAAAAACCCCTCCTGTTTCTGAGCCAAATGATGCAATTTCTACATGGTTATTCAGAAAGCTCTGCCCACAATATTTCTTTCATCCAGCTGTTGTCAGAAAGCACTTTTCAGCTTGGAGCTTCTCTGCTGACGTGAGTGCTATGTGCTGCAGAGTGGCGTGCTCCCAAAATTTACAAATGGAACTTAAAGTCAAGGTTTCATTTATCTTGTCCACTGAATAATTTGGGAGAGGTGGGTATCCAAGAGATAATGATTCAATATTCCTGGTTATTTTATACAAGCCCTCCTGCCCTGAAAATCCTCCACATTTTGATAGGGAGGGCTTGATCAATATGCATCTATTTTTACATGATAAACAAGCCTTAAATGGCTTTATCAGCTGATTCATATTAAAAAGCAAACATCTGAAATGGTCAATTCCCCAAACAGGTGACAGACCCTGTCTGTAGATCAACATGAGTCTTACCCTATGTGACTTTTGTAATGAGTGCAAAAAATGCGTTTTTGGGAATCCTAAGGAGTTCCATAACTTACTGTAAGAGTGAAATTGGTTACATGAGCCTGTGGTTTATGCAGACTCAGATGAACAAGAACATAAGCTGAGACGTGTACAACATGTGTGGATAGTTACTGCTGGTCAGCTCAGTGACAGCTAATTTGTGACCTCTGTGTCTGCTGCAGGGCTGCCCACCATACCTCACTGGATCAAAGCTCTCCACCCCTGAGTGGGGCCTCACCACCGTACAAATACACTTTACCAGGAGCACAGGATGCTAAGGATGATTTTCCACTTCGTAAAACGGGTGAGTTAGTGTCGTTTATTTGAGCCCCTTGCCCAGCAGTTCTCCCACCCTTTATTTTAACCAGCCTGTCCATCAGCAGGCATGTATCATATTCCACAAATTCTGTTCAAGATGATACTATGAGTAAGTACAAAGATCCAGACTGCATATTTCCAAGGTCAGCCTGGCCACATGGTACCAAGAGTCGGTGTTTCCCAGTGCTGACAGCTAGTGCAGGCTTCAGTTCTGATAAATTTTGTTTCTAAACAGATCATCATTCATGGATCTTTATTTTCTTTGGTCTTCTTCTGGCTTTAATAACTCTCTCTGCCCTGCTTGGTAGATATGGTATCTGTCTTTGGATGGTGTTCTGCTTTTAGACAGTGTTTTTCAGGGCATTTTGAGGGGAAATCATAGAAAGAGGCAGAATTGGATTGATGTTATATTTTGTGTCATTGATTGTCAGAGCTTGTATGAATATCACAGAATCACAGAATATTCTGAGCTGGAAGAGAACCAAAAGGATCATGGAGTCCAACACTTCAGTGAATGGCCCATATGGGGATTGAACCCATGATCTTGGCATTACCAGCACTGTGCTGTGTCCATATACACACATTTGCATGTTTTCTGACACATAGAAGATGTTCTTTTGAAGGTTTTAGAATATTTTGGAAGATCTAACAATTGAATATTTTATCTTGACAGCAGGTGAACTGTAGACTTAGCTTTTTCTGCACCATAAAGTAAGCTAGAATGGTGGTGGAGTCCATGTGGCTGTTGTCTCAGGACCTTGGTGCAGTGACTGGTATCCAGGAATGCCAGGAGATACTCAGAGGAGGGGGGAAAAAGGAAAAGAAAACACTAGATTGCTTATTGCATGAGTCTGCTGTTGAGTGATATAGTTACGTTCAGAGAGAAAGTCTGACCCCCTGCTGTGCTAACGGCCTTTGAATGTGTTTTAGCCACTGGGAGATTGAAAACTAACTGCAAAACTGACTTGAAAAGAAGTGGTATTTGGAACCAGCATATATTCAGAGAAAAAATTCAGCCTGTGTCTAATACTTTGGGGCAGACTCGCTAAGCTCATATTATATCCCCAAATATTTTCAAAGGAATGGAAGCATGAAAAGCAAAATGCTAATTTATTCTAGCTGAACTACTCTTTGTACAATATGGTGGCAATATAACAACATTCTGTAAAATCTTGTTCTAGCTGTTCATCACAATAAACCCTCATGTGGTTCTCTGCTTAATACCACTGAACAACATATATTTTCTATGCCAATAGACTATACATTTTCATTTTTTGAACAAAAGGATACATTCTACATCTTCTAAATGCTGTGAATTCATGTACATGTATTTGAAATGCGAGCTTTAATTTTTCTTCCATGTTTATGTATCTTAAACGTTATGATTGATATTTATGATGTGTCAGACTGTTGATCTGTAAAACAAAACATTTTCAAACTTTGTAACAGTAAAGTTCTCGTGCAGCTGCTAATACTTTTATATCTCTGTGGGGGTTTCAAAATATTCCTTAATTCAATTCCCATTGTCTGCATAAGAGGACTATAATATAATTAAATCCAGATGTTTTCTATATGTTATTCCAAATATTTGGGCATGCAGTGCATCACTTCCAAAATTGAACAAAGGACATGATGACTCTCTGAAAAGATATCTACAGAACAAATAGACAAATACTAATATAATCATTAGTATAACCGTTTCTATGACATTGACATAGTGATTCTGATAAGCAAATATAAATGAAGTGTACAGCATGTTGTATGTTGCCAACAGAGGATATTTGATACCTCTGTTGATATCTGTGAAAATAGCAGCTGTTAATATCCTGTTTACACATCCAGTCTCTCTATGTACTAGGATGTTTAATTCCAGTCTTCAGCAACATCCCCACAAAGTTTTCAATGATTGTTCATCAGATTGAGTGTAAAAGCAACAGGAACCAAATCGACACAAGTCAAATGACCCTAAACTGATCTGGGTGGCTGCAGGGCCATCCTCCGGGCAGAGGGGACATTGTGGAGCCTGTGTCATCCTCAGGGACCTTACTAGACAAAGATGTCCCACGAGCACTCGTGTGTATGGACAGGCTGTAAGCCTGCAGAAATCTGACCTTTGCCATGAGGGGTGAACCTCTTTTCCTTCCCTTTAGGCAATGAAGGCTTATTGCCACTGGCTCCTGGTAAAAACCCTCTGTGGTGCTGAACCTGCGTGAAGTCAGCAATTCATATGAAAGCAGACCCCACATTCCTTTCAGCCTTTAGAAAGGAATACCTGTTGTGACTTCTAATTGCAGCTTTGTTTTGCTTTTTAGGTTACTCTTTTTAAAAAAATCTTTAAAATATAAGATATAGAGGTGTCTTTCTCTTCTCCAACTTTGATAAAATGCTCTTGCAAGATAATTATGATTGAATCAGGTACTCTGAGATCAGATTTAATGGGAAACAAAGCTGAATGATTCTTCCCTGACATCCTGATGTGTTTTTCAGTGCTAAGGAAACACCAAGTGTCACACAGACGTTGTAAATCATGAGTTTTGCTTGCTTACTTTCTTGTTCAGTAATTAATTTAATCTTTGCTTAATTAGGCCTGAGGTGGCATGTCCTTTTTAATCTTCTAAAAATTAATTCCAAAAGAATGGTACAAAGGAAAATATTTTCTGCAGCTTTTACTCTTCTAGTATCTAGAATGATGGAATGCTTAGATAACTAGGGAAAGACTTAAGAGTCTTGCTCTGTCAGTGTTCACAGTTAGGTACCAGAGTTAACATCCTAGTGCAGTGACTGTGGTTACTCAACAAGTCTCAGCCATGTGGATTGTTCCTTTCTGTACAAGATGCAGCAGAAGTTGTCAGCAGTGGGCTTCAGAAAGTTTAGCTGCATGGAGGATTGGGACTGTCCTAGGGGCTAGAGGCCAGGATATGCAACTCTTTGCACAGCTGCATTCAGATACTTGGTGTTGACAGACTTTGAAAAGAGCAGAGCAAGGGGAGCTATTGCTTCACTGGATAGATAAATACACCATAAGGAGAAGCTACACATCTGTAGCTACGAGCAGAGTTTAGTGTAAACAGCATAAGATTAAATTTTAAAAATCTCCAAAACTTGCACCATGGATACCAGTTGTAACATGTATTTTCTGCAAAGCACCCAAAAGCCTGAGCAGCACATGGCTCATTTACTTTCAATGAGACTAATGTGTCTAAATTACCCAGAGAGGTTTGAAAGTACCTCCTATTAGTGAACCCTTCTGAAATTCATACTGACTGTTTTAAGAGCTCTGATGGGAGCCATGTACTTTGGAAAATCTGATCATTTAATACGGGGAACTTCTGCTTTTTGAGCTCCTCCATTCTGTGACTTATCTGTCCACGAAAATATTAAGCTCTTTATGAGGTTACTGTAAAACTAATAAAAACACAATAAGCAACATGAGTTTGGTACGGTAGATCTTTTCAAAGAATTTTTTTTTTAAATATTTTCTTTTACCTTTTCAAAATGCAGAATTTCTGGCAAATGGCCCTAACATTTGCATTTTTTTTTTTGTATGCAAGTGTTGATACAAACCAGCAAAAGCCAGTAAGTGTGAACAAGGGTTAGCTCTCTGGCCAAAGCTGCATACTTTTTAGAAATGTTGCTGTAGGTGGAATTTCTGCACTTTGTTTCATGTTTTGGCTTTTTTTGGAAGAAATTCCTGGGGACATCATCATATCAACTATGAACTGTTTTTTCTTTCCTGAGTTTAACACAATCATGGAAGAATGGGAATGTCAATCAGTATTTCTTTTCATTTTGTTTTTGTGCCAGTTGAACCTTTTTTTGCAGATGGAGTTGTACGCTTATGACTAGGGATCTGAAGATCTCTCACCATATAACAATTGGAGAAGATGTTAATAGCTTACTTTCCAAAAATTGGAAGCATACTCAATGGAAACGGCATGGGGTTTTTTTTAATAGCAAATAGTACAAGGTTCTTCTTTGGATGGGAAAAGTTGTGTAATTTCATACAGGCAAAGGGAGGAGATGAAGGATTGTTTAATATTGTGATGAAAGTGAGGAAGAAGGCTGTCCTGAACAGCCATGAGGATCACTCTGTAAAAACCATATTAAGTTAACCTGATTAGGCAGTAGAATAACAGTGTAGGTCTTGTATAAATGAGAATGAAAGATTCCTGAATGAGAACTCAGCAGACTTTTTTTTGAAGAAAAGAAGTTAATTAGAATATTTCCTTACAATTCTTTGTGTACTTAGTGACTCAGTAATTTACTGGAGCAGTTGAAAATCAGAAGAAAAACATTTTGTGTGTGAAGTTTTTTCTCCTTTCCCCATTTGTGCCACCAAATTTAATTTCTGTTTGCATTTTCTAGGAAAACACTCTTTTGTGATGCAACAGTATATGAAAAAGCTGGATTTCTTTTGGTTTTCATTTTTAAAAAAAAAGACTTAGAGTATCCCAAACCCTCAATTACCATGTCTGCCAAAATGAAGAAGTCCAGCTCAGTGGAGAGAAGTGCTATTTTTCTCTGAATTTATGAGCGAGCACAATAAATGAGAGAGGCACTTTGTTTATTGAAGCAGCGAAATGAAGCAAACATGATTCTAAGTTTATCCCATTTTCCAGGGATGCTAAGCATTCCTGCCTCTCCAGAGTCCTTGTTTTCCTGGGTTGGTGAACTATCTCGACAAATTTGGACTAGGTGATGTGCCCAGAAGAAATCAGTACTTATCACAGTGAGAAGGAGGAAAGGTTCCCAGATCTTGACTCCTCTTCCTGTTAACCACCAAACGTTTTTAGCCTTCTCAAATTCAGTATCAGTAACTTCAGAGCATGTAATTAGTAGTAGGAAGTTTTAGAAAGAGGAAAAGCTTCCACTTGCAATTGCAGGGTGAATCGGAGGCAAAGCTTCCAGATTCATGTAATGAGCAGGCCAAGCCAGTGTCCAGGCCCTGGCAGCCAGCAGCTCCAAGGAAATGTGGTGTGATTGTAGCTAATGTGTGGGGTTGCTGTTGTCTCCAGCCCATCAGAGCCCTGCAGCCTCCCAAGCTGGGGCTGAGGAGGGATGTCCTGTCATTCTGACTGAGCTCAAGTTAGAGGATAATTTATTTGAGACCTCTTAAAACTAAACAAAAATGAGTGCTAAAGGAGGCTTAATGACACTGTCAAACAGAAAAGAACTTGGGTAGGTATGCTTTGATATCATGAAAGGTGCCAGGGCCTGCAACAGTGTTCAGAAGGTTCTTTCTCTAATGTATTTTATTTAACACACTTAATTGCAGAAAGCAAGTGTTTTTTGAGTGGGTAAAAAATTTAGTCAGTTTCTGGATTCAATGTCTTTCTCTTTTAGCAAAAATCCCACTCCGTGTATTTATATCATGTTCTGTTTTTCCAGTAATTATTCTGTGATGCTACCAACCCTTCTTCATAACTAAACTGATTATACAGTCTTGATCAAAATACTATCTTAGTTCTTTTACTGACCAGTGTATAACCAAAACTGAATTATGAAGTTCTGCTTCATGCGAGTACATAGAACACGGTGTATGTTTTTAAAAATGCCTTATAAATTAACATTTAGAAGTACCTTTCATAACTTTTTGATAATTAAGTAATCAGATACTTGACACCTTTTTGACTTTCGAACCTAGAGAAACCGCTTCAGTAAGCAACAGGGAGCAGTCCTAAAATCTAAAGCCTTTTAAGAGCGTAATGTCCACTGAAAAAGAAGTGGAATGTTTTTAATGGGTATTTCAAAGCTTTATTCCCTCTCCATGAGTAAGTTACAAAATACTGCATAAAAATTTGGAGACTCTTTGAAGTCAGTAGAAACTGTCGTGTTTGATTTCAGTAGGACTAGGATTTTTCTTCCACTTTATCTAGAGCAGGGACAGTTGAAAACTTTTAGAAAAGTAAACAAGAACATCTAAAAGATGGCAAAAAGAGACAAACGGAGAAGGGAAAAGTGGAAATCACATGGTATGGGATCATCCAAAATAGAAGATATCGGTTAGTAAAGACTCCACTTCTCCAAAATCCTGCAAAACATAGTTTCACTGAAAAATCTTTTCAAACCCACAACTCTAATTAAGGGGTTTAGCTGCCAAATAACATGTTGTGGCTAAAGCCAAGTGAGTATTACGGAGCCATTCATGAGCAAAGGCATAAGCTTTGTACTTTGCTTTTGATTTTCTCATGGGAAAGTAATATAAATGAGAGTGATACCTCCCTGTTGGCTTTAACTGTTAGAAATGCAAAGCATGCTGAAATTGTACATAATTCTCTTCCAAAGCAAAGGAAATAGCTTTTCAATGGTTTTCCTCAGTGTCTCGTTGAGTTATGGTGGTGCACAATTATTCTTGTTAAATTGCTCTACCAGATGGAAGTTTACATTGTATATTTAGCTAATTAAGTTGTAGGGGACTGGAATTATATCCCAGAGCATAAAAAAACCTATCTAAAAGTAAATTTATTTTAATTCAGTATGGTTGTGAAGGTGTAGTATGGATGTCCAATTAAGACTTCAAATGTGGGGTTTTTCTTCTCACTTTTCTTAACATGAAGAGGTACTTTCACAAAGTTGGCCTTGACTACAGAAGTTCGGGAAGACAAACGTGTCTTGAATTTCCAAATAACTTTGGAGCCAATTTTATCTTCATTTTTCTTCAATGGGGCTGAATTGCCTTCCTACTTTTGAGATGAACTTGGCCAATGGTTCTCATCTGCTAGGAGAGTAAGATATACTGTGTTTTGGTTGCTTTTGTTTTCTTGGCATCCTGTTGCCTTTGGACAACTGCATAGTACAATTCAGCAGTCTAGCCCTAACCGGCTCACATTTACTGATGATACTGATGCCCTGTTAAACTGGATGTTTCATTGTGAATTTCTGAAGGTTGATGAAATATTGGAGTGTACTTTTTGCCTGACATCAATGAGTTATCACTACTGGATATTTTCCTAGATTAAAATCTCTGGGATTTAAAACACCCTATGAACTAATTCCTTCTTTTATGGGGCTTGGGGAACATAATCATGAACATGATTATTCTATAAAAAATAGATTGTGTTTCTAGGGGTCAAATGGTGACCATGGCAAAAGCCTTGACTTTGGGGGCTTGGTGACAGTTCTTCACTGAACAGAATATTTTTTCTTGGGATTCAGTGAATTTGGGAGGAGGATTTAGACTGAAGAGTGGGATTTGCTATATTTGCAGAAAGTAAGATATTGTATTCCCATTACTTCTTCCCAGCTAGAACCAACTGGTGTAGATGGTCAGAAGAAAGGGTAAGAATTACCAGTGGTGACCTAAACACAAGGACTGCCAGTCATGGATATCTTAATTTATTTATTGAATTATTATCATTTAAAGGAGGGATACCCTCTATTCAAGCACCTGTTACATCTTTTCTCCTCTACACCTCCTGAGAACTGAGATGCGAGTTGGCTCCAGAAAGTGCTATAAAGGTGTAATAAAATTACAGAATTTGGCGACACGCAGAGAAGATGAAAATTAATTTTAAACTATCCTTGTTCCTTAATTTTATGGTTCAAGGCAGTATAGTAGTATTTCCTTTTTAATCCCCTACTTATTATTGGAAAAGGATATTATTTTACCTGTAAGAAGATTAAGATGGACCTGACATATTATGAAATGTCATGGTTTCAGCAGACTTGGATGTAACAAGGATTCATAAGGCCCAGTAAAAACCATGACCTCCTTGAAACTGCTGTATAACCCTGTGGTGCAAATGCAAGGAGATGCTGTTTCTTTGCTAAAAAAACTGAATTTTTAAAAAATTCTGTCAAGAGACCTATTCTTTTGCCTTATAGGTTATATAAAGAACGTGTGTCAAAAGGAAATACATCATACTGTTCAGATATTCAAGATCTCCAATCCTGGCTAAATCCAAGCAGTACAATATGTAATTTCTACATCTAACTCAAAATATTTGTTTCATTTTCCATGGAAACAAGTGTTATCATTCTAGGCACAATTTATTATTTTTCATACAGAATGCAGTGAATAACAAAGAAAAGTTATATATTTAAAGTAGTTTCAGGGACTATTAAATTTTTGAACCTGCTTTAGAAAATTAATGAAAATTTGCGATCTTGTTCAATTGGTTTCCTTAGCCTGAAGACAGCAGAAGGGCTGCAATATCCCCTCTAATCTAGTTAGCTCTTTTACCATGTGTTTCACTAAACCTGTTTTTTTATTTAGGGAATGGATATTTACCTTAGTCTGAAAAAATAAACCATTCTACCTGTTACAGAAGTGAAATAAAGCAAAGGACTAAAGGGTTTCACATATAACCAGCATTCCCCATAAAGTGAATGGTTGTACAGGAAACAGTTTCAGTATATCCTGAAAACATATTAGGTGATGCAAGCCAGAAAAACAAAGCATTTCCATCCTGTACTGCTGTATCTGGTTCTCCTGCCTTGTTGGGACCACCCAGCAGTCAGGTCCATGTAGTTCTTGGAAGAGCCTTAGAGGGCATGTGTAAATAGCTTTCACTCTCATTCATCTAATTTAAAACTCTTTCAGAAGTGGCATTTTGAATCATCAGAATTGAGAAGCCATTGAACCCGCAGAATTATACTATATGCAGACTACTACCATCTTCCAGTCTGTCATTCAGACATGTGTACGTTGTCCAGTATTGTCTTCCATTGGGATGTGGCCTTCTGCAGCAAATGTCAGTCAGTCAATCAGTCATGTATGAAGACAAAGAGGCACTACTCATCTTGCCTGTGCTTCATGTAATCATGTGGAGGTGCCTGAAGCACTCTGTGACTGCCTACAGGAAGCCAGAGCAGCAATCAGAAACTTCATTCAGAGCAGAGAATAGTTACATGATTGTGACAACCACATGCAGTAAAGGCTGTGAGACCACCAGGTCTCTCAGAAGGAGACTCATTCACAACTCTTCACAAAGCACTCTTCCATGACTGTGAGGAAGCTGGAAACAGCTTTTGTCCCTGACCTGTCTCTCTACCTCTAGGTTTCTGCCAGGCTTTGGTTGCATCCACAGTTGTGCTGAGAAAGCCCAGAGTATTTTCACATTTATCCTTTCTGGTGGTGCTTAGGGGTGTCTTGTGCATTTGATTCTGCCTACTTCAACTGAAGGGGGATCTGGGAAGTTTCTCCTTAGCCCACAACTTTCAGACCAGCTTCTCAGGAACCTAAGATATGCCCGTTCTGGTTGGTTTTATTGCAATGTTAATGTGGTATTTGACCTTTCCCTAGGTCTCCAGGTCGTGGCATAGCATAAGCAGGCAGGCTGCTTTATTATTTATGTGTATTACCAGGGTGACTGGGAGCCCACAGCACCCAGGAACCTGTTGAGCTATGCAATGGACCTGACAAAATGAGGATCTTTTCAGTGTGGTTTTTTCCTATTCTGCCCCTCCTGCTTCAGGATGAATCACAACGGAAATCTCCAAGTTATCTCATTACTCACATGCAGTATCTTCTTGAAAATATTCAATTGCCAGAGTGCTAGAAAGAAACTTGACAAAGGACAAACCAGTGGTATGCTGGCAATACCCCCATTGTGCTAACCAGTGCCATCTTAATGTTTGTTTTGCAGTTCTGATGGCTTGTACCCTTGCATCATCATTTTGTACTGTAACTTTAAGCTAGCTTAGGCATGGAGTGTTATGGTTGTGTGTTGTACAGCACAAAATCCTTGTCTGTACATGAGTCTCTAGTACAATAGCATTAAAAAAACCAACCTGTGTAGTGTGCATAAACTATAGATTTCTTGACTATGTATTCAATTACTGATACTTGTTAGATAAGAGCCAGAAAAATAAAAACAAACCACTGCATGGTGGACCACAGTGCAGAATATATTCAAATCTATATCACATATGACTCTTCACAGCTTAGAAAAACTATAGCTAAAGAAATAGAAAATACCTGTGAAGATTTGCTTTAAGATCTTGAAGTCTGGTTTTTTAATTGTTTCTGGTGACCTAATTATGTTAGGGAAGTTCAGGTTGTTGTTCTGAAAAGGATCTTAGTGGTAACAGATGATGCCTGGGTGATGGCGAACAATTTATATTTCTAGAGGAGGATGTCAGTTTTGCTGCTGTTGCTCATGCTAGTGTTGGAATCTTTTTAGCCAAATTTAGCATAATTTACCTCGACTACCCCACAGCTTTTCTAAGCCAGCCTGCTTGTGAGGAAAAGGAAATGCTTTCACTTTAGAGCCTTTTGGAATCTGGACAAAAGCTCACTTTCTGTTCTTCAGGCGTCCTTCATGACTTTAGCCTCAAGATGAGAACCTGCTTGCTATGCACCCTCTCCCATCCCCCATTTCCTGCCTGGCTTCATTAAATGCTGATTTGAAGTTGGTACCCACTCTTCTGATACAAAAGTACTACTGTGTTCCAGGAACCATCAGAGAGTAGTGCATTATTGTCTTTTACATTCTCTTCATACGTGTCTTCTCCCCATGCGTAAAAAGAATTTTCATTCCTTCTTCTTAAATATCTCTGTATGTTTAATAACAAGAAACAGTGAAGCAAAGCCCTGTCAAGAAAACCTCAGCTCATTTGGGAGCAATCTGGCCCCAGGCTATATTCTTTAATGCTAGTATCTTCTAATTGCTAATAGTAAGCAAAGTGGAGTATAGGATGTAATGACTTCACTGAATCATTTTCCTATCTCTTGTGCTTGTATTGGAGCATCATGTTTCTTAGGAAAGACTAGCTTTCTTTCACCTGATCAGTGATTCATGTGATGAAATTAATGTGTACCTACATAGAAACCTGTAAATTTTCCATTTTTAACAGTACAGTTACTTTATTCTTTCTTCCTCTATGAAGCCACTATAAAATATGAGAAAATTAATTTAGACAGTTTTTCTCCTTCACATACAGCTGAAGTTCTTAGTTCTATAGACAAAATTACAAGTCATGGCAAAATGTTAGGTAATCAATCCTTTGATTGCCTGTGATATCTTCTGCTGTTGTTTAAACTAATCCTTTCTGTGTCTTTTGTATCTGTTTACCACTTAGAATCATTTAGAGTAATACCAGTCTGTGATTACCAGCACTAAAAAGACAATAAGCCAGGTAATAGCAATAAAATTGAACAAGCCATATTACTGCAACATCTCATTATTCCAAATTATGCTACATCTACATAAACAAAGTAATTTTTAGACTAGTCTTTCCTGATATCCTCTGAAGTGGATCACTCAAATGGGTATCAGCTGATTTCCATTGAGAACAATGGCATGGGCTTTGATGGCCTTCAGAGAAAATAGCTGTCTCTTTTTGTTTTCTTTGCAAACAAAACACTTCAAATAATATATGTTCACTTTCTCCAAGTGGCAATTGATTATTACTTGTTCCAAAGTGCTAAATATAATACAAGTGCAAAGATTTGTGGAGCAAAGAGGTTAGCTAAACAAGAAGCAACTAAACCAATATCAGATGTATACGGTTTCTTAGTAAGATTTTAGATTCACAGCCAAACATGGATTGCTGCCATGAAAATTTGCCATTCTGTGTTCCTCGTCCTCATGGCCACATTCCTGGCCACATGCTCTTGTTATTCTCTTCTCTGTGGCATTTGGGCTCCTTCGTCAGATGATTCAGTCCACTGTAGCTGGAGTCATCAAACCCAGTACAACCCACCCCATTCTGCACCTCCAGCACTCAGAGAGATCTCCTTTCCTCAGGAAGGTGAGATACAGGATGTCTGCTCTGTGGGGTAGAATTGATCTAGGTTTGAGTTCTGGACCCCAGTGGGATGGTTAGCATATAGAAAGTCAGCCACCTGCATTAATTTTCTTGCTGTGTCATTGTCTTGGTTTATGGTTGAATCACCATATAGATTCCCTGATGGTCTTTTCAATAATTTTATGGTATTATTGTAACAAAAAAGTTACTTTTTAGGGGCTTGTATTTGCTTGAGAAAGCTACTCTGCAGCAAACAGGGGAGTAAATCTTTAGCCTCAAAAGTTATTTGGCATTGACTCCCCATGTGACAGTTTTCTCCATGGAGAATGCCTTTGTGTGATGAACACAGCCAGCAAGAGATTAATTAAGATGAGCAAAGGAGTAAATACTGTGCTGTAAAAATACTTACAGGGTGGCTAATGCAAAACAGTTATTTTGAATATGACCCCTCTCGAGAACCACTTCTAAGAGCCACTAGTTAAAGTATTGAGCCAAATACTCATTTGAAACATAAGGCAAATTAATTATAATAATTCTGGGCCATTTGCTAAGACTTTACAAGTGTCCTGCAAATACTAGGGGAACAATCTAATTAAAAAAAAAAAGCTTTGAAAAATTTATTTTCACTTTTTGCTAACATTCACATTTCAGAGTTTAAAGGACCAAAACAGTTTCTACATGTTTGTATGTATGTGCTTTGGGGCAGTCAGTGTGTATGTATATGTATATACGTTTGCAATTGCAATCCACAGCTCCATATTTGAAGTTTAAGATACTTAATTTTGCCTTTTTAACAATCAGAAGAGAGTTGACAGTTACAGATACCTTATTAGTGCCCTCATGTAGGAGTGCACCAAAGCACATAGGGTTGCTGTTGTGATCCATACCTCTTGCAGTGAACAGTAATTCTGCCCCAGCCTTGGTGGAGCAGGATGGTTCAGTGATCTCTACAGTCACACACCAAGCCAATGTCTCAGCCACTGCTGGGAAACAAGAAACCAGTGTTTGGTTCTGCATTTTTTTCATTGGACCAGATATACTCAAATTGCTTAGATTTGTATATTTTGTCCACTGAAACCAGAATTCTTTTAGCTAGCCATTGAGTCCTAGTAAGTACCACATTAGGAGCTGGCAGTGTCTCAGGGAGAAAATTCAGGAAAGACAGAATTTGAAGCAAACACTTTTCAAACATTGGTTTTGACTTGTATTGTGAGGTTTATTTTATAATTTCAAAACTACTATTCTCCATGCCATTTAATATTAAAATTGATTATTTCCATTTTTAACTTATTGACGTTTTTCATGCATCTTCTCAGATGGCTCATAAATTCATACATTGACTTTAAAGTTTGTTTTCTGTGCTTATATAATGGATTCAGATGCAGAATATGGTAGGAATTTGGTAAAAATAAGGAATTGCTGTGACTGAGCATGAAACGTTCACATAGAAGTGGAGAATTTCTCCAGTGAGTATTACAGAGGATTTGTATCACATTCATCTGTCACAGATGCACAGACAGAATATGTGCAGACATATTCTCCTGATTTTAAAGAGTACAGAATAGCAGAAATTGAAATATATGTAAGTGCAAAAGGAGTGAGTACCTTTTCTTCTAAATATCATCACACCTGGTAAGATCTGTGGTGATAGCATGTAGTGTAATCATAGCCCATTACTATATTTTATATTTTCAGTTCCATTGCAAATGGTATCTTAGATAGTCATCTATCTACTAAACAAGATGACTAAACAAGTCATCTCTACTTTATGGTTAGACCCATTCATCTTAACAGTGCTAGTAGGTGATAAAAATAAATATCAACTTAATATGTTTATTATTAAAGATTTCCAGTGTTGTGCTACCCTATGTATCTTGGTCTGAAATGTATTGAAGGCACAGGGCCTTCAGAGGGCAGCCCTTGCCACGTGCAGTGCAGCACATGGCAAAGGTCAGCATGTGACAGCAGGTACTGCTGGTCACAGCAACTCTGCAGTGAGGTGCAGCCTCTTTGCCCTCCAGTGACCATTTCTAGCCTCCCCATCCCTGAGGGAACAGGTGGGACAGAAGGAAAAAATATGTGCAATGTGACATGGTGGGAAGGGACTAGAGTAAAAGTGTTGGATTGAGTTCCTGCCCCAAAGTGACAAATGGTGTAATTCTGAATTGAGTGAAGATAAAATGTATTTTGGTTTTCTGCTAAAACTTTCTCCTTTGTGGCTGGGTTTAAATCTGTGCATAGGAGAGAGAACTGATCCCAGTTTCTAGCTCTCTCTATTTTGAGATATTGCTTAGCCAATCCTCAGTTCCAGGAAGGGAAATATAAACAAATTCTATTCTACAATTATCTTTCACTAGCTCTTAGCAGTCTGATACAGGGTTTACTTGAAGAACAAATAAATGACTACATGAAACATTTTATCATGCTAAAAATACTACAAAATAAAAAGCACAGCAGAGCTGGCATTCATATGAAAAGACTGTGTCCATTAAGGAAATAAAGGTGGAACTTTCCCAAGGTGCATTATATATAATCCTAGGTTTTCTGGGAATCAACCCTACTTCTTCATTTTCAGAGCATATATTTTCCTCTGTAAATGTTCTTAGGACACTGTCATAAATCTAGTTGCTTGGTGTGCTACTCAGAAAACATTAAAGTTCTAGGCCTAAAATCACTGACCAAGAAATGTTCTGCCAGCAAGGCTTGTCATAATTTATGTTTCTCAGAGAAATCAAAAGGCACCAGTGGAGGCTAATCTCTGTTTCTGCAATTAGACCTTAATCCAGTTATACCGTTCCAAGTTCCTAGATGTGTTTTCCAAGTTTTCACCTACAAGAGACATAAAAATAATGAAAATCAAATTTGCATTCATTCATTATTAATACTTACGGTAGTAACAATAATTAATGGGTAACTTCAAAGTTGCAACGGAATGAGAAAAATGCTGGGATTCAAAGCACTTCAGGTCTTTTCAACTCTTTCCTAGCTTCCAATATAAATTAAGTTATATGAGGAGCAACAGGATGACTGAGAAGATTGGGCAGTAAAATCTCTGCCTCCAAACCCTCCTTGTATCAGATGAGGTTCTGCAGGGTCAGTGGTGTCTGACACAAGCCAGGAATTGGATTTGTAGTGACATATTTTCTTCTCTTAATTTCCAGCTTCAGAGCCCAATTTGAAGGTACGTTCAAGATTAAAACAAAAAGTGACAGAAAGGAGAAGCAGTCCTTTACTCAGGAGGAAGGATGGAAATGTCAGTTCATTCAAGAAGCGTCTTTTCGAGGTGACAGGTAATTAAAAATGGGGAAATTCTGTTGCCACAGCTCATAGAATAGTGGTGGTACTTCAGATTTGAAACTTGCTAACAAAACATCATTTTGCTTGCTAAACAAAATGAGCATTTGCAGTATTTGGCCTCATCCTGATGATTCTTGCTTTGACATTGCATTGATAATATTTAGTAGATTTGTGGCTTTTTCAGGTAATCACGCCATACCTTTATGCAGGCAACTGTTACTAGTCTATCAGACGTATATCTGAATTCACTTGATATATCAGAATTATGTCACACCAAGATGGAATTAAAATACAACTTGAACAAACACACTGGTGTCCCTGTAAGTGCAATTCTTGTGACAACTCTACACAGTATGTCATGTGTGAAACTGGAGCAGAGATGTGAATGAAAGCATGAAAGCATGAAACTACTAAGCAAAGGAGTTTCCTTATAAATTATCTTCAGATTACAATTTTTCTGCAGCTAGTTTGCAAATTGCATTTGCTGAAGCCTCTATGAGATTCTTGATACCGACTTCCTTTGTTTTCACTGATTTCTTTACAGTTTGCATACTTACAAGTAAGTTATAAAGTTAAAATATTTATCACTGGAGGTTTCTTCCTGATGCCATTGAAAGAGCAGAAACATGAAAATAGATGTCTTCTTTTCCTGGCTCTGACAATAACTTGGAGCCTTTCAGATTGTTGTTATAATTATTAATATTGACTACATGACATTTTGGGCCTTTCATAACCCTAGTTAAACATTGTTGCCTGAAGTGTTTTTCCCCTTGCTTTTTATTGCCTATTTACACAAAAATTGATATTTTAATTTTTAAAAAATGAGAAAAAAAGATTAAGTTTGTGTGTCTCCACTTCTCTGATACTTATTGAAAATACAATGCAAGAACTTCATGGCCAGTTAGTGTAGCTGGATATGGAGTAACTTCAGTAAATCAAAGAGTAAGAGATTCAAGTAACAGCTAGGAAGCCTCTTATGAAAACATATTTTTGCATATGAACTAAGACATAAAGAGTAAATAAGCAAAGAAATAGCTATAGAATATTAGGTGCCACATTTAGATATTATTTACTTTAACTTCTTGAGTGCTTTAATTTGAAAGCTATCCCTTGAAAGAGGATTACCTCCACTAATGGCTTTCTCTTCCTTCCTTAACTGTTTCCATTACATAAATACAATTTATATCAATGTAGAATTGGAATAACTCAATACAACAGCATACGATGAGGTCATTCTCTCCCCCTTTGTCTTAGACAGAACTTGGGACATTTTAAATCAAGCTAGCATGCATCCTTTCAAATCCTGTTTTAATGTCTTTACATGCCGTAAATATTCCTTCGTATTTGTGCCAAAGATGTGGTGAAGGTGTATATTTTGCCATTAGTATTTGTATATGTAATGATTGGTCCACAATGGGCTCGTCCCCTTCCTAGACAGAAAGGATGGCAGTGGGCCTCATCTCTTGCACAGCAAGGACTCTTTACGATTAAAAAGGAAAGAGTTTCTTTTCTTTACTCATTACAAGCTCCATGTTAGTGTCTCTGCCTGATACTGAGTATTATAACCATCTTTGTGGGAAAAATAAATACTAAATTCTTCCTATGTGACACAGACAGATCAGAAGGGGAAAGACCAAGAGTATCTTTCCTTGTTAGTTGTAAAAAGAAAACCAAAGAAATGGAAGATGAATCAAGAGTCTTTAATGTAAGTAAATAGTGTAACAGATAGATATTTTTCAACAGCAAAAAGTCTCTATGCTATAAAGAGTATATAATTAATCAAGATTGTGTGTACCTTTCCAGAGTGAAATTCATGTATGTTTAATCTGTTTTTCAGAATCCTCAGTCAGTAGCAGCTCCCCTGGATCAGGTCCCAGTTCCCCAAGCAATGGTCCGACCAGCAGTGCAACAGAAAATGAAACCTCAGTTTTGTCGTCTAACATTCAAGCTGAGGTAAGACTCGTTACTGTGTAGATAATTGCTCAGGTTTCTAGACTGAAGACGATAGAAAATTTGATTTGATCATACTCAGAAGCAGAGTAATTGGGATACCAGGACACTACAGGATGACATCACAATATGTTATATATGTGATATATCTTTATGTATGAGATGCATGTTCAGAAGGCTCTGTGGTAACAAAAGTTCAGGGAAAAGAAGCAGTAGTGTTACTGCAAAAGTGGAGGGAGCTGTGAAAAGAACTTGGTTGCAGAACCTTCTGGGATGACCTGAAAGAGGTGCTCAGTGCTGAATGCTGATAAAGAACTGCTGCATACAAAACAGTGGTTTAGGCATTGGCGATGCTAACACCTAAGAGCTAAGGTGGTCCCAGGTTCAGATGAATGCTGAAGTAGATTTCTTTAATCACTGTATGGGAGTTAGGTGACTAAATCCTTGTCACATCTCCCTTTTATTTTACTGTATCTCAGCTTCCCTATCAGGGCAGTACTTAGCCACCGTAAATGTCATGCCAGAATTCTTGAATACTTGTTTTGTAAAGTGAGATTGTAAACGGAAGGAATCTTAACTACTCCCTATTCTGTTTCATGCATACGTGCCGATAACAACAGGAACGCAGATGGTAAATCAGTTGTGATAAACCTCATTTAGCACAGATGACATGCCCAAGTCATGCTTTCCATGGCAATATTGTAAAGGGACAGTAAACAAATTCGACTAAGAGAGACTCAAATTCCACAATATTCTATATCCAGCCTATACTTACTGCAGTTCCTGCTTTGGCAAGGTTTCCTATTAGTTGTTGTTTTATGCTGTTTATGTTAGAAAAATTGCATAAGAAAATGCAATTTAACAGAGTTTTAGTTAATGGAGCTATTTCTCCAGGTCAGTGGCAGGACATTCACCTAAAAAAAATCCTGGAATGGGCAGTTCAACCTCCAGCAGTGACTTTTCCCCATAATGAATTAATTGTGTGTGTGAACTATGATCCAGGGGGCAGGTGGGTGACCTTTGCACACTGATTAGTAGCCTCTCTCTGGCCCGTAACCAAAAAGAAAAAAAAATTGCGTTGATGGCTAACATGTGGTCTTGTCTCATAGCCCCCCGTATGTGATTGCAAGGAAATTTAAATGATGCAGAGTAAGATCCATCATTAGGATTAGATCAGATCCTAGTTCAGTGGAATTAAGTTATGTATTTTACTATTGGGAATGTTTTAGATAGAAGTTGGTAATATATGGGTGTTATTCTGTGCTGTATTAAACAGGAAATCTTATCCAATTGTATCTTTTATTGACTTGAGGATTCTACAAAATGGAAGGGCATTTAGGTCTCAAACTGAAACATAGTGCTCATGACTTTGCATGTTACAGTTTCTGCACACTTGCACCATCAGAAATACATACAGGTTGGTCAGGCTGGTGGTCTCTGGGGAGATTTGGAAAGGTTGTAGCAAGAACCAGCAGTTGTATTCTGTTTGCTAGTAAAACATTGCATTACATATTATTTGCCACTTCTGTGCCAGACATCGAAAATTATAAGCCCAACATACAATCAAAGATGCTCAAAGGAGACTGAAACGTTCCTTTAGAAGTTGAGCTCTGCATGTTGGCATCGGTCACTTCACTTGGTGAAATGTGCTAAGAAGCTGAACTACAGACTTCCACTTCTGGATCCAGCTGGGGATTTCTTTACCTCTCTGGTTACTTGACTCTCAGTACTGTGGTCCTGTGGGTTCAAACATTTTTCCATAAATCTCAGCTTCAGTGATTCTTATTTCAGTGGGATTGTCTTTGGTAGTTTTACAGCAGCCAAACTCCTACATATTTCTTTCCTAGTTTAGTTAGCCAGCTCTCAAAGGCTATACAGCTAATAAATTTTTAATCCGCTTCACAAAGTACAGAAGTTTCTAATAATAGGATGAGTGTTCCAAAATCACCCAAAATATCACTTGTTTTTTTGTAATCCCGTGTGACTCACATTGCTGTTGTTTCATAATCGTTGTTGTGACATTTGCAGTAAGTGTTGTGCTCATATCTGAGTGGGTGGATAGGCGCGGTTTTCATGGCAGCAAATAAAACACTTTTTGCTGGGGAAAAACAGGTTGCTATGACAGAGTCATTTACCAGTAAAACATGAGTCAGTACCATAAATGATTACACTGCAGTGCATGGACAGAATTAGAGCATTATCAGTAATGAAGCAGATTTTTAAAGTATTTTTACCACATGTGTTGGAATAGTGTGACTTTTAAGTGGTTTACTCTCTGGAGCAGACAGTCTGGTGGGTAGACATTTACAATTTTTTGAATGAACAAAGGTGTACTGCACATGCTGCAGCTTTGCAGATAATCTTTTAGTATCACAGTTCCCTTAATGGTACTTTCACTACCATTTGTTAAAACACTGGTCTCATTATATGAAACTTGAAAGTTGAACTCAGGATTTTAATTGCACCTTATAAATAAAATCCTGTTTTTATTAGGCGCAGTTGTCTCCAGTATCATCAAGGTTCACCGCAGTAGCTATTTGTCTCCTGTAGCATGCCATACACTTTCAGGTCACCTGCTGTGCTGGGGCTAAATCTTACTTGCCTGAGAAATGCAAGCAGAATTGAGCCCCTGCACAGCATGTCCCTTGAGTTCAGAGGGACAACCTGCTTTAGTCATGTGAAATGATTAATTTTAGGCATTCACAGTCTGGTCAAAAGCCATTGAAGGCAATGGAAAGTTTCCAGTTGGTGTAACTGGGCTTCAGATCAATTTCTTTCTTCTATTCGTGCTTTGGAAAGCAGTATTTCCTAGAATATCACTTGATTATACAGGGGATATAAATTATATATGTGACAGATAAACACATATTTGTTTTGTACAACTCCACAGCCCCATGCTTTTAATACTCAGCTCCTTGAGGTGATCTTTGTAAGGAGCCAGTGGAAAAATGTTTAGGTTTCTGAGCAGCTGATGAGGTTTGTGTCAAGTGTATGTGAAGGGAGTCTAAATTAATTTTTTCAATAATCATCCCAAAAACCTCAAGAAAGACAAGCGTAAGTAATTGTGAATATTGAAAGCTGTGACAATTACTTCCACAGTTGACAAGTATTAAAGCCAAATCATTTTGTTTTCCCCTCCTAATCTGTAAATGTGCATATAAACATGCACACATAAATGTTCCTGCTCTCAGCAGGTCCCACAAGACAACCAAAGCATGGTTGTTAGTGGTTACTTGTTGATCATCGTGCACTGTTACACTGAGTTCTTGTACTCTATTTTAAGAAAGAGGATAACTCTGTTGACAGGCTATTTTAAGCATCAGTAGTCAGGATCTGTGGACTCAGTGAGTAGGTACATAGGTAGAGGAGCAAGTAGGGCAAAGTTGCTCTTTGGGGTAATTTAGGTGCCCATCCAAACCACCATGTCTGCATGTAGGATGAGGACATGGCTTAGCCATTGTGCTGCCAAATGACTCTCTGGATAACTCCTGCATGTGCCACCATTGCAAGGAATTGTTGACTGTGGGAAATGGATTTGTATAGAATTCTCCGAGCCTGACAGAAGGCTCACGTAGTGTGCATCTGTATGCAAACGTCGAGATAAGAAATGCTGACTTAGAAATGCTGTGGAATAGGACAGGCATTGTGGAGACAGAAAAGGAATTAGAAACAACTTTCAAAGGATGGCCTTGCAAATAAAGACTAGATACTTTGGAGAAATAGAACTGTGAAAGATGCATTGTAGTAGGACACACGAGGTGTAATTTTAGATGACTAGCTTTAAGGCATTTACTACATTGTGTAGCAAAAGCTGATAGGCCAAGAAATGCTTATAATGTATTGTAACTAAGAAATAGTTATCTTCTGATTGTGATGGCATGAATTATAATATCTGTATTGTCTTACCCTTCACATGAGACTAAAAATAGAATAAAAGTTTTTAAAACACCTCTCAGTTGCCCCATCTCTAAGTCAGAAAAGAGCATAATCTGACAGTTGACCATGTAAAAAGAAAAGCTGCAGCTGGGATCACAAATTTCTGCCTCTGGGGGACCCTGCTTGTGCAGGATGCTTGGATTAGATAACATCCAGTGGTCCCTTTGAACCTTACCCATTCTGGGATTCTGTGATACACAGAGGACCCTAATCTATGCAGGTGGACTACTAATTTATTTTGGGAGATGAGGTTAAACTGATGCTTAGGATAATATTAACTGAAAATATTTTAAAAGATCAATCACTTACCAAAATGAAAGTGGCAGGTTATTAGCAGTATTAGAAATTAAATAAGGAGGCTTTTACTAATTAGCTCCTGTTTTCAGTATTAAACTCCTGTGGTAAATAACATCATTGCTTCTACCTGATGAAATAATCATGCCTGACCTTAGTGTGGTAGTGTGTTTTACTGCTATATGCCCTACCATTGTTATTTTTTATTAATTCAAATCTTAGAAAGCAACAGTGGTATACCAAAAACCAAATATTAAACACAAATCTTTCAAGCAGCTTTGTGTCAATGCTACCATTGCTACAAATTTGATTATATTCTAGGAGGCACATTAGAGTATCCTTTTTCATTTAAATATTTGTAGACTCCCTCCATAATATCTCCATAGTTTTGACATACTTGCATTTGTTCATGGTCAAAGGTGGATGTTGTCGAGGCAAGACACTGTTAGCCAGGAATTAATGTAATATACAAGTGGAGCTTCTTTGTTTCCTACGCTATCTGTTGACATTCCCTAGGTACCAAAAGAAAATTACAGGGATAGACTTCTACTGTTATTGTCTCAGTGATAGGTCGTATCTCCAAACAAACTGTATGAGGAAGGTTATGTTTTGGAATAACATCCTGTGTTTTTGTGCTTAACCACTTTTCATTGATGGTCTGAAGTTGCATTGTATTAACACGAAGCATTTTACAGAGTTAATTGATATTCCAGGTTTGTCCAGGGGAAAATCTACAGCTCCCCACAACATGCTTGACAAGTTATTATATTTACTTTAGTCAAAGCCCGAGTGTGCAGTATCCCTCTTGGAGGTGGTCTATTATTGGAGTCCCATATGCTTTTTGTTTGGGAAGAAAGCAGTCACTGTGTCATACTGTTACACAGGGTATTCTTTTTCAAGGATGTTGTTCCCTTGGGGACCATATCATGCCAGAGTTCCTAAGTCTAATAAGACCTTTGTAACTCTTATTGTGTCAAAGTTCTGGGAGGGAAGCAAGAGTTAAACAGAAAATATAATTCAAGCAACTTTACTAGACCACATGTTGAAAAATATCACTGTTCAAGCAGAAAGGCAAAGGCTTCAAAAAGATTCCTGATATGGTAATATTTTTATGTTTCTTCCCTAATAATCTATGGAAATAAAAAGAGTGATCTTTGTAGAATGTCTAATTTCATTTTAAAGTAATTAAAAATATATCAGCAGTTCCATGTCCTTGAAAATTGTATCACAGTTCTTCAAAAGAATTGTTAAAAATTTTAATTTGAATGTACTAGGAAAGCTGTGAGGAGTATCCTATCATCAGATAATGCCAGGATGCTGGTTTTGTATATATGCAGACAGAGAGAGAGAGAGAGAGAGACTATTATTTTAAATGGCAGATGTGTCAATGTGCCTTACTTTCCACACAAAATTTCCATGTTAATGGAGATAAATATTGTGTCTGAAACATCCCCATATCATAACCTGTCTAACAAAAGACATGGCCTAGTTAAAAACCGCATTTCGTACCTTACAACAAAACTCATAAAAACCTTGGTAAAGGTTTGATACATCTATATTCATGATTCAGCTGGATATAATCCTTAATTCACTGGAAAAATTCCCATGGAGTTTCTTGGAGTGAAAGTCTGGTTGATGAGAAGAACTGATACCGAGTTGATGGGAAGTTGATAAGATGGTCTAGGAATCAAGATTTCAGTTTTTCAGAGCAATCTGATTTACTAACCAAGGAATAATCCCAGACACATTTTTTCTTAAGAAAAGAAGTGTTTTTACAGGGACAGTAATTTTTCATATCTGGAGCTCCATTGGGATGCAAACCAATGACTGGTACATAATTGGCTTTCAGTGTATCAGGATACAAGCATAAAATAACCAAGATAAAAAGCTTGGAGATTTACTTTTGTTGGTTTTCCCCTTTATTCCAGCACCTGGTTTCCCAGCAACGCCTTTTGATACAGGATGAATCAGTGAACTTGTTGAGTCTGTACACTTCCCCTTCTCTGCCCAACATTACCTTGGGACTTCCAGCAATACAACCTCAAATCAGTGTAAGTGACCAGTCTCAAGCCTTCCTGCATATATTTGCTTTCAGAAAATCTACTTTCTGACTATTCTCTTTATATTTTTAGCATTTTGGAACACAAGCAATTCAAAGTAGGAACCAGACTTCTCTATGCATTGGGCAACATCTGGATATTTAAGGGCACAACTTGAAAGCAATATTCATTCTTGATCTCACAAAAACAAGTGCCAGTGTGGATCTTAGCTAAGTAAGGGTCACTGCATAAGTAAGGGCCAAATGCATTGCATTGCATTTATGCCAGATAACAGATTTCAGATGTGGCAAGAAGTATATGAGGAGATTATTTAGTTTAAAATTTTAAGTTATATGATCATTTCTACCTGATAAATTACAGCACCTGTAACTTTTTATGGGATGCCAGTGATGACCTAAATTGGGCTGGAGCATTGTAGAAGAATGTAGTATTTTTCTAGCTCAGTAAAATACCTGAAAATTTTGTTACTGGTGAAAAATTTACCTTCTTTCAAAAAAACCAAAACCAAACAAAACAAAAAGAAAAAGAAAAAGAAAAACAAAACAAAACACAAAATAAAACAAACAAACAAAAAACCCCAACAACAACAACAAAAAACCCCAGGATGTGAATTTGTAACTTCTATGAAGAAATTAGAGGTTGTAACCACAGGTTTCAGAGGAGGTGAAAAAAATTAAATCTATATGATCCACTATGGTTTGTAATAATGCAACTTAATTCCAGTGCTAAATGTAGTTTCAAATCAAAGTTCCATGTTATTTTACGGCTTTTTCAGTATATTTACTTTTCTTAGCTGTAATACATTGCCACAGTCTAACATTTTAACAACAGGTACAGAACTTTGCAAAGAAAATTATGTAAGCCTGAAATCAGTTCTCTAAAAGTCAGCAAATTTTTGTTGTTTAAGAATGGAAAAATTGAACATCATGAAAAGTAGTGCGTACTTTCTCAGAGGATATCATCAAAAATTTCTTAGCCATTTTACAAAAAAAACTAGCTTCAACTAGCTTCAAAGGAAATTTATTACATTAAAAAGAAATGCAAATATTTCATTTGCTCACTCAAATCTTACAAGCTTTTGATGTGGCCAACTAGCACCAAATATTACTTTTGGCATTAGAAAAAACAAAGAGATTGATTTATGCAAGTAATGTTTATTTCTGTTACTAGAATAAGCAGTTGCAAATTGAATGTAACGCTTACTTTGGTGTTTATTTTTCAGGGGAGTGTGATAGCAATGTGAAGTAAGCATACACCAAAAAAATACTGATGAAAACCTTACTTTAGAATTTATGGAATTCATATTATCAGAGATACTGTTTTTGCCATGACTTACCATAAGTGGTTATCTGCAAGCCTCAACATGCATATTTCTGTTAGGTTATTATTGTTGCTGTAAAAATTGTTATTCTGCTTGAACTGCTATTTCAAGATTTTTTTTTAATAGGCAAAGAACAAAGCAATATAAAGTACATTTGCAATGCTGAAGGGCCAAAATTTCCAAAACCTTTAAATCAATAACTGTGCAATCGATAAGGCACTTCAAAATGCCACACACATACAACAGCTTTTGATGATTCTGCAGATGAGAGTTTTAACTCTACAAGTTTGTTTTGCAAAGGGTAAAACTTACATTTGTGCTGTCCTTCAGGGAGTCAGGGAGTGCTCCAGGAAAAGTAATAGCTTCCCACTACTACAGGTAACTATTTTGTTTTGCTGATTGGCTTGCTGTGTGATGGAAAGTTACGTGAAAAACCAAGCCTTGCCTATTCCAAACTGAGTGCAAACTATTTCCTCTCATCCCCTAGTTTCCTGTGCAGGAGGCTGTGCAAAGGTCTTTAGGAATTTTAAAGATGGGTCCCATTCTTTCATTAATAATGTTTTAACTAGTAATTCCTTATGCTTTGGCTTTTATTGCTGGATTTTTTTCAACTGGTTTTATTACTCAGCTTCTCACAGTGCTACATTTAACTGGCATGTTCTTCCTTTTCATCTCACAAGTCAAAGTGTAAGATAGGGATGTTAACCTTTTCTTCTGTATGTGTTCATGAAGGCCATCTAATCACGCAGAGGTGTAAATGGCCACTTCTCTGAGAAGCAGTGACCAATGCTGTTGTTCTTTGACAGGCTTCATCGTCATTCAAGGAAAAGCAGAAGGGAGAGACCCCGTCACTTAGACAAGGAGTGGCCTTGCCTGGACAGTATGGAGGAAACCTTCCTCCATCGTCAACTCATCCTCACATTGCTTTGGAGGGAAAGCCAAACAGCAGCCACCAAGCTCTCTTGCAGCATCTGTTACTGAAAGAACAAATGAGGCAGCAAAAACTTCTTGTGACTGGTAATGATCAAAGCTCCAGCAATACTAATTTAAGATATTTTAATGACGTTTGTGTTTGCTTTAAACTAAATGTGGTAATACAAATACTGTACATCCTAACTCTTGGGAAACGTGGAAGGGTGGAAGAAAAAAGGACAGCATCTTTGTTTTCCCTTTTAGTGGTTCTGTTCCAGTCTGTTAGCCTGAAAGAATTCAATGATTACAGAAAAGAGAAAATGATTACTTCATCACATTCTTTTGCAGCAGCTGAACTTCCCAGCATGGCAAGGCACGTGATACAAGTCCCACTGCATCAATGCAGATGCAGAGTTCTGCAATATACACCCCGCTTCTTACTGAAAACTTTCTTTCCTGTTTGAATTGTTAGTTTGTTGTTTTTCACAGGGCAGTGAAATGTCCCTGTTTTGCAGGAGCGGTTCCTCTTCATCCACAGTCTCCTTTAGCAGCAAAGGAGAGAGTCTCACCTGGCATAAGAGCTGCCCACAAACTGCCTCGTCACAGGCCACTGAACAGAACCCAGTCAGCTCCTCTTCCTCAGAGTACTTTGGCCCAGCTGGTCATCCAGCAGCAACATCAGCAATTTTTGGAGAAGCAGAAACAGTACCAGCAGCAGATCCACATGAATAAGGTGAGTTCTCAAAGTAAAGAATTTCCAATAAATTTAAAGGTGGAAAACTAACAACGAAGTTTAGTTTTTGGTGCCATGTTGTCGTGGACAATAGAGAGGTTCTTGCAGGAGTATCTGTTTTGTTTATGCATAGTTGATATATACATTTGTTTGGATCTTAATTTTAAGGTTCTGAAATAGGCTACAATTCAACAAAATAGAGTTCAAAGCAGCTTACAGTTTTACCTGACAGGTGTTTTCCTGTTGAATGGTAAATAATGTCATAAAAATTCACATGTACTTCTGAGTTGCAGCAATCACTCCACTTGCTGCTTCTGAATTGTATTAAAACTTTTCTTACTGTGAATGAGAATATTGCATAATCAGACAACTCATTTGAACTCAAATCAGCTCATTAAATTTATGGGTTTATATAAGAAACTTAGTAAACATCTGGAGAAATTTTAAATCAGTGTTTATCAAACTGACTTTTCTCTGTGAGTAACATGAACGTTTGTTACCTATATAGTGATACAAAATGACCATATAAGGAAAAAGAGAAAAATGTCCTGTTGCTGGTATCTGACACAGAGTTGAATCATGTAGTGCAAGAGTCCCTGTACAGTAACACCTTATTCTGAGCAAGGGCAGGGGAAAGAAGAAAGGGACCATCTATTAATAAAGAGCAACAGATTCTGAATAGATTTATCAGGAAGCAATCCTTCTACAACAAAATCAGGTTGTTACCTGCTCTGAAATTAAGATATGCAAGAAATGGCATGTTTTTATTTGGAGAGCATTTTTCTGCATTTAGTACACAACTTTCTACAACTTGTTTGCTGAAGCTCCACTAGTATTACAGAGATATTAATTACACATCTTCAGTTGTCTTCTTTTGTTTTAGTGTTAATAACTATATATAAGAGGCAAATTTAAAGAAGAAAAGATGGAAAGTGGACATTCAGCTCTTGTACCTAAGGAAAAAAAAAATCAATCCACCTTACTTACTGGGTGACTTTCCCAGGGGTTACTGATTCTTTGGAATCTACTAAGAATTCCCAACAAAATTAGAAACAAACCTAGAGTTTAAGTACATAGTTTGTACAGTGGTTTGGTTATTAAATCTTGTTTTAATTAGGAAAAATGAAGACCAGAAAACTTCAAAGTTCAGAGCTGATCCTTGCATGTTAACCCCTCTCAGCTTGGGTGTTTTGATTACTCAACTAGGACTCCAGTTGGCTTTTCTTTGAGTATGCATTCCATATGTTTAATCAAGATGGCATATGTATATCTCGTAGCCTCAGGTTTTGAAAATATTTCACCTTCCCTCAATTGTCTAAAAAGACTTTTTAACTGCTAAAGTACTGAGTCTTTGTACTACAAACCCATCAGTTCCTGCGTTCCTCACAAAACAAAGAACCCCACTGACATGTTTTTCTTAGATAATATGCTTATTGCTGTAAATTCTACCATAGCATTTGGGGGTATGTGCTGTGGCATATATATGAGCATTTGTCCCCAGTGTGAAAGTTTAACTTGAGGCACATAACCATGTATTTCTAGTCACGTAGGACTAGGAATGCATTGCATCTTACCAGAGATAGATGGGATAAGGAAGGAAAAAGATTGGAGTTGGTGTGTGATTATGCTTGTTTCAGTAACTTTTTTTTTTTTTTTCAGTTGAACTACAGTGAAAATACATACTAAGGAGAATAATTCCCTCTCATACTTGAAATATGCCTTCATTCTCACATGGCTGTTTGTGATAAAGAGACAAAACTGGTGAATCTAGCTTTTATTCTCTACAGTATAGGTTATGCACATATGCAGAGAGTGGAAATTTAAGTCTATCCTAGGGCCTCTGTCTGCCTTGAACCTCCATAACCTACTTTTGCCCCAAGAGCTTCTCAGTCTCCTTTACTCCTATCCCCAGAGCAACCAGGCTTCTTCAGGAGCACAGTAACTCCTCAGAGCAGCAAATGCCTGAGGAGGAATGAGATCATGTTGCAGCCAGAGAAGCAGTGGGTTTTCTGAGGATGCATGTGGTTTATCAGACTTTAAAGTTTGCAGCATCTAGGTTCTTCTCCATTCTCGGAAGAACGATTTTGAGGAATAGTACTGAAAAATGTCAGTGCTGTAACCATGTATCTGTCCTCCACAAGGACACAGAAAGCCAGGGAGAACCTCATTATTATAAACTGTAATTTAATAGCAGCCAATATACAAGAGAGTGAAAAAAAGATCAAATCATGGACTAGCTTTTAAATAGTGAATCTAAAGCTATCTTCTTTAACATTTTAGCTAAAAGTTCAGATTGAGCTCCTGTGACTACATAAGGATTTTGAACTCTGCTAGAGTGGTAGACTATACTTTGTTCAGTCTTTAAACTTGCCTCTGATCACAGTTGAAGTTATTTTTCATTACATAGTTTGCACAGCTTTACAATCAAACTCTGCAAAGCAGAGGTATATTTATTTGAAACTTCAAACAGTGGATATTCTAGACCAGGTAGGAAAGCAACCAAATATTTTATTTCTTAGGATAAGTTGGGCATGTATCAAGTGAACACATGAACTTGTTTTTTCCTGTTGTTCTGCCCTTTTCTCTTCTGTTCATGGGCTGTATAGTGAAATCTGCAGAGAGATATAATTCCTGCCTTTTCAGTCATGGAAAATGCATAGGTTTCATTTAATAAGGAATACTCAAGGACCCTAAGAGTTTTGGTAATAAAAGACCAGAACCATTTTAAACTGTCAAGAGTGTGAAATGCTAGTTGATGAAGATCTTAGAGCAAATTAATAGCTTCTTTTTTTTTATTTCCCTTAACATTTTATTTCTTATGGCTAGGTTTTCAAGTACTTAAGTCTTTAGTATTCAGCTGAACCCATGATTTGAGTGTTTGCCCTGAGCTAAGATGATAGGGCATGTGTCAGCACTCCCTGATAACTGGTTTTGGACTGATCTCTTCAGCTGACTTATAGCTGTAATAGAAAGAGGGAGAGAACCACTTTTACCTCATCCCATTGTTCTTGTATTAATCTNAAATATACTTCAGCAGCAAGCCAGTGCTGCTGTGAGGGTGATAACAAGCAAAATCTAACATAGGTCAGAGGTAAAGGATTCCCCTGGATCATTTACATTCTGAAAAGAAACAAATCATTGCCAAAAGGTGTGCCTCTGTCCTTACTAGCAAAGAGGAGATCCCCTATGGATTATTTCTGGTCAGCTGTCAGATGCCTGGCTTTTGATGTGGGAAATGGTATATGTCTCCACTGAAGTCTGACATTTATACCTGTGGGATCTAGTATACTGACCTTCTGAAAACATTCTGCAAATGTTGACATCTCTTGCAAAAGTAGGTAAAAACCCTTGTCCCAGAATTAATAATGAATGTGAAGTAACCTGAACTCAGCTTGTCTTAGGGAAGACCAGCTTTGCCATTGTCAGCTTTAATATACTTCTGTCCAAATGACAGCTTATTTCCTCATAACGCCCTTTGATCACCATTGCAGACCTTCATTCTGCTCAATAAAGGGAGACCAAAGTCCAAAACCCCCAGTTGAAATTTGTGCAATTGGATACCAAAAAGACCACTACAATAACTTACTACAATAAAAAAACTTAAAATCTTGATATTGTTGTGTGTATCTGTATGTAGAAAGCTTTGACTGAGCCGCTTGCAGAAAAAGCAAGGATTTTGATTTAACTAATCTAAATGCAAAGCCCCTAGCAGAAGTCTGTGTTCAAGAAAATCTCAGAAATCATAATGTGAAGAGTAAATGAACAAAGCCATCTGTCTTTAGAAGTTATTTTTTGCCATATATGATGAATAAGGCCTGCCTCTACTGAAGCTGAAGTCTTCACAGGGGCCAAGATTCCCCTTGATCAAGGCAGGAACCCTATTTGTGTTCTTAAGTTGTGTATTCATAGCATTTTGGCATTTTGGCAATTTGTTTGGCAATGGTACAATTCTCTGTATTGGAGAAGTAGAGGGTAAAATAATGGGGCAGTTGGTGGTGTGCTCTAAACTGTGGGAGGTATATGGATAATGTTAAGGCTTATATAAGAAACACCTGAATTTCACTTTTCATTCTAGATGTCAGTTGGTTTAAAGCATCTCTGTATAGGGAATCAGTGACCAGGAAAGCCTGTGAGGTAAAAAAATACATAGGAAGTGAATATTCATTAGTACTTGGATGGTGTTCTCAGTTTACCAATATCTCTTAATAAAAAACGAAAAATAATACAGAAATTTATGTTGATGGAAAAATGGAACTATTATTTCTTGCCAGTATGAATATTGAAAAGATACAGTTAACCCCAGATTAATCATTCACTTCTCTGAATGATGTTTAATGGAACGTAGAAGAAAAGGTTCAGCAGTAGGAAATCAATCTAGCTTCATTGAACATATTACACTGAGGTTTTGGCTTTGCAGCTTACAAATCTGACTAGTGTCTTCTGCAGGTGAGAGATACTCTTTCAAATATTGCTAATAGCAGGGGATTATTTGGGCAACACTAAAGGAATTGTTGTCTGTTTGGAACTGGAAAATGCCCAGTGAATTTTCTCCTTTACTGAGAACTAATGTTTAAGCCGTAATGCAGGAGAATGATTTTGAAAGATAAATACGTCCCTTAGAACTGTTGGTACTGCATGAGTAACAAAGACAAAAGCAGGTGCCAAGTTGTTTTCAGTGCAGCTGACAATGTACGTACAAGACACATAGCTGGTAAGCTGACTGCCATAGGAGAGAAGGGGAAGAAGTGTTCCGTAAGAAGGTACATGAGTTCTTAGAAATGACTGCCATGTATTTAAAATGAACAATTAATTAAGGATGTGTTGGTTGGCTGTTGCGGGATTTCGTGATTCTGTCTCTTTGTAAAGACATCTTATTTAAAACATTGTATTTTACAAGAGCATATAATTTCAAAGGAGAAAACAACAGGAGTTGCAGCTGAACGACCTGTAAAATGGTCTATTGCAGTGTCCAGATTATCTGGTCTTCCATTTTTCTGCACAACCAAGCAGGTTAGGATATGTTTGATATCTTTTTCTTTGGTTGGACTCTTGCAGTTATACAGTGGAGTTGACGTCTGTAAATACTTTCTCTCCTGCTGATACAATTGACTTTGACTCGTGCATATCCCTTATAGCTTAATTTCCTGAAGATAAAAGCAAAAAATATATAGGTTATATAGGTTACATTAGCATGAAGACATTTTTTTAGTGAACATTTAAATTGGAATAGGTGATAGCAGTAAAGTACACTGGTAAAATATAACCAATATGTGCAACTCTTAATTTATTAGGGAAATAAACTGTGGTTTTGTTATTATTTTCAGACGTAATCCCACTAAAATCAGATTCAGCAATCACTTTTTCAAAATAAAAAAGATGCATTAAAATTAGGAGAAAGTCCTCCATGTAGCTACAGATAAAGTAAGGAAAAAATGGTAAGTGGGGGTTTAAAGTGGAAGGTTTAAACATTAAGTGTGAGCAGAAGTATCCAGCTGTTCAGTGAAAGGACCTGAGCAGTGTTTCATTCAGAACATTTTCTGTTGTGTAACCCATCTTTAGATAGAGGAGATAGAAATACTAACTCTAAACTGCCACCTTCACATGTCTCCAGATACAGTACCAGCACTAGGAGATATAATTTAAAATGAGATGTTTCTGACTTAGGAGAACTGTCCAGTAATGCTACTAATATATTTACTAGATTAGGATGGGGCCAAGCTGTCTTTAAAAACACTTGAACAAATATGAAAGCATTGTGGTGATACAGGGAAACCAGTCAGCTGTGGCTTAGCAGTCTGAGCAGTAGGAAGGATTTTCAGGTTTTGGGTCGTGTCCCCCCCATTCCATCCAGGCAATTTGATCATGCTCCATCATATGAGAAGACATGACTGTAGTGCCTCATAGCCCCTTGAGGGTTAGTTAAAATCACAGTGGAAAGGATATTTTTAATAAAATTTTGTAGTAAAGAAGGTAATATAAATGCACTTTTTAAACTCTATTGAGTAAATATATAAAGACTTTAATTTCACAGCGTTTTAGAAAATTTAATTTGCTTATCTCCTCCTGTTGCTGAAATCTGGAGCAAATCACCTGCTGAGTTCCACAGCATGGGAGAAGGCTCCAAAACAGGAACACTGCAAATTGAAATGCACACAAATTCCACTAAGTCTCTGCAGCCCCCTTACGTGTTCTTGTTCTCTTACTGATTGCATGCAAGACGTGTCTGAAGGTGATGCATGTATAGATTCTATACTGCAGTCCATCTTGTGTTGCCTCAGAAAGCTCAGCATCACATCTGTACCCATACAGCAGTGTAAAGAAGAAAGAGTCTGACATAAAAGTGAAAAAGCATAAAAGAAAGGAGAGCAGTAATGAGCTTAATATGTGTCTTAACTTTGCTGTGGGCATGCACTCATCTTCTCTTGGCTTCCCCAGCAGAAAAACCCACCTGGTGTCAAGTAACTGGTACAGGGAATGGTTTACAGATGGATCAGACTCAGTGATTCTTGCAGTTTGTATCATTATCTGTCACACAGATGTTTCAGCTTGTATCTACTCACTTGCAGCCAGCCATGCAACCTTACCTGCCTGTCTCCTCCTGCTTGAGGAGTGGGGAAGGCTCCCAACAAATGGTTAACTAATTAACAACAATAACAATAATAATAGCAATAACAATAATAACAAGTGAAAGGAGTGTACCTGAGCTGATTGCCCGTAGTTAGCTTTAGTTCCTTCTTCGTCAGTGTCCTCCCCTGAGAAGCAAC
Source organism: Illadopsis cleaveri (assembly GCA_013399915.1). Taxonomy (NCBI): domain Eukaryota; kingdom Metazoa; phylum Chordata; class Aves; order Passeriformes; family Timaliidae; genus Illadopsis; species Illadopsis cleaveri. Next base: position 207,795 of record VXBB01016138.1, on the reverse strand, counting down.
TAGAGAAGATTTATAGGTTTGATCTGAGAAATTTTTCAGATGCTGTGTAATGAAAGGAGACTCTCCATGTTAGCTGAAGGATTGCCCAGTTAGGGTGTGCCACCTGCAGCATGCAGGATAATCACATTTTGATTTGCCAGTTACTACAGTCATGACAAGGGGTTTTTTTCTTTCTTTCTTTTTAGTAAACCATTAAACTCCCATTACACCTCAGAAATGAGGGTTTGCTGTGGCAATGGCCAGACAGGCTTCCTCAGAGGAAGCTATTTCTCCAATGATGTGAGGCATATGCATCAGAGCATCAACTGGAACTGTATAAATTGATGTTTCAATTCTCCTTGTTGACTTCATGGGATTTCCTAAATCCAGCTGCAGCTTGTTGATCACAGTTAACATGACAACTCACCATTTTTCTGTATGCATTAGCAAGTTGAATGAAACTGGATTGAAACATGGTTTGTGACAAAAACAGACATCCTGAAGCTATTCGTATACTCAGTAATTTAGTATATAACACTAGCTAAAACTCAGTTTGAAAGACATGATTGATGGCTGGGGGGAGACAGATGAGAAGAGAAAAGTATGTAAGAGTAAAGGTACAAGATGTTTTTTCCCTCTCAGGATATTTGACTTAGATGATACAAAACAGCATTAACTTGAAATCGAGTAGGCCAGTGGAATAAATGATAATTACTCACTCGACTCTTCAACTTCTTACATGTCTGATCTGTGCCTCTTTCAATAAAGTGGGGATTTTTTTCAGTTTAGGTTGTTGGACTACATTTGGAGTATTTTGGAATGCACTGGCTTCATCCTAAACACCAGAACACAAACTGCACATGATTGCAATGCTCAGGCATTTGGAGAGCTTTACAATAGCAGTTACTGGGCTAGAGCTGGTGTTGCCTTGGGAGCTCTATTATATCATCATTGCTGGAACTGAGATGCCTGTATGATGCACAACAAAGGCTGTAGTTCTTCCAGTCATGGACAGACATGCTTTAATATCCTTGTGCCACAGGACAGGGGACTGACACCAGCTCTTTGTCACTTCTCCTTTGTTGTGCCTTCATGCTTTAATTGATAGAGATGTTTGTATGAAAATTCTCTAATTTGCTTATAACAAAATATTAACCAGATTAACTTCCCTTGTATTTTAGTGTTCCTTTATTATTTTGTGTTGTGGGTAAGTAATTGTTAAATGGTATTTTTGCATTCGTGTTTGAAGAAGACGAAGGAAGACTAATTTCTCTAGTTTACCAGCTGTAACAGTCTAACAGATGGGTCATGTTTTTCATTATCTATAAACATGGAATTTTCTGCTGCAGAACAAAAAAGTGGCCTTTTGCTTAGGGGCCTCTGTCCTTTTTTCCAGATTCATCAGCATTTTGACAGTGCATGGCCACATGGGTTTGCTGTGGACACTTCAATTTCATCCATGCAGATCTAGTACTTCTTGGTGTTTGGCATCAGTGAAAGGAGTCAGTACTTGTTTCCCTCTTCTCTTCCCAGATGCTCTCTAAGTCCATTGAGCAGCTCAAGCAGCCTGGCAGTCACCTGGAGGAAGCTGAAGAAGAGCTTCATGGAGATCACTCGATGCAGGAAGAGCGACCTCCCACCAGCTGTGCCAGCGTTAGGGCTGAGAGCAGCAGTGCTGGTGTGGATGACAGAATAGGACAGCAGGTGGGGGCTGTGAAAGTCAAAGAGGAGCCACTGGACAGTGATGAGGATGTTCAAACCCAGCAAATGGAATCTGGGGAGCAAGCTGCTTTTATGCAACAGGTAATAGGCAAAGATTTAGCTCCAGGATTTGTAATTAAGGTTATTATCTGAACATCACATGCGTTTTCTAGGCTTTGATAAGCAATTGTGTTTTGATTCACTGAGCTAGCAAATCCTGATTTACTGTTCAAAGAATTTAACAAATGCAGAAGTGTTGTATGTACACTTGAAAACATAGTGAAGCTCATCCTTATGGCCACTAATTGAGAAAATATCTGTTGCAATCAATTATTCTACATAAATCTTTGAGTAATAGCTGATAGATATTGTATTAGCCCAGAATTACCTTACATCGCTTAGTCCTAGTGAAAGAGAACTCATATCACCTAGCCTGTTGAGATCAGCAATTGATGGAATTAGTTTCCAGACCTGATTGATGAAACATTCGTCTGATTTTGAATCCTCTGAATTCCGCTTTCAGCTGTCTGTATATATTGTATCATACTGTAGTCTTGAACACTGTTAATGTTAGGGTATTCTTTCCCGGGTAGACAGGTACTGACCGCTATCTTGGTGGTCTCAGGCTGGTGTATAAAGTTTAATTTAGAGAAAAGTACAAGGTGGATATAAAGAGGCAAGGCAAGGCACTGTTTTAAAATTGCGTTGTTTTCTTTTTTGCACTGCTTGGTTAATTTTTCATTCTGTCTTTTTTGGTGATAATGTCCGCAGAGACATCCTGAAATGCAGCAGATGCAAGTGCTGGTGAGAAGCAAAATGCAGCATTAGGTTCCAGTCAGTTATTTGCACGAAAAGCACAGAACTATTTTCGTTATCATCTGATATCCAATCATTTGTTTGGTGGGGTTTTTTTAAATGAAGACTAATTGTATAATATCTCATAACCTTTACCACGAAGTCTCATGGACAAATCCTAAAATAACAACTGTGCATGAAGTGCCACCTTGACAGAAGGCAGGTTCAGCTTGTCTGGGAGCTTTAGGGGGAGTTGAAAGGCGCAGTCGTGTGTGCAGCCCACGAGCTGCATCCTGGCCCATCCCTCACAGCCGGCAGAGCGGGGCTGGGTGCAGTGCAAGGCCCTGTTTATTTAAGTCGATACTTTGTCAGGTCCCTGCTGTTCTCCTGCAGAAAAGTGATTTTGGGAGGGGGGGCAGGAAATGCCTTATGGAAACAGGAAGCCCAAGTGATTCATGTGCTGAGGAATGCGGGGCAGGGGGGACAGGGCAGCGCTCCCTCTGTTTTTAAAGGCACTCTATGAATTGATTTATTGTCAAAGAAAATAACAAAGCGAGTAGGGAAATTGTTAAGGAAGCTTTCCAGTGAAACATTTCCTTCATATTCCCTTTTGATATGTTTACCTTGTTTTATAGGTTTACTTTTGTTAAGCTAGTTAAAGATTCATTGTATTAAGATCTCCTTTAATATGGATAATCCCAAACTGACCTGGACTCCTTGTCAGGTTTTTTTTCTATTAAAAATATTTATATTTCTAAAGCTGAGGTATTTTAAGGTGCAGTATCCGGTTTCAAAAGAGATAGTTGTTTTGCCAAATGTAGAAATTGTTCTCAAATATGTTACTAGCCTGTGTTGTTTACATTATGTTCTAATACTATTCAATCTCTTCTAAAATCTTGCAACTTCTAAAGATACATTATCCTTTTTCCTAGAAGGTCTCCAAACAAAGGACTAAATAGTTGCTGTTAACATAAAAGGCCTCAATAGATAGAAAAATATTTAACTGAGAAAAACACAGGTGATTTTTATGTGTACTTCGTATTTGAACAGAAATCTTTCTCCATCCTGAATGAAAAAAGTTACATTTACATTCAAAAAAGTGAAGGCTATAAAAATAAAATTATATGTGATTCTCATACTGTATATTTTTAATTTTCCTTGAAATCTGACTTCAGCTTCATCAAAAAGGTATAGTGCATCTTTTAAAATACATTTGGGGAGAAATTTGGGATTGAGAAGAGTTTTGTACAATATCACTTCAAAGACGTGTATTCACAGAAGACAAAAGATATTTTTATCACGTCATTCAGGTGAGAAACTCCAATAGATTAGTGTACTTTAATTTCAGAATCTTTCAAATTTGGATAAAATTAAAATAAGAGAAACTACCTGGAACCAGTGAAAAGGAAAACTGGGTTTAAACAACCACAATTCTAATTGATTGTCTCTTACATTTTAAATCTACTGTATTTATTATAATTTACACCCTTAGAGGTGATTTTGTTTTGTGTTGTAAATATATTCTGTTTGTATGTTCCCTTTTTTTGCCTTCTGATATAAGTCTCTTCCTTTCTCAAATAAAGTTTTTTTTTAAAAGATCCCCTTCCAGAGATTTGACTTTGTGTAAATTTGGTAACTTAGTGGTGCTTTTGCTTTGTACAATCAGATATGTTTGCTACACATTGTTGAAACAATTTAAACTTTCAGCAGCAAGGTTTTTTATTACACTATTCTAACAATAATTACACAAAGTCTTTCTTTTTGGTCTCTCGTTTTATCCTACATCAGCCATTATAAGTTTTAGTGAATGTGGAATAGTATTGATGCATGCTCATTTTCCCATCATGGCATCTGTCTTGAACGTGTGATCATACCATATAGGAAAGGTAAAAGTGAATCCCAGTTCCTCAGCTTCTAATTATCCCAAATTCAGATGAACTCTAATAATTTACATGACATTTCTAAAACCTGCCTAGACCCCTTATCTGACAATGTGCTTGTACTGACCACTTGGTATTCATCAAGACCTTTGCAAAACTAAAGTCCACCTGTAAATATGCTGGGAGAGAATGAATCCAAGAACTTGGGGAGACTTTAAAGCAATTGCATGAGACAGTGAGGTCCCAATGTAGAGAAATTCCATGAAGATGTTAAATAACTTAGTGACATTTCCTGAACTTTGCTTAATATCTGCAGAGAGAGAGCTTGTACTGCATAACAATCCCTCTTGCTAGAGTACATGAATTATTACTACGAAAAGAGTTCAGGAAACTATTGCACTGTAGTTCTTATAACTGTTCATTTCATTTCCAAATGCTCTGTGCAGCTTTGATTCTGGTATAACTTTAACTAAAATAAAATCTGTTTCAACAACATAAATATGTAAGAATAAATAGTTCTGTAAACCAAATTCAGTTATTTTCACTGCTACAGCAGCAGCGTAATGTTTCATCAGTAATATAACCCCCCAAAATAGATAAAAGGTCAAGTTTTAGCTGAGGAAAGCTTAAAACAAGCATTAACAGTATAACATTGTACTGCATATTTAGAACAGTATGTCTTAAAGTAAATCATGCTTTCATAACAGGGATTTTATTTAGTGCCCTTTTGTTTAAATACCTGTGTTAGAATTAGAAGAGCAGCCATAAATGTTTTCAATTTACAACATTCCTGTGTTGGAGACTGCGCCTAGGTTTTTTTCTAAATTATTTACCATGCATCAAAGCACCCATAATGAAGAAAATAATACAATACAATCACATGCCTTATTTTCTTCCCAGGATGATGTGCATCTCTTTTTTCTTTTTAACAATATATGTTTATTCTGTCCTGTTGTCTGAAAAATAAAGCCAGTATAGCTGAGAGCTGACAATTTAGAAGTAATTGCTAATAAATGAAGGAAAATCCATCATAATATTTACATACTCAGACACACATTACTGGAATGTAGATACTGTAACATTAGCCTTTTTGTCATCTTCTGGCATTAAGAAAATAGGATTAAAAGCTGAATACCTCATGAAGCACTTCAGACACTACCACCACTCATTTGTGCACTATCTTCATTCCATCTTCATTATCATCAAGATCACTAAGATTTACTCCATGTTACTTAAGCCACCTATACCCTGTTTTTATCTTCACTGGAATTCTGAGGTAAAAATCTGTAAACGTTAGTCCCAAGCAGCAATCTAAAAATGTTTACTTATTTATGAACACTTCACAATTTGCAGCCAAAATTAGCTAAGCCGAGTTAATTTCCTTATTGTATTTTGTCCTGCTAGCAGCATGTCCTACTTATCCACTTAAGAAATGTTTGTTTGATTTTCAACTATTTGTTTAGTTTCTGATTTCCTTATGCAGTTCCCATCATCTGGGTGGTAATGGAGCTTCTGTACCTCATTTCTCAGTGGAAGAACATAGTTTAGAACACCACCTGCTGAATTTCTGGTTAGGTAAACAGAAGAAGAGCATCCTGGATGAAGTCTTCACTGGGCTAGAACAATAATGCAAGTTATTTTTGTGGAATTTTACTCCTCTATTTGATAGGCTTTGTGCTTTGCATTTGTTTGGCTTTTTTTGTTTTTTTTTTTCTCTTCTAATTCAGCCTAACGTGAATTAAGATTTAAAGGTAAAAAACCAGGATTAATGGAAACTGCATAGCCAGTGGAAAATCTGGGTTCCTCAGCCATCCTCTCCCTGACACACACACACACTGGACTAGGAAGTTGCATCCTTCAGGCATGTCCCAGTTTCTGGTCCCCATTTGCTGAGCTTGAGTGTCACACTCCTGCTTGTTTTGATTGTCGCCCCATATCTCATCTAGCCTGTACAGGACAACTTCTCTGGCTACCTGTGGGCACAAACATCTGCTTCAGCCATCCAAGGATTACTGAGGCAGCAGCTGAGAGTTGAAAGGAGTCCCCTTAGTAACTTGAAATCATTCAGCAATGTGATTTGCTGTGATAATGGGAGCCTTAGTCACTGGAGTTGTTTTGACAGACCAGATATTTACTTGTAAGTGATCCAGTGTTTTAATTAACTGAATAAGATGTTTTGAATGTGGTCCTGGAGTCTTCGTTGCATTTGTTTTACTTTATTTTCCATAGCTGTCTTGAAGCAACTGTGTTGACTGTTAGTGGTACAGAGCCCTGAAATGCAAGGGAGATGGTTTGGAGGATATGGTGTTAAAAGTATCCCTCTGTACACTTGATCCTTCCAGGATGGTTGCAGCATTTTTGGCCTTGAGAAGTGCTGTGAAGGGCAGAATAAATGGAAATGTAAGTTTTGAACAATGTCAGATTTATAAATAAACCTGCCCTCCCCACTCCTCCCTCCTAAATTAGATTGCCACTGCAGTCTTAGCTCAATTCATCTCTTTCTTTGTAGACTGCTTTAGCTGTTTCCTTTAACTTTGCAGCCAGTAAGAGACACTAACCTTGCACCTTCCTGCCCTTCCTCAAGTCTATGAGTGCACAGCCCCACTATAACTCCTGCACAACACAAGCTGGCTCTGTGATATCTGGAATCAAACCCAGTGTAGATGGAGCAAGGAGGTGGAGTGCTGTGTGGCTGAATTTGTTTTGTGAAAATTTTTCATGCATCTACATACAGGGAAGCCTCTGAATATCTAGCCTGTTTGTTCTCAGCCTTATTCTTAAGAGCCTGTTAATTTCTATCAAGTTTCTAACTGTGGTCTTTAAAAACTGTGTTACAGGAAGAATAATTATTTTTTGTATGCTAATTCTACATGAAAGTGTATAATAATGTGAATAATTACAAGTAATTTTTCTTTCCCAAGTAACTATACTCTCCCATCCCCAGTTGGATGGGAAAATGATCCTTTTTTTTCTTAAGAAAGCCTCAAATCTATTAACTATAATAATTGCCAATATTTAACCATAACAATTGCCAATATTTATTGTTTATTATTTATTAATTATTTTTGTCTTCTATTGTAAACTTCCAGTTACAGAAGGCAATAACACTTATTTTATCATAAAACTAATTAACTGAATTGTCTGCCTGACCATGTAGCATTACAATGTAACAAAACTATTTAATTTTATTGATAACTTCATGGACTAATGTTCACATTGCTTTATTTTTAGATCCAAGAGATTTTATGCTTCTTCCCCTCTTTCAAATACTTAGGATATAGCACCTTGATACTCTTTTTACTGCTCCCATTTGTTAGAGAAAGCAGAATGTCAGGAGACCACTGGGACAACACTAGGCAAAATTCCTTAGTCAGGGCTACATAACTAGCATGAATTAAAAGCCTCCAAGTCCATATCCTAGCAATTATCACTGCACATTTTGACAGATGATACTACTTTCATAACTTCGGGCAATTTATCATTTCCTGTATCCTACAGCAGAATTTCATTAATATTGTCATTGAAGAGGATTATGTGTTCTTGGAAAGTTGCTCCTTTAAATGCTTCATTTTGGGTAGAGTTCTGTTTGACCTCTGAGTGTCTTTCTCACAGTTAGACATTCGTATGTGCACATGCACAAGTTTTCATTTTTCTCCTTCCTTTAAAATGTGAGAGTGAGTTAATGCACTGCTCAGTATATTGCTGGCTAAATCTTCATAAAGCTACATTGTTTAATGTCCTGAAAGTGCAGTTCAGCCCAAATGCCTTGGAGACATAGGTGCTCTAATGCAGAAAGCAGTGCATGATCTGTCTCCTCTCATGTTCTGGCCTGTGACCCTTGGATCCCCAGGAGACCAAGGAGGTGTTTCTGTTCATACTGCCTGTATTTCCTAAGCAAAGGGGCTTGTGAAAATTACAGCTATGAGATTGCAGCAATGCAGCAACAGCAAGGGCTTAAGAAGGCTTTGCTCAGGTTCTCTGCAAAACAGCTAGTACAGCATGGAGGATTCAGTATCATTCAGACTCCTTCCTTAGTCTTTTCCTTTTTCTCCCAACAATAAGAGCAGTATGATAGTTTTTAGGTGGCAGCCTGCAGATTTTTAAAGCAGATCTCTGTTACTGAAGAGATCCAGAAGGAGCACAGGGCACAGAGTTGGGAAATGCTCTCCTGCTGTGTACAGAGGGACAACTACTGAGGCCAGCTTCTTCTAAGGCTTGTTCTCCTAGATCTTGCTCTACTGAAAATAGAAGATGAAGAGTTACAACACATCAGAGACCATAATTCCATCACTCAACTACTTGACTGCACACAGGGACAGGTGGTGACTGGTTTCCCTCATTTCTCAGCCATTTTGCTACCTTGTCTTAGGGTATCAAAGGCACCTAAACCCAACTGCACATGTCTTGGCATCTTCCTTAATTTCTAGAACTTCTTGGGTTTCACCATTTACCTAAATTTGTAGAGGTCTTTTGTCATAGTTTCCCTTAAGTTTCTGCATATATTTCAGTTTTCTGAAGCTACTGACTATACAGAGTGCTTCAAATCTTCTACCATTTCTGACAGAAATGAAAACAGGAGTGCTGAATACAGGTGCCATCAGCCCAGGTTCAGTCCAGGGACACCTGACATCCATAGCTCTGATTTGGGCCTTTCTGGAGGTAATTGGGTCTCACTAAGGATGCTGATTATTCAGCTGAAATATGCACAGCATTACCCTTTGTGCTTTGTGAGTGATTTTTTTTTTTTTTCATAAGAATCTCCATCCCTTCTCAGGCAGGCTCTGAGAACAGAAACACAGGCAGCTCAGGATCAGCAAGAACAAAAAAGGAACAGGAGCAAGATCTGTTCCTACAGCAAGAGGCTGAGAATTAGAATGGGGACTCTTATTACTTACCTGTGTTTATGTATAATGCACTAACCAGGCAGGCTGCTCATTTTCCGAAGTCCGTTGACTGGTTTCAAGTAAGATACCATTATAAGTCACTGTTATAGTAGCTTGGACCCTCCTGTAAAAGAAGTAATCCTTTCTTTCACCTCTCTGGCCCTTTTCCTCCATCTTCTAATGAAAGAAAATTACTCAAAGCCAATTAAGTCATTTAAATTTTCAAGTTCTTCTTTTAGTGGCTTTCAAAATGCTTTCAGGCTGTAAAATCAGTTGGCATGGAATGCACTGGGTCAGACAGGAGACAGTAGGCTCAGCCCAGTGGGATGTCAGACCCACAGGAGCACAGCATTTGTGAACCTCTTGTTGTAAAGGTGAGATGCAGGTGGTCACAACTGAGAAACAGTTCCACAACACAGTTTCCTTCCTAATTTTGGTCATCAGTACCCAATCCTAGAGACCACAAGTGAGTGGATCATTGAAATTTGAAAGGATACTGTGAAACTTAGCTGGTCAGTGATAAAAGTGAGTGTTTGGTTCTCTGTCTTACTGATATGGCCAACTGTACAGTTAGTGCCATCCCAAAAGGCTGAGTATGAACTTCAGACAGGTACTTAGAGTGGGTTAGGTACATTAGATTAAAAAGTTTTGAAGCTCTTTACCAGGATCAGGATCTTTAGCAAGATCTTTACTAAGCTGTCTTACCAGGGTCAGCTCTGTTGTGTCTACTGCATGATTACTTCAGCTAGTACTTAAGGAAATCACAAGACAGGGCACTTAATGTTTGATGCATAGCAAGTTCTTATTCAACATTTCCTATTTTTTTTTCTTCTGCTTTAATACATATGCTACGTATTGATTGAAAAGACTTTTCTGGTGAGGGGTTTATAACTGGAGGAGGATTTGGAAATTCGGAAAGTAGGGACACAAATCCACTGAGATCAGTTGCCTTAAACCTGCAGAATCCTGTAAATGAAACAGAAATTTATGTCAAGAAAGTACTTTATATCTATCTATCTATATATATATATATGTATTTTGCTCTTCTGTGTTAAAAAGTTCATCCATTGAACTAAGAATTTGGGTCTAATGAAACAAGGAGATTTTAAGCCATGCAGCTGACTGCACAGCAGATGTACTCTGTGCAAAAGAAAAAGCTGGAAAATAGTCTCACAACTTGACTCCTATTAGAAACCAGACTAACTCCTCAGGCATTGCCTTCTCCACAGATTTCTGTTACAGTGCTGTGGCTTCAGCAGTGAACAACTGGTGCTGTGCTCAATCCCTGTGTTGTGTAGCTTCTGACAAGTGCTGTGCTGGAGGAGGTCCTCAAGGCTTACAGCAGTTCTTTGGAACAAGGAATAAGAACTAGAACAGAAAAAATGAAACTGTCCAAGCCCTTTGGTCTGAGTAGTTCACCAAGGCCATCTCCAAGGACAAAACTGAGTTTCTTTAATGTTGGCAGAAGCCACATTGGATTTCATGGACTGAATTCCATGTGCTGTCGTAGGTCTAAGTACAGGATAGCATTATAAGAGCAAAAAAATGCTACCAAGTTCTCTCTACAGGCCTTACCTCCTCTATGCCACTGAAGCAGCTGTGGTGGTTCACAGGGATGGAGGCTCCTCACAGCATAAAGTTTGTGTCCCTAAAAGGGATAATGCTGAAAAAGGACCAAAAGGTGAAAGGCAGAGCTGCAAAATCAGAAGAACAATTGTACTCAAAGCTACCACAGTGTTTTTCCCCTTAAGTGATTAACTCCTACCCAGAAGCTTTTCCAGTCCCTTCTCCCTCCCATGCCTATCCATGTAGGTGTCTCCTGGTGTACCAGCCCAGAACTCTGGCAAGTTCCGCAGATTTGTCTCATTTCTGACAATCAGAAAATGTAAGAGATCCTCTTGGGAAGGGCTTTGAGCCTTTAGTTACCTCTGCTTCACATGTGTGCCCTGGTGGGGTTGGCTCCTGGCAGGGAAGGTGCAGTGGCTGGAGGCCAAAGGCCAGTTGTGGAGCAAGGAGGGCATATGCAGGGGTGTCCTCCTCTCTTGGGCAATGCTGTGGGATGGCATGGTGAGGAATGCTGATGGGAAATAGAGGAGGTGAAGCAGCAGCAGGGGAACATGATACAGACATCTGGTAGCTGGGCTTGAGATCCCTCCTCAACTCAGAGAGCAACTCTGTCCTCTTCGGGGAATGATAACATTACTTCAGCCAGAGGCTCCGGATTTCTACCTACTACAAAGTACTTTTTCCATTGTCCTTGTTCTCAGAAGACAGCATGGTACAAGGCATTAAGTTCTTTGCCTTTTAACTGACTGGTTTAACCCACTGTATAGAAAGTTCAGACTAAATAATTTAAGTTGAAGTGCACCGATCCTTTCAGGGGGAAATAGAAGAGTTCAGACAGTTAAAGAAAGGTTAAAAAAAAAGACCTCTCTCAGCTACTACCAAAATGAGTTGTTAGTCTTTGCTGTTCTTTCATTGTTGTCTCCTTTAATTAGATTCACTGTTAAACACAAATTTTCTTGATCAATCAATGGAGATTAGTTACTAAAGAAAGCATTCAAAGGAATAGAAGAAAAAAGTCTTGATTCCTAATTCTCCATACTGTCTACATCTTGAATCATACTTTAATACTTGAGAAATACCATAACTGCTAAAGATTGAACCAAGAATATCAATGTTTTATCATATTTTACACTACTTTTCAAAAATAAGTTAACACTTATTTTTCCAGCTGGATACTCTTATTTTGATTTAATTGAATAGAATCAATTAATAAACTTAATACCGTAGCTCAGTGGTGGATCTGAAATCAGAAACACTGAAGTTACTATTGTTTCATCTCTGAGTTTTCTGGGTCAAGGAGACAGATAAAAGGAAGATGGAATATCTTAAATGCTTATGAAATTATCCAATATATATTTCATCAGAAAAGGGCGAGTTACATTTTTAATTTACTTTCAATGGACATCTTTTCATGTGCTGCAATGGTTTTCTCTGAATTCTTAATAATCTTCATATTAAGACCATTTTGCATTCTTCAGAGTTTCTCATTTATAGGAAGTGTTCTGTATGTCATCTCCCAAAAATCCCAAGGATTGGGCATTTAAATGTGTTCTCATTGATTAACAGCTTCTTCCAAACTGATTTGCAGCTTTTTCACTATTGTACAAAATCATTACACAACAGAAATACCAGAGATTTGATTTGGCATCATCAACCACTGAAAGATGAGTCAGAAATAGATTAACAAATGTTCCAGTTGATCTTAATAGTGTAGTGACAAGTAAATTCAAGGATGACAGATCACCCCACTGAGTAGCAACTCTTCTGACTATATTATAGCATGGATAAACATGTTGGCTTTTCTAACAACTGGCCATAAAAACAGAGAAATTTGAGTTGATACTGCTGTGGAAAACAACTGAAGCAAAAGTTTCTTTTTTATACATGCTTTGAGTATGTACAGCTTGCCTAACTCCTGTAAAAGACTGACAGGAATATTCTAGGATCTCAATGTGGAAGATAACCAAAATGTTTCTCTTCACTTTACTGGGAGGATTTTTTCCCCCTGATTTGGAGCATCAGCACTACCGTCCACTGTAAATCCAGTAACATATCCAGAATGTTCACATGCTCAGGGCATTTTTAAGCTGCACCTTTAGTAATAAATAAATACGGAATGAACTTCTTTGATACTTTAGACCAGTGACCAAAGCTGGGGAGCCTGTTGAATATGCTACTATATCCCCTTTATTTTTGTGGGCATCATGCATTTTTAGCATGGTTATACATTTCCCTGAACCAATGTAATATAAAAGATTTACTGTTACAGTTTGTGTGTGGCCAGGCAATGGCATATGGAAAACATGTTTCCTGCTATTTAATTTAATTACTCTAATCACGTGCCAGCCCCAGGCATGTCATTCTGGACCTCTGAGGCTCTTTGTCTGTCAAAGAGATGGACAATATCTTGGCTTTGTTTAGTTGCTCTGCAGGCTGCAGATAAAACCACTGAAATACTGACTGTTTGTTTAACCAAAACTTTGCATTTTAACCATTTGGCTTTGATTTTTTGTTTTACAAGAAAAGATGACATTTTGGCCTTGGTGAGCTGAAAAGGAAATATTGGGGATATGAAGAAGAACTGTCACTTTCAGGGCTTAATAGATGAAAAAGAATACTCTAGCCTTCTGGTCAGAAATCAGCTTTGTTAGCAGAAACTTAAGACACACATCACTGTTATTTTAGAATTGCCTATTAGCAAGGGCAGCTGGAAAAGTCCTGTTTATAACTGCTCCTTTCTAACATGGTTAGCCTTTCATTCAGCAGTTCCAGTAGATTTTTGTTTCTTTCATCTCAGTAGATGAAACTGTTATGGGTGAAACTAATTAAGATTCCATAGCAAATACTTATACCAGTACTGTGGCAGCCAGGTATAAGTCAGCTTTTATGTTAACACTATACTGTTATTTTTATGTAAGAAATATCTGCAAATGACACCTTTAAGTCTTCCAACAAAAACTGAAGAGCAGATAGAGTACTGCATTCATATTATAAACCCCAAATCTACAGAGAAATTAATCACACACTTAGCCTTAAGTATATGCTGAACCCCACCACTTCCTCCACTTGTAAGCAAGTACTCTACCTTTTCCTGCAACTAGAAGTGATGCTAAAAGTATTTAAGACTGTATGAGAGTACTATTTCTAAAAATCATGTTGTCAGAAGAGGAAATAATAAGAACCATATTTTAAACAAATTCCATCTTATAAGGTATTACTAGATATAGAAAGACTTGCCAATTCATATTTTTGGAAACTATTGAATAAACTTCAGTTAGTATGTTTTAGCAATAAATTAATGTACTTCTTTATATGGTAGTGTGTCAGCATCCTGCTACAGTAGTTTTTGAACTATATAATGTGGAAGAGGATGGGTCTATGCTATGGCCTATGCTCTGAAGAAGTCTGCATCATCAGAGGGGAACACTCATGGGATGATATGGATGCATAAAAGGAAAATGTCCATCTTAACAGTTTGCTTAGTTCTGCTATTTCTCCAACTGGATTTACTTTTCTCTGTTTTCTAGCTGAATCAATGAGATATAATAGGTAACACTTATTTCCTCTAAGGTGCACAGTACAGCAATGCAATAATTAAAAATGTTGTTTACTCTGTGCTGAATTACAGCTCCTGTCCCCTTTAGCTTTGAGCTAACCACTAGATGACACTACTTCCCACTTACTTAACAGGTGTAGGCATATATTCCAGTCTCCTCATGTAACAGTTCAGATATTTACATGCTTCTTGACCAAAGAACTTCAAAAAGAACATTATACAGGAATTGCCTTCACTACTATACATTTTGATAAATTTTGTGTAGATACACATAGGTATTTAGTGTGTGCATGAAGGTGTATACAAGCAGCACATGTGTCTTTGCATTTATAGAAAAAACATAATTCACTGTGTGCGTCTTTAGGGTGTTGTAACTTAGCAAGTGTTGATGACAGCTCTACATAAAAGAAACCAGAGGAAATCCAAGATAAACTTAATAGGCTGGAGTTTGTGGAGAACGTTCCCTTTATCCCCTATCTCCTCCCCTCCCAAAAAAAAGATACTGTATTGGCTTCAGTAGTGGGATTCTAGAAAGACTGGGCAGGGAGAAAAATATCCTGCTGAGGAGTCAGGCAAGAGTATGCTGCACTATTCAAGTCCAAAAATGACAAAGTCTGAGGAGGAGAGAGACAGAGAAGTGCTGTCATGCAAATCCATAAGGCACTGGCTGCTGCGGTTTTTGAATTAGGAAGAATGAACTTTCCAGAAGGATGTGTGGAAAGAATCCCACGTTTTTAAAGGCCTGATTTCCAGAAATCCAGAAACGCCAGACTACTTGAAAAACAGATCTCCAAAGTTATATTTATGCTTCTAAATTGCATGCATGAAAGCATGAGGATATGTAAGTGGAGTAATAGCACCTTCAGATACATTTTTATTTGTGCCTGTGTCAATAAGTATCTTGCTTTCTTAAGATTCATTTCAGTGATTCATAACCCATTTTCTCTATATGTGCTATAATTTTAATACATGTGTGATATTCTTAAAGATTATTTTAAAGGGCTATACTAAAACTTGTCTTCAGAATCAGTTTGTCAACTATTAGTGTGACAAGGCACTACCAGTTGACAATGACTACATGGTCAAATTAAAAGTAAGAATTACTTTTTGGTTTAATAATCTAAATTTGAAATACTATAAATCTTCTTTATTTTTCACCTACTTTAATCCTGATTTCCCACAGCTGTAGCAATGTGGGTTGGCTACATCTTTATCTCCTATCACATTAGCCATGTACTTCTGTACTCCTGTTGAAGGTTCCCTGGAAGCAGGGAAGGTGAGACTCCTTGCCTTGGAATGATGCTCTTCTCCATTTTCATTTCAAATTCTATCACAACTCATTTTTTAGCATTACTTTTTCTGTTTTAATGCTAAGAACTGCCAGTAAAATGTAATGATGTTTTAGTGTCATATGAAGTCTATTTAGTGTCTGTCTAGCACTAGATCAGTGAGGAAAGTATTTTTGGTAATAAGCTAGTTACGTTGTATCAAGTATATTTCGTAAGAGACAGAAGTCAAATTGCTGATTTTTGTGGGGTTTCAAGAAGTACCATGGCTTTAATGGTGTCAGTTTTGCTGTCTCTGTGCAATAGTTCAGTTAATGCAATATTTCCTGTAGTTCTGTTGAATGTTTGAGAATTGAATTTACAAATAAAACCACTCCCACTCACAAGTAATTTCTTCCAGCTTACAACAGTGCAAGTCCATGCTCCCTATAAAAGAGCAACAATATACCATAAACAGCACCATACTTGCAAAATTATGTTTTTAAGTAATTTGTCAACAAAAAAAGAGATAGGTTTATCTGTTTGCAGCCAAAACCCTAACTAGATCCATGTAAGAACTGAGATTTTCTCCGCAGTTGAAACGTGCTCAAGTCCACAGAAACAACAATGGCTGGAATCAGGGCTACCTAAATTGCAACCATAAGCAAAGTAATCAAAATCAAAGCTATGGTTTTATCCTGTACATGTGCAATTTGGACAGGTTAATTTATTGGGGATTATGGATCTGAGGAGAAAATATAACTAATTTTAAACATAAAATAAGAGAAAGGCTGAGAAGTAAGATGTTAGCCAAAGGTTTTGCTTGTTTATTAAAATGCTGTCTTGCATTTAATCGGAACAAGAGTAATTACTTTTTCAGACTTTGATTTCCTCTGCAAATCTGATGCTTTTACATTTCATTTAGAAAGGACATTTATGTGGATTGCTTCTTTTTCACCAATTTCCTACAGTTTTTAAAATTTTTTCAGTGGACATGTTTGAGCAAAGCCTGCTTAGAAAGGGAAAAAGTTCTCCACTATATTTTTTTGGTTAAGCATGAGCCCCAGGAAGTTTAGCTAGAGCATACAAAAGCAGGCAAGACAAGAAAGCAGCTTATCTTCAGACCAGAATCTGGAGCTTGCTGCAGTAAAAACACCCTGTTGATGCATATGCTGCCTGAGTAGGGAAAAGCTTCCTGCTTGGTCTGATTATAAAAGCACACGGTGTGAACTTTTAAATTGCTTTTGAAGGGAAGGAGTTTAAAAATTTTTTCAAGGCACCTTTGTTTTCTCCTTCTGACAAAAAGGCTTTAAGTTACAGTGACCCAAGAAATGCAGTACTTTGGGGCTAGTCTCTTCCCTTTCTCAGGGCTGGGAGGGAGGCTTAGGAGAAAAGCAGCTTGGTTATACCTGGTAGGCTTGTGGAAAAGAAATTATCATTTAATGATGTTTCATTCTTGCCCTGTAGCAAAGGAATTCTTGTTAGCTGGATCTGACACGGAGCAGGAAAAAAATACCTTGCCCCAAGTAACTAGAAAGGCAGCAAAGTAAAAAGTGTGTGAGTAATCAAATGGATGTGAGAAAAGATTCAGACAGTGGAAAGTAACCTATGCAGCTTTGCACAGCCCTGGAAACCAGGTATTTATAAAGTTTTCCCTCCTCTCTCTCTCTCACATGTGTGACTGAGGCAGTAGAAGCAAGCATTTTGGAGCAGTGCAAATGCTGGTGCAGGGGACGAACAGCCAAATATGCTTTTGTTGTGAAGCTGCCTTCATGTCTGCAAGGACAGTTGTGTGCCTTTTGACAGCTGCTGTGAAAGCTCTGGCCACATAATCCGAAGTCACTGCATTCAGGTTATCATTTTAATTGCCTTGCTGAAACTTCTGCTTCCATACTACCAGATCAGAACAATCTACCATGCTACAGACTTCATCGTGCTCTCAACTCTAATGTATAGTCTGGAGCAATGCAGTTCAAAAACACGTTTTAAACTGAGCATATACCAGTGAAGTAGAAATCAGTTTTATTTTCAATAAGGAAGAAAAAAAAAGAAGGTACCCTTCCGCTCATAGGTATTCAGGAAGTTTACAGCGAGAAGTTGTTACATGGAGTTACTGTTTCCCCACACCTTCAGTAGTATCAGGAATTCCTTTTAAAATAATCTGAAGACAACATTATTCAGGATCAAAGGAAGCTCTATGACAATTCAGTGAGATTTTGTTCTCAATAGATATTAATTTTGTCTGGCATTTTCAAATCTACTTTTTACCTAAGACAGCAACAGTGAGGTTCTTCCTCGACATAGAACTATGTGGTGATATTTCCTGCAATGGTAAGGCATGTTTCTTAGCTCACAAGGAATGTCAAAGACCACACAGGAAAAAAAAAAACAAACAAAACCATGAAAAAAACCTAAACCAACACCAACAAATTATCAAGAAAGAAAAAAAAGTAAAGATACAAAACCAGAAAAAAAATCAGCAGATACAAAAAAGAAATAGCTGCAAGCTTGCTAGAGAGAAGCTTTGGAATGTTGAAAAGTAAAAGATGGAGCTATATGAAACTATTTCTGTGAAATGTGTTACACCTACAGCACAATCCCTTTCTAGCAGTTGCTCATTTTACCAAGATCATTGTAATAGCTGGTTTTATGCACTTGAAGTAGCCAGTAGTGTCCAAGGATTTATAGTTTGCTCTGGGTATAATGGTATGAGAGGAACTGCCTGCCAAACGGGACTGTGATTTGAAGAGGGTGCCTTTGGTTTGGTAGGTGGTGTATTTCTTGTGTGGCTGGAGCTAGTAGACAAGTTGTTTGATGCACTGGCCAAGGATAACTATCTTGAGAGAGGGAGAAACCCAAATCCTCCAAGTTTCAAGGAGGGAGCAGAATGAAGTACTTGGGTATGTGGGAAAAAAAAAAGGAGATGACAAACTCTATGGAACATGAAGTAGATCAATTCATGGGGCACTTTGTGGTCTATCACTTAAAAAAATAAGATATATTGACCCCCAAATCATGGCAATTTTTAGTATTAAATGGACCTCTTTTGAAGACTAAGCTGCTTGAGAAAAGGAGACAGTAGTTTTGGAATGGAGCCCTCAGCCTTAGAAATAACACTGCTGGTTTGGCTCTGCTTCCAATATTGTTGCCTAGTTTTAAAGCTTTTCAGCAGGACTTCGCTTCAGTCTGGTGACCAGCGTGAATCACTGTGGAGCAGATTAACACAGTGTTTTCCCAAGTGTCTAATCTCATTTTAAAATCAGAATACAAACAGCAGCAAAACATCCTTAAAACCCATGGAGTCCTAGGGGCAACCTGAAAGTCAGCCCCAGTAGGCATTCACATTAACTCAGGCTCCATGGTATCACTTGGACTATCCAAAATTCTTGGAAAGTTCTGACATTTCTGCCTTGACCTAAAGCGTTACCTTTGCATGCTGAGTGCAGCTCTTGGCTTGCCTGTGAGAGTGGTGTTATGTGTATAACATCTTATCCTCTAAATCCTGCCTGCTGAGTGGATTCTTCCTTTCAAGCTCGCTTTTTATTGCTAGAGGGAGAGTTTTTGGAGGAGCTGTGTCTCTATTCCTTCTCTTTTGCTTCATGTTTTTTCTGCTATTTTAGCACTCCTGAAATCAGGAAAGGGCTTTGCACTTTTGAACCAGCGTCAGTCCTTCCAAGAGGCAAAGGCTGAGAGACACTGATTGAAAGTTTGCTAAACATTTTGCATACCTCTACAAGGAGATCAGGCTAGGCAAATGCAGATTAAGGTCTTTTCAAGTTAACCAGAAAATTCTCTTCCTGTTGCTGTATTTGGCATTTTTGACATCAAGAGATTAATCAACATAATTAAAACAAACAAACAAACAAAATCTGTGGCTCATGTACGAAGATTAGGAGATATACAAAGAATTAGGAACTAAAGCAGTGATTTGAAATCACTGATGCTGAAGAGGCTGTGTGCAAAAAGTCACTTTGTCCCAAAGGTAAATGATGTGGCAGCAAACAAATGTGTGGATATGGAGAAGCAGAATTTAGGCACTAAGCATGCTTCAGCACAGCTCAGGTCATTGACCATCACAACAGACAGGAACCTCTGGGAAGTGATTTTAAGTAAAACCACAAAAATGCTTAGGCCTGTATTTTGAAGACACCTACTTGCCTGTAAGTGTGGGGGTCACTTCCTTGGAGGTCCATGCAGGTGATGCAAATGCATTCTCTGGGATCTAAAAAAAACATTTGTTTGTTTACTTCAGTATGCAAAAACAATGACAAAAGAGTTCATGTTTGAGAGGAGCCTGTATAACTGATGGTGGGGACAGCAGGCCCATAGACTGAGGGTGGAGATGCATCACTATCCCAGAGATACTTTATAGACTGAGGATTATTATATAGTTCTCTGTGTATTAAAGGTTGATAGATTTGTTTAAACAAGAAACAACAATACTAAAATCAGTATGAAAAATTCCTATCCTTGTGTAACAAAAGAATGAAGTGAGAGTTCCTTAAAAACATATAATATATGAAAACTACCAACAGTATTTTGAATATATTATAAATTAAAATGAGCACAAGTGTTTTGCGTGTCACTTCACTGCCTTTTCTCATGTTACAGCTAGGTCAGAACTAAAAAAGATACAGGGACTGTAGTAAGCTCATAATATAAAATTATATGTTGATTTTTCCATGGGCTATTAATATCTTGTTACTGTGAGACTGTACTGGCTGGTGGTTTCTGGCTTAGTGGTGTTTGGCTTGTAGGTAAAGGAAAAAAGGAAAAAAAAAATTGAACAAGACCACCTCTGACATGAAAACTGACCTCCAACTGCTATTTTATGTAACTTATTTTTGGTTATTTCCACATTTTTACATTTAATAGAAATTAAATAGCACTGTATTTTCTTAGTCTGTACACATTTTTGTGCATGTTCAAAATAATATATACTAAATACTTTTACCTTGCTTACAAATTTCACTAGTATCAAGATCAAGACTCTCTTAACTTCTGGATCCCGGTTGGAATTCCAAGGGCCATTCCAGTGGGCACTAGATAAGAAGATGTAAAATTGAAAGTAAGGGTAAGGGGGAAGAATTTTCTCTCACACTCAGTCACAAGAGTGTGGAAAAAGTAGTGTAGGACTAATGCCTAATGTGTTCTCCTAGGGCAATGCCTCTTAGGCACTCTGAACACACAGTCAGAATCCAACCTGCTCTTCTTCCCTCCTCTTTCTAAAATAACTGAATTCCTAAAATCTAACAAGAAAATGTTGAAGAAATTCCATTTTTAAGACAAACTCAAATTCCCATTTGAATGGGAAATGACTCAGAATTAGGAAACTGAAAATGTTACCACATAGCTTGTAAAGGTTAGTGGTATTTAGTTATTGATATAAAAACCTTGGTGAGGGACTGCATTTACAGAGGGTTGTTAATAGAATACAGAACCTTTCGCCTTTGGGTCACTGGATCAAATCTGTCTCTTGTGGATAGTGACCAAAGTTCACTATAATTTTAGTTTTCAGTGCCCTATATAAATTATATATGTAGAAACTAGAGATGGAAAAGATTTGTTACGGCTTGCAGCCTATCCCCCTGCCAGTACAGAACTGTTCTCTCTAATGTATTTCCCTATTACAGATTTTCCAGTTCCTAGTTGGTCCTGTCCACCCTGCAGAGTAAAGCAGCTGGTATTAATTGATATCTGAGTTTAACTGGGTCCTGTTGAACTCCCCAGTCTGACACTGCAGCTGCAGAAGGAATTTGGCAAACACCCCTCTGCTACCTGCCTCCATGGGAGCACTGAGTGGGCAGCAGCCCAGGGAGCTCCCACATCCCCCCGCTGCTGCCTTGGCATGAGGGAAGCAAGCAAAAGTCTCAGCTCCTTCCCACCCTGTGCAAAATACCTTAAAATACAGGAGGATTACTGAATCTCATTTTCACTGCCTCACTTATCCCCCTTTAAAGCCCTACCAGTGTCCCTTCCATAACCAAACAGCTGCAGGTCATAGTTCTAAATTGTGAGCCTGATGGATTAGTTCAGGTAGCTAAAGGGAAGACCAGATATTAGTTTAGACATTGATATAGACTAAAATTTTCCCAAAGTTTGGAAGAAATTTGGAAGCTTGAGTAGGGCTTCTTTTTGATTTAAATGAAGAGGTTTGAACCCTATTATCTTTTACAGCTTCCATTTGCAAGTGATTAACTATGTTGCAGAATGCCCATTATGAAGTGCTAGGGACTGGGTACTGACAATATTAAGGTTAGTCATGCAGGGTATTTAATGTCTACTGCTGGCTATAGTGCTATAGATGTACATGGTCTTTGAAGGCTTAGAAAATACAACAAAAAATATGCTACAAAATAAAGCCAAACAAACAAAAATCACCGCAAAACCCAGTACAGTGATCCATTCCAAAGCAAAATAGACATGTGATAATTAAAACAGTTTTTATTGTCTAAGAAAAGAGTCCAAATGGGGTTACTTTGGGCTACTTTAACTTGCCCACGGTTGAGTGCCTCAAGGTGCAAGTTACAACACTGAGACAGCTAGAATTTAAGTGGGATTTCCTCAGCACTTCTAATTTTGGCCATATGTGCCTGTCCCACAAACTTTATAATCCAATGCTTCCTGCTAAAATTCTAGTAGTATAACTGCAGCCTTCAAAGTATCAGAGTATTTTTAGAAAGAAAGCTGAACTTTGTTGCTGTTGCTCCCTTTGGTGCCCCAAAGCCTGAAATGCCAGCAAGGGTGACATGTTGGAGCTGCCCCCACACCCCAGTGTGCTGCTGCTGGCAGGTGCTGCTGGAGCTGGAGGAGCAGAGCTTGCTGCTGCATGGCCACAGCTCAGGACTCCCAAGTACCCCATAAAACACCAGTTTCCCCATTCACAGTGCAGCTAACAACTGCTGTGTTACCAGAGTTAACTTATTTCTGATATTCACAGTGCCAAAGTTTCAGCTGCTGAAAAATTCAAGTGATCGTAAAGGAAGATCCTTTGGGATTCAGAAAGTTTACTATCAGGTGGTTTAAAAGAGAAGAACTTAAAACAAAAGAACACCAAACAGGAACACAAATAGTGCCACAAAAATGGCAGTGAATCTACAAAAGGGACACTCGACATGTTTTTTCCAAGGTAAAAAACCCTACAACCCTGTGTTGTGAAATGTCTTCTTAAAGACAGATTTAGAGAATGAAATTGAGAGTTACAAACTTGTAGCCAACAAAAGCAAGAAAGGCTGGAATGTTGGTAACCAATTGCAAGCACAGGATCCAAGCAAAACATCTTGAATTGCTGGTACTGTAATAAATTACAGTTTTCACTTTTGTATTCTGCAAGTGAAAACAGCACTAAGTCAAGCTTGAGAGAGGGAAAGTAAAGGATGACCTTTTTAATTCACCCACACCCATTACAAGTAGAGGAGCTGCAACATGGAGCAGTGAGAAATGAAAATACAACATCGATCGTTGTGTGGAGGGACAGATTCTGCTCCCATGAAATGGGGTTCCTGTGTTGCTGAAGAGTTAATTGTCAGGTAGCAGTAGATGAAAGCCAAACCAGGCTCTGGGATGGTCTGCTGTGGTGGCTGTTATCTCATTTTCTTCCATGGATTAATTTTCCCCTCTTTAACTTTAATTAGATAAAAGTCTAGGGGCGGGAGGTGGCCCTGGAGTGCTCAAAGGGCAAGAAATGGTCAAGAGCTGTTTTCTCTCAAACTTTGATTAGCCTATTTGATAAGTGATACTAAGCACCCCAATTGGTTAATGAATGAGGGGTGCCCGTGAGGTAAGTGGCTGGGAAATTTAGCCTCCCCCACAAGGATGGTGAGTATGTAAACTTCTGTCCTTCAGTTAGGTGTCTACTGTGGTTAGGAGTAAGGGTGATTTATATCCTATCTGGGTCCTGGAGTGTATCTACATTGATTGACTCCCTTGATCTTGACATCAGTCACTTCAGCTTTCAGAGAAAGGGGGAACATAGGAGATAATGAAAGCTACATTAAAGAAGACCTTAACTTTATGTAAACGTTATTCTATCTTCAAAGGCAGAACTATCTTTCAACAGAAAGGAGATTTATTTCCTAGTTGAAAATATTAGAAAGTGGCAATATATTTAATATCAAACTGCTAACATTTAGGCTTTGTAAATTTAGGCTCTGCATTATAGTCCAAGTTTTACTGCATACTACTTGCAAGTACTGATGCAGACACACTAGTGACTTGTGCAAAGATATACCATCCTCTCCCAGTGAGGAGAATAGGGAAGATGAGAGAGAGAAAGACAAAATTAAGAGTTGGAAAAATAGAAGCAGAAGTGTAGAAGAAGCCATTTGGGAAACTCACATGTTGCTTTGTATTAAATGTGGGGCTTTTATACAGGCAAACCCATGGCAGTAAAAACCAGAAATATTTAAACATTTAAATAAAACTAAAATGCACTTCTCAAATGCTCTCCTAGGGAATATCACCTAAATAGTTAAGTTTCCCTGTCTGGTTGCCAGCCTCCCCTCGGCCTGGAGAAGAGGTGGCAGATTTGGGGCATGCTGGGGCAAGGAGGGAGCCTGGCAGGAGCTGGCAGTGTCGTCTCTCCACTAAGCATGTCATCTACCAGGCAGCTGCAGCACAAACGTCAATTAAAGGACCATTTTCAACAATTCTGAGCAGAAAGGTAGTTTGTACAACTGAGAACCAGGGCCACATTATCACCAGGACAGACTGGAAAAGTGCACAGACCCTTCTGGGTAAATATGTGTAAGTCTCCTACAGAATACCAAGACATTCACAACATCTGCAGGGCAGCAGGTAAAGTGGATGAGAAACTGTTATTCAGCAAATCCTGCAGTATTAGATTTGGGAGCTTTTGCTGAAATTATGAGGAGATCAGTTTAAAACACGCAAGATTTTGGTGTGCTGGGTTTTTTAGGTTTGGGGTGGGGGTTTTTTTTGAGGGGGTGGTCCTTTTTTTTTTTTTTTTTTGCACCATGAGTTGGGAAATTCTGAAATTTGTTGCCATTTCTTTTGAAACAAAACAGGATTAGACAAATTCATGGACAACAGGGTCGTAAGCAGATATTAAAGGAAAGAAAGAGGGATGTGCCTCTAACATCTAGCAATGATGTGCCTCTAACATCTAACAATGCAGTAAGGCATTTCTTATGTTCTTATAATCATAAATCTGTTTTGGCTCATCTAGTCCTTCAGTCGTAGCCAAACTTAGATTCTTCTATTAAATTTGTGTACTAGTTTTCTGTCTAGCTTTAGGGTAAAACACATTTCTATTTCCTTTTCCTTGAGCCATGAGTTATCTTTGTCAACCAAATAGTCAACAACACAAGCCTTTTCCCTTTTTAGCTATGGGTCCCAAAAAGCTTCAAATCTATCTTCACAACATGCAAAATACACTAGTACTCCTACGTAAAATATTGTTGTTAAAGAGAGCCTAAAAGCACAATGAAGTTCTAACTTACGGTAAATCAAGAGATAGGGAACTTATAGCCCAGCGTCATCTTATTAAATATGCCAAGAATTAGGACTAGTATGTAAGGCTGAATAATTAAGGGAAAAAATATATCAGTGGGAAGTTTTTGTATAAACTAGTATGGTTTTAGGCAGAGGGCATGCAATTAAAGCCTTAGTTGCTAAGTCCTCTCTGTGATGTTTGGTAACTAGCAGACATAAGACATAACATTTGCACTCTAAATGGAATATGATCCTCTGTCTGGGAGAACTGATCATTAATATGTAACCTGCAGAGCTGGGATATTTCTATGGTAGTGAATAATTTCTTTGCAGTGAAAACATTAGTACAAAAAAATACATAGCAAAGTGAGAAGGAAGAGGAAGTTTTCTTTTACACAAACACAGAAATGTAGAATTACACAATCTGAGTGAAAAACTTTATGTTACCAGTAATAAGAGGCCATGGAATAGGAAGTGTGCTAATCAAAAAAAGCACGACAGTATGGTCTTCACAATCTTATAAACCATATGTTTTATGCAGATAAAAGAAGATGAAAGGGCTGGTATCTTGCCTAAATCCAAAATGACATGACATTAAAACACCTGGTCAGAACAAGATAGCAGAAAACAAATTTTTTCTTGGGCAGTATTTCTGGACAGATAACATCTACTGAGTGATACCTGCAACATTATGCTAGTTCTACTATATTCCTTCACACTTTTTTTTTCTGCAGAACTCAAACAAAGCTGTAAGTGCTAAGCTTCCACCTAAAAGCACCTTTAAAAAAATAAGAATCAAAGCACAGTCAAGATGTCAGGAAAAAAATCCTCTGCAAGGATCCTCTGTGTTAAAGGAGTTGAGCTATACCTGACTTTGCTGAAACTTAGTCTTAAATAAATGGTACTTTCTGGCAAATCAAAGAAAACCACACCTAACTTTACATTTATACTTGTGATTTCCTCAGGTCCACAGTGTTATTTGAGAGAACAGAGAGCCCATGAGCAGAACTCCCCAATGGACTTACTGACTTATTCTTACAGAAATAAACAAGCATGATTCCTACGCTGAGCCAAGAGATAATATCTATGCAGACATTACCAGCCTCTAGATCACATTTTGGATTCTTCGCTTAGTGACCCAAAGTCCAGACTCACAGAGCAATTCCTAAATTACAGTCCCAAAGACTCTTAATTGCTTGCTACAGGGCAGGCAAATCCCTGTCATCAGCCATCAGGACATCCACTGGGCAAACAGCCCAGCTAAGCAAATAGTTTGGCTTAACATATACACAAGCCCACAGCATTAGATGAGAACCACACATGTGCATAAAATCTGTTCTAGATGAAAATACCTACAGAAAACTGTTCATGCTTTGTTAGGGTGTAGCTAGTATTCAAGATGATAAATCATTTCTGTTTCTTCATCCATCCTCCCCCAGCAGTACAGTGACTAAATACCTCTATCAACCAAGCTTTAAGTCAAATCAAGCTTTTAAAAATTCCTCTTTCTTAATGCTCTAACATGCATGGGTTCACAAAATTAAATTACAAAATTTTTATCTGTTTGGGATCAGCCCTGTTTCCTCCTCCTTGTGTTTACTTTCCTTCAGTAGCTGACATCAAAATGTTTTCTGGAATGCTGAGACTAAATAAGTTATGCTTAACTCAATATCTAATATAAATAGCCCTGGGGAAGCTCCAGCAGCACAATCATAAAAGCTGCAGTTTCTTTTAATAGCTTGCCACACTTTGCTGATATAGTATTTCTCTAATCACCAATCTTTACGTGCCTTCCTGACCTTGGAGCTCTCTGTCCAACCGACTTTGTTGTATCAAAGGCTTGTGTCATTGGAAGAGTGAATGGCTTTCATTTTTCTCCCTGAAACTTCCGGTTCCTGGCATCTGCAAAGAATTATTCCAAGCAGTGTTTTGCTGCCTTGCGGCCACTGCCCTGTAGTGGCCTGGCTGATGGAAGTGACTTTTCCCAAAAGGTTAGTGACTGTGGCCGGTGACGGGTGGGCGCTGCAGCTGGTGCACAACCAGCCCTGCTTTCTCAGCTGATTTTGTCTGGCCACTGGGCTGCCACAGCCACACATCACAGCAATTCATTTCTGTGGTGTTTTGGGAGGAATTGAATAAATAGGGTATGTGCTGTTTTGTAGTAGACTAGAGCGACAAACAAAAGCCTTCCCGTATAACCACAGATTTCAAAAGCCTTCATATTACAACAGAGGTAATCTAAATTTAAAAGCTTTTATAGAAGTAATCGTTGCATAGCGACATAGGGCATCAGGGTTTTCTCAACTGAACATCATACTGCATGAATATCCAAAACCCACAGTTGTGGTGCTCTGACTGTTTCCAGGCGATGAGATGATTGCTGCCTGGATCCAGAGTCTGAGTTATGATTTGTCTCTTTAAAGCTGGATTCCTTTTATCTCTACACCTCTCCCATCTAGCTTTTCTTCTTTCACATTTTCTCCTATTGCTCTGNGGAAGAGGATTTTTGAGGTATATTTTCATTAAGTATTATGTGCCTTAACTCCACAATTGCACTTAAGCATCCTTAGCGTTGAGCACTGAATTGTCACATTGCAAAGGACAAACTGCTTGAAATCTCCACAGTTAGGAGTGATAAAGCCAGGATGAGATAAGGCTACACAAAGGCTCAGAGACATTAGAAGACTGGTGTAAACTCATACAGCTGATCAGCAACAGATAAAATTTGAAATTTCTGCTTTTTCTTCTAAGAGACAAGATTAGGACAGCATTCCTCAGAGACAGATTATGTATTTCAATTACTTAAATTAAATTTTAATGCAAAGAATGAAAACAAAACATCTTCAGAGATCCAAATCCTCCCAAAGCAACCTAACTTGACCCAAACCTCTCTCGGGACTTTCAGCCCCTGGTGCAGCCCTTTCGGCAGCATGGCCCTGTAACCCTTCCTAAATGAAAAGGAAAGGCTCTCACACCCCCTCTGTCCCTGGGGAGAAGCGAGCCCCCAGGGACACAAACATTTCACAGCTGAAAGGAGCCAGCCACGGACCCCTGCTCAGGGCTTTTCACTCCCTTCTTTCTCATTAAAATACAAACACTAGGTGAGACAACTCACACCTCCGATTTAGGCACAAAGTATGTGCATTGGTCACCCTAAGCTCTCGCCATGGGAATGTGCTGCCTACAGCAGCCCCGACAGTCTGTATTCCCTCTCCTGGTGCCAGGGAGGCACCAAGAGATGCCTGTGATGTTGTCAGGCTTTAATCTCAGCTGGCAACTAACTACCACAGAGTCAATTGCTCAGTCCTTCCCAGTGAGATGAGGGGGAAAGGGGGCGGGAGAATCAGGGGGAAAAAGTATAACACCTGGGTTGAAATCAGAACAGTTTAATAAGTGAAAGAAACTAAAGTACAATGATTTGTAGCTTTTGCCTCAGGTATTCCCTTGGTCCTTTTTGGTTAAGATTCAATGGGCCTAAAATCTCAATGCCTTCAGATGGCAGCTACTCATAAATTAGCTCTGTGTTTTCCTTCCTACCACATGGGGTGTATAACTTACATTGTAACGAGATTAATTTTGCTCTTAGTAATCGTTGCACAAGTAACAAAACTTTGTTTTCAAGAGTTCTGGCCATATCATCTTGGGTAACTTTACGTAACACTTTTTGTACTGAAATATGTTGAATCGACAGGTATTAATAATATTGGCCCAGAAATAGACCCAGCTCTGAAAGGGAGCTCAGTAATCATTTACTGTCACACACACAAAAGGCTGGAGATTAAATGAGGTAGCAGATGCTTCCACCTGAATTATATTGCATCCAAATTTTCAAAGCATTTTCTGGGGTTTTGTATCTGGAGCAACTCCTGGATGTACCTAAAATCAGAATTCTCCTGCTAATTAACAATTTTATATAAAATTTACTGGAAGATTTGCAACTTCATGATTCCTTCTCCCAAAAAGAACAAGGCCCAGGAACTTCTTTAGGGCGTAACACATAGGGTGTACTGTATTATGACATTGGTGAATATTGCTATATGAAAGAAACAGTCATCGGGGCTTAAATCCAAGCTGGGGAAAGAAAAAAAAAGACAAAAAAAGAACCTGATCATTAGATTGATGCCTCACAATGCACATGAGAAAAACTGAAAAACAACCCTGTCTCTTATTTCCAACTGTACAGTAAAAGTCTTTTAATTTCTCTGTAGACTGACTAAAAATAAGCAAAGAAGGCCAGGTAGCAGCTGTCAGATTCTTATGAATTAAATTATGTCCATATGTATAGCACATTTCAATGTCCAAAGAGCCACTTGGATATGTGAACCTGAACTTTTATGATGAAAAACAGGGATATTTCTAAAATTGTCAATAACAGTCAAAAGCTTGGCCCCAGTCTCACATGTTTTCCCCCTTTTTGAATGTTGCTATTGTTTAATTGCTCAGATTACATTTTTGTACTAAGAGTAGCAAAGAAAAAACCCAATACTCATAGTCAGAGGAGGATTTGGAAAAGAAGAGAGGGAAGGAGCTGAGAAGCTGAGAACCCCCTGTGGTTCCTGGGAAGAAACCTGCAAACATGTCTTGTCTCGTAGAGTTCTGACAGGAACTGCTGGGCTGGCAGCAGCCAGTGCCTCCAGCCCTGCCTCAAAGGTGCTTTTTGGCACCTTTGCAGCTCTGCCAAGGGTCTGAGATACATTTCACAGCATCCATTCTTTTTCAGAATACCCCCATGGCCAGCAGGGCTTCCAGGTTGTTCTGAATGCAATGCATGGATGTGGGCTGCCAGCTATTTGGAGTGCTTTGGCTCTACCTTGCTTGGAGTGCTGTCAGCACATCTCTTGGGACTTGGGGCGGCCCCAAGGGTCGGCTGTGGCACCATGTGCACGTGTATCTTAAGTGTACACCCATGTTATGTGATTGCCTTTCCTCCTGGTTTCTCTGAGTAGGTTTAATGCTTCCAGAGGCTGGAAAGAAGAGGGACTGGATGTTCCCAGCAAGATTAAGGACCACAATGACCCCAAAGACACAGAAGCTGGGAAATTTCATGGGCTCTTTCACCACTTTGCCACAATGCCTTGTTGTGGGTGACAGGGATGATCAGCCTCCCTCTCCTCACCCAGTCTGCTCAGAGCCCTTTTGCACTCACCTTAAAGACACAGAGGATGCTTTAGTTTTTCTGAGCAGTACCTAAATCTCTGATATTTTACAGTGCCAATTGCTCCGGCCTCTTTCTCCTACCCTTTGTCAAATCCAGCACTGTCAAACCAAAACAACTTCTGACCATACCTCCATTGCTATCAGTTGTAATAAGAAACACAAAAAGCCACAGCGCTGCATTATTTCATAATTAAACCAGATGTGAAGCCAGAAATGGAGAATATTATTGATAAAATGCAATTATTATTTATCCAGTAGTTAAAGAAAGGACTTAAAACTCAGGATTTCCAATTCTAGTGCACTTTGGTAATGTCCACACCTTAGCTTCTCCACACAAGAATACTCTCCATGTAACAGATAAATTACAGATTATTTTCATTATAGCCTTTAATAGGATAGTATCATGCATGGGATATATATGCATCATATATATAAAATTGATTACAGAGCAGGAAAGATGACATTCCTAGCAAAAACAAAATCTACAAAAGACCCAAAAGGACAATATATTACATTATGTATCTTTCTGAAGAAAAAAAAGGACATTTATGAAATTATACCAGTGGAAATACGTAACACCTACTAATCCATTGCCCCAGAAAATAAACAAGCACAGCTTTGTTTTCAGCATGTTAGCAGCTACACTTCTACAACAGAGGGAAAAAAGTATTCTAGGCACTGAAAGATTTTGTTTGTCACAGGCCCCAAATCTAAAGCATTTGGGGACAGCTATAATGTTATCTTGAGTGAACACAGGGCCAACATAATTGCAAATAAAGAGGTAAGAAGCAAGAGGAATTGTCTGCATAACTTCACTTGGTAAAATCCTCCCATAGAAGGTGGCAGGTAGGAAATCTGCATAATAACAAACTTGTCACAACACAAGGCCAGCTAAATACAACAATTAGAATTAACATTTTGCTTTTACTGGTTCTCAAGATTCCCTCACTCTGTCCTACCAAGTTTCAGGAGATAAAGTTAAAATTGTAGCTCTTTATTTGGTGCAATATTTTCCAGTATGTATTTTTTCTGAGTGTTGTGTGTCTGCAAGAAGTCTGTCTCCCTCCTTTGCAGGCAATGCTTTAAGATGCAGCTATTGAAGTGACAAATCCTTCTCTCAGGTAAAACCCACAATAAATTTTTTGGCTTATCTAGACTTACATCTGTATAAATAATCCAAACTAGCCCCCAAACAGAGCTGTTTTATGATTGGAGGAGGTTGCTTTCTCCACTGACTGCCAGGTCCTTCCTTTTGAGTTACTGGAAGTCTCTGCTCTGGGACTGTGGCTGCACAGCTCTCAGGACGCTGTATTTGTGCATCCCAGCTGGCTCATCTGCCTCTTCCCCACTGCTTCTGGTCTTCCTGCTCAGCCACTAACTCCAAGACAACCTCCAGCATGTGCATGTCCTCTCAAGCTGCCATCAGACCACAGTTAGGGAGGTGCTTTAAGGGACTTTATCAGCAATGGAGTTGATCTTCAGGGCTGCCTTCCCCAGTATATGAATTGAGTCACCACTACCTCAGCTGGCCTTTAAAACAATGAGACAATAACTCTATGTACTAAGCAGCTATCCTCTGAAAAAAAAATAGCCATTGTCTAAAGTAGAAAGCTGTTTTTGTTCCATATGTAGGCAGCTTTTAAAATTTTAATTAATATACCTAAAACTGTTGTATTTTGTTTCAGGAAGGACATAGATCATAGAAAGGAGTAACAGAGCCCAGATGAGGAATACGGACTAGTTTGGCCTGTAATTTGGTGTCCTTTGGTCTTTTAAGCATTCAGGCTGCTTTTCTTGTATTTTCTTGTATTTCTGGATATTTTGGAGAGATCTCTCTTCCAGATGAAGAAAATACTGGCTAATGCTGTGTTGAGATCCCTGTGTAGTGTGAGCAAATCAATGAATCACCTTCCAGAGGTGCTACACTGGGACAGGTGTTCTCACTGCCCCACTTCTCCTCAGCTAGTACTCTTTTTACTTATTCTTACTGCTTCTATGTCTTGCAATTGTTGTAATATCTTACACTATTTGAGGATTCATGTGAGCAAATGAAAGATTCAGTTTTTGGAAAAGGCACAAAGGCAAGAAATTATAGTTGAACATACAAACAAAACAGCTTCCAAATTTTTAAACCAGAAATAAAGTGGAAAACATTATCATAAAAAACGAGAGAGTGAGAAGGGAAGAGGTTGAACCTTATGCTATTCAGATGTTTGGATTTTGTAACCCCTCTGTTTCCTCTCCTTCCTTTTAGTCCCACTCTGTTCCACATCCATCTCTCTAGTTATTCCTAAATCAGCAAACATAAGGGTTTTTTCCTCCATTTTAAATCTGCCCATTCTGGCAATTCTCCCACTTGTTAAAAGCAGCAAACCCTAGGCTGAGAAAACAAAGTGGGAAATATTTGTAAGTAATCATTTGATGTTCAGTTCAGTTTTGGTTCAAATTACAAATAATTTGATCTTATCCCAAATAAAACTAAAAAAAAAATATAAGCTGTACTTGTTTGTTGCAGAAATGTATGTATTCTACAAACATATAGAGCATTCTACAACTACGTAGAATTCTACATATATAGACCAGGTCTGAAAGGATTTTTGTGACATTTTTTTTTTTCCATCTGCAACATCCTTCCTATATTCAAATCCTTTATTTTGTAGTCTCAAATTATATCACCATTTCTTTGTGTTCTAAAATCTGTAAAGTGCAGTAGAGCTCTGCATTGAAGAGAGACAAATGTTTTTAAGTATCTTGTGATATTTGCAGATGTGTGTGTGCACATACACAAGTTTTCAAGAAACTCTATCTCTTACTACATATGTGTTGGAGAAAGGAAGTCTGTGGGCATTTTAACCACATTGAAGTAAGGTGTGAGATTTGGCAATATATCTCTCTGAAATCTTCAGAGGGGTAAAAGTCATAGACCCACAAAATGACTTAGGTTGAAACAGAGGTCATCTAGTTCCAAACCCCTGCCATTGGAGAAGGACTCCCTCCTCTAGACCAGATTGCTCAGAGCCCCATCCAACCTGACCTTGAACACATCCAGGGATGGCACATCTGCAATTTTGTGCAACTTACTCCAGTGGCTCACCACCCTCACAGTAAAGAATTTCTTTCAGGTATCGAATCTAAACTTACATTTTTTTTCAGTTTGAAGCCCTTCCCTGTTGTCCTTACATACTCTAGTGAATAGTTTCTCTCCATCTTTCTTGTAGGCTTCCTCCAGTTACTGGAAGGCTGCAATTAGCACACCCCGAAGCCTTCTCTTTTCCAGGCTAAACAATCCCAATTGTCTCAGTCTTTCCTCACAGGAGAGGTGCTTCAGCTCTCTGATCATCTTGGCAGTCCTCCTCTGGACTCACTCTAAGAGGTCCCTGTCCTTCCTGTGCTGGGACCCCAGAGCTGGACGCAGCCCTGCAGTGGGGTCTCACCAGAGCAAAGCAGAGGGGCAGAATCCCCTCCCTCCCCTGCTGTTCACGCTGCTTTGGATGCAGCCCAGGACATGTTTGGCTTTCTGGGATGGGAGTACCCCTTGCAGGGTCATGTCCAGCCTCTCATCCACCAGCACCCCCAAGTCCTTCTTGGTGGGGCTGCTCTCCATCTGTTCATGCCCCAGACTTGTGCATTAGATACAGTGACCTGCACAAATACTCTGTACAAAGAGAACAGAGTTCATCAAACATCCCAGTGATGGAAGGCTCTTATATTTGCTGACCATGTGGTCTGCTGGTGTTCCCCATTCTGGCCTCACTGTACCTCCATACACTGCACCTCCAAGGGATGAGGCATCTATACACCCTCATGATTTTAGACATAGGCACTGATGTGTTAGTGTCTGGACTCTATATTGAAGAGCAGGGTTTTCCAAGATTTTCTCTTTATATGTCAGATCCAAGTAATTTCCATTATTTCTACAATAAAACCTGAACTCAGAAGAATTGTCTATAAAACTAAAGCAGAATCTGTTGAAATAGGCAGAAAACACAAATCTGCAGCAGAAGTGCTAATGAATTTAGCCTGGAGATTACTATTTTTCTGCGTGAAAGCCAAAGTAATGATTCTTCACATAAAAATAAATCATACAAGTCTGCTAAGAAAAGTAGTTCTGATGAAAAGCAGAAAAATGGAAGTGGTTGAAATTATCTGCTTAAAGTAACACCAAACTGATTTGGTGCAGATCAATACTGTTGAAGAGAGTTGGGTGACATTTCCCAGAGCAATGAAACATGTGGGACAGATGATGTTATCCTTAAATAGTTTTGGCCAGCATGTCAACTTACTAATTTCAGAAAGCTGCTAGGATTAGATGGCTGTAAC
Organism: Illadopsis cleaveri; assembly: GCA_013399915.1. Lineage (NCBI taxonomy): Eukaryota > Metazoa > Chordata > Aves > Passeriformes > Timaliidae > Illadopsis > Illadopsis cleaveri. Next base: position 173,240 of record VXBB01016138.1, on the reverse strand, counting down.
CATTAAACATTATTATAGAGCCTACTCATTCTCTGTATCAAAGTAAAAGAAGAAAATACTTGTTAATACTGAAAGTTAGGGCAAGACACGTGAACAATTAAATTTTCCTTTTGCATTCATTTTTGCACTTTCCTGTATTCTTTTTTTGGAAAGTACCAAGTGACTTCTGGAAAGTAATGTTTTTTCTAGTAAAAGCAATAAAGTAACAAGAAACCTCTTCAGAGGTTTCCTTAAAAATGAAAAAACCCCACAAGATATCCAGGTGGTCTTTCTTTCCCCTTTATTGTACCCCCAATTATTTATACATTTGTATTAAATATCTGGGAGGGCCAGAAAGTGAGAAAAGATTCAGCTGGGAGTGAAGCTTTTGAGGAGGTGCTGCATTTTCTTTGGATGAGTGCTGTGCAGACTGCAGTCAGCACTTTAGCAGGAGTGACAGAAGTCAAGTACCTGCCAATATCAGGAGCAGGGAAGGCATGTCTCACAGGAGCAGGAACCAGGAGTGAAACCAGCAGCCCAGTTGGACTCCTGGAATTTCCCTCCAGCAAAAGTGCTCTGACTTTAGGGCCACCTTTTCTGTCAGTCCCATAATTCCTTTCTTCTTAATCATATCAGGCTTCAACATAATGACTGCTTGGTTCATTTTTTTTAACAAAGACAGCTGAAAACTTCTCAAACCATGTGACCACCTTGATTCCTCACTTACATGGGACCAACATGGGTCATGTTTAAATGCTCAGACTTCTGGAAACTTTCCATCCAAGAAACTTTCTATCTTGGCCCAAAAGTGTTGTAGTTTTTATAACATGTTTTGTCACCCCAAAGGTACTCCTGAGCTAGAAAGGAAGGATGTTAGGGGAGGGACCTCTACAGCAGCAGCTTTGCAGCTCCAGGAACAGTGCGGGAAAACAAAATTGATTGAGGGTGATAACCATTCCCTGGGCTCTCACTGCAGCAGGAGTAGTCTAAGTACTAAGGTCTACCTTGGCAGCAGCTGGAATAAACCATTCCACAAGGGAAAGGCAAAGGGCATGGGGTTATTTTGCTGTGAGAAGCAGCTTGCCACCCAAGGCAAATCTCTGCCTCTCCTTCCAGGCAGTTTTGGGTTATTAGCTTCCATCCCATGGCTCTGTATCTTCACCTAAGATTCAGTTGATAAGACTTCATTTCTTCTTACCCATTTTCTGTGTTCCTTGGATTACAGCAAGAGAAATCCAAATTCTATAAACATCCTGATAATATGTGACCTAACATATCCAGATGCCTCAAGGCTAACTGTCCTCCTTCTTCCCATCTATACTTTTGCTTGCTCTAAATCCATTTCTACCTATTCAAACTATGTGTCTGTAACCATACTTGTAATTTACTTACTTTTCATAAAAATGCTGGTTCTGAGTTTGTGGTTGACTATGTTTCAGATGGTGATACTGGGATTTTTTTGAAAGTGATGACGATGGAAGTTGGTGGCTCCACATGTGGTTTTGTCAAAAATAGAAACTGGTAGGGCTTCTTGGTGATGTGTTTTCACCAAGCAGAGCAGTTAAAAAGATGTCTCAACATATTCATTTTCAAGGATATCTCACACTAATTTCTATTTTAGGTTGTATATATTGACAAAGAGACACCTTTCCTGCACTTTCACATTTGTTCACATACTTTTTTTTTAGAAGACCTCAGAACCTATTTTTGCTTGGTTTCTGAGGGCAACTACTTATGGTTCTGTTTGAGGACAGTAGACAAAATAGTACTTCACAGAACTCCTGGGTGAAAATTGTTAAAAATTCCACTTACCCACAGTGTTTTGTCCCAAGGAACAAACTCCTTTGTATAGGCATTCATTGCTTTCTATGGGTTTTTTTTTCTGTCACTTCTGCAGATAACCAAGGTCAAACTTATTAATATTCTGTATGATATTTCTGAAGGACAATTAACTACCTACATCTGGGTTGAAGGAGAAGTTTCTGGGTAACCAGAATTTCTGACTCAGTCAGACTTTGCATGATGCTGTTGTAGTTTGGGCTGAGACTGCCTTCACGTTAAAGCAGGACTGAGCTCTGTTTGCTGCAAGCTGAGGCCTTTTTGCTGGATGCAGTCACTGGCTGGCCTGGACACCCCTTGGATGCATTCAGCTACAACTGCACTGGGAAGGTAGAAAGCCTAGGAGGGTGGCAGAAAAGACAAGTGGCAGGATCTGAAGTTGCTCTCTTCCCATGTCACTACAGGGGTGTGGACTCCTGAGGAGCAGGGCCTCCAACAGGAGCCATGGGGTGAGACAAGGCAGCAGAGCAGGCATCAGAAATATCCTTCAAAAGAAGGCAGAAGGTCTTGTTTTCATCCTTACCCAGGGCAAAACTTTCTGAAGCATTTGTATGTAGCTCTCCCCTTCAGGAAATTACCCATCCTTTGGGTAATTTTCTGAAAACAATGTGGAAATTAGCAAACAGACCACCAAAAATGCTTTGGGAGGAAAGGCTTTGTAAGGTTTATAGTGCTTAATGTCTTTTGGGAGAGGAAGGCAGGATGGGCAAAATATGAGTAACTTTAATCAATTAATAGACATTAGCACACACTTCATCCTTCAGCAGAATGCATCAAAAGGCACAACAACAGAGGGATATAAACCTGGCCACAAGTTTATGAGAGTAGTAATCTTATTATTAAGAAATGCAAAAATTGCTATCCCTAAGAGGAAAAAAAAAAAAGTTCTCTACCACAATGAAAAAAGCCAAAGCATAAACCCTGAAGAGAGGTGTGAATAAACCCATACACATGCGGGATTATGCTACAGACATACAAATCTTTGGATTTATTTAGCTGTGACTACACTAAATATTAACATATTAAATGAAAAAACAGACTGTTAAGAGGCAAAAAAAAAAAAGCTTTTATGAGTGAATCGCACATATTTTTTCTCTGCACAAAACATAACAGTTCAAAGGACTGTTAATTTATAGACAACTCACCTCTGCTTTATCCTCCAGCATAGACCATCTAATAATCCAACAGAACGTACTTGTGATTTATCAGTTCTCACAGCCAGTAGAAACAGGTAAATATTTCTCATTAAATCCATTAGGATTTACAAAATGTTAAGCTCCAAAATGTACAAACCACACATTTACATGAAAGGAACATTCACATCAACCCAAATTAATTCAAAGCCCTGCTAAACAAACCTTACAGTAATACTAGGAGAACAACAAATATTTATCTCCCATGCTCCCAAAAGGGTCATCTTCTCTTTAGATACTGATTCTAAAATTCCTCCTCAAAATAATTACTGAGGGCCTGAGCTTGTTTCTGTGGAAGGCGATGGATGACTCTCTGCTAGCTCCAGCAGAGGCCCTAATTGCTTGCCTCTGCTAATAAACTAATCTCAGGCACCTGGAACTAGCAGGCTCCATGCCGGGCAGATAGGGCTCAGGTTACCTAAGAAATGCTCCAAATATATTCACACAAATCACTAGCCCTGCAGATGTGCAAATACTGCTTTTGTCATATTGCTGGAGAGATGGACATGTGTTTGCAGGGCTGTAACACATAAAACCTGAAGACGAATTCATTGTGTGTTTTTTAATCCCTTCCAGAGGCCAGGTGGGCATTTGGGGAGCCAGATAAGTGTGCTGATTATCCACATTACTCATTGCATTAATCCACTTGTCTGTGACTCAGAGTATCAGAAATGTTCACAGCATAAATATGTAGGTGGCTGGAAAAAATACATATATTTCATGAGTGCCTGTTGTCTGTAAAATAAAACCTAATCAGGAAGTTAGCCTAAAACTTTGACAAAAATCTAAAGAAGTCTAAACTTTGCTGATGTCTACAGTTTGTAATAATACAGTTAAAGGATCTGGATGCCATGAGAGGATATAAACCGTGGTGCAAGCCTTGTGAGACAAACTACCCTACTTTTAACAAATTTTAAAATATTTTCACAGGCAAACATTTTCTGTGTCCTCAGAAATTAATGCAGGTGTCAGGCAATTTCCATGGAACCTTCCACAAATTTCTTCTCCTTCCCTGAACAGATTATGTTGATAAACATGTGTCAAACACAGTATGTGTCTGGTTTCATTTGAGGAGCGGAGAATGATATAAACAGGACACACTTTGACCTGAAAATGGAGGAGGAAAAGAATATCCTATATTCTTGGTCTCTAAAAAATTGCTAAAATAGATGTCTGGTTTAGGTGATGTTCACACCTTCATATCAGGTTGATTCATATTAAAAAAAATTATCTCGATTTGTTCGTCTGCATGAAAAATATTGTTTCTATTGACTACATAGACACAAACACAAAATTATTTTAGAAGCAAAGTGAGGAACATCTTCCAAAGAAATCTATGTTTTGTGATGTTCCAGACTTTTCTTCTTGTTCTTCAAGACACTGTAAAAACCCCAAACCCACAAAGCAAACAAACAGCCCAGCAAAAAAACCCCTAAAACCAACGAAACCCCAAACCCACAAAACAAACAAAACAAAACAAACAAACAAATCTCCACTTAAATTGACTTTTTTAGATCAGAGACCTGGAAAGATTATATTTTAGATATTAACTGAATGGCAAATTTACAGCTTCACTGAAAAAAGAAGTGCAGAGACTGCAAAACTGAAGTTCAGATCTGGAAGTAAAAGAAAGGCAAACAAGGCAGCTCTAAAGCCTCAGAGCTCAGAGTCAACCAGCACTGAGAAAAATCCAAACAGAGACAGCATCAATCAATCTGCCCTCACTGACAGCTGAATTTCCAAGACTTCTTTAAGAAATAATGTTTGATGAAGACTACCACAATTCACTGGTTGACCTTTACTAGCCTGAAGAGCATTCCAATAGGGAAAAAATCCTTTTGTCTTCTGTACTCTAATGATTATCAGAAAAGTGAACTCAATTAATGAATTATCAATAGTTAGTATGAACATTGAAAGATATATCAGAAATTCCCTTGCTCAAAGAACTACACAGGCAGCAGCTATTTAACTAATGCAAGGAAAGCAACATATCAGTTGAGGAGAGCAGCACAAATGACAGTATTCTACTGTTTTTCCTGTCTGGCAGCAACATTCTGTGCCATGAATGGCTCTTGCAGGCAGGAGTTTGGTCTCTTCCAAACTGCTCAGCTGGGAGTTTAGAAGAGTAGGCAGGAGATTGTGAATACAGAGCATCAGACAGACAGTGCTGCTGCCACCACTTGACCCTAGGATGCAAAGAGTAATCATGCCACAGATAGCAAAATGCCTTCTGTGCCTATTTTATTGACCACTAAGACAGCATTGAGGAAAGTGAATGCTAAATTCTCACAAAGGAATGTATTCTACTTCTCTGTTCTCCATAGGGAGAATATTCAACACAATAGTGTTCATGCATTCTTCACTCATCTCCAATCAAACACACACCCAGCAAAGGTTGCAAAATATATGTATGCCTATGAGGAAAAAAAAAATCTCCTCTGAAAATTTATCACAATCAAAATTATTAGCGAAACTAAGCAAAAAGAGATTTCAGGAAAAAATTCCTGAATGTTAAGTTTTATTATGTTCATAGATGGATACATAGACCTTTTCAGATAGCTCAAGATATTTCCTGGAATATGTAACACTATCCTGTCATTTTACATTAAAAAAACAGTAAGAAAAATTGGGGACTGTATTTAAAGGAAGGGAAATGTTTCAATGGCTCTAAACAAAGACAGTTCTTGTAAAACCTCTTTTTGCTTACTCATTTTTTTTTCTTGATTTAGTCACTTATGACAAGGTCCCAGGTGATTTACCTTTCCCACGACCTTATGTCTTTTCACTGAAGTAGTGACCCTAGATATTAATGTGGTTTTTGAGGCTGCCTTTTAAAGCATTTATTCGCATTTCAGCTGTTATTGATGAGCACTTGTTTGCATAAAGGCCTCTTTTATTACATGCAGGGTAGACATTCTCACATCCCATGAGCTGCCGATTTATTTTGCAGCGTGTGATGGGCTGGGGTACTCCCACCTGCCTTCCCACACAGCCTGAACTCAGCTTCACCTCTCTGAGCAGCCAGCAATCTCTCCTGGACCAGGCCAGGCCTCTGAGCTGCTGTCCCAAGCAACCACACATAGCAATGCTAATTGTTACTAGGTTTATTAAAAACAAAACAAAACAAAAAATACGAAAAAGCCACATGTGTGCATATATATATATTCCCGCATATATGTATATTGAGCCCAGGTGAGGAGCAACAGAGCCTGCAGTTGAAAGTCACAAGTGTGAATCTCAACTGAATTCATATTAAGTGGTTTGAAAATATTTCTCTTGCATCCACTTTTGGTTGAGGCTCTGGGACTACAGGCACAGAAAAAAGAAAAACAGAAAGGAAAGGGTTTGAGAAGCAACCCTACGCTGTGAAGACAGCCAGGTTCCTACTGGCTTCACAGGGTTTTAGCCTTTGTCATGTCAGCAAAAGTGACCATCTGTTGACAAAACAGAAGAGAAAAATCTTCTACTCTGTTACAGTCTTTTCACACGTGCCTATTTCCCTGAAATGTTTGTCTCTGCCTACAGCCAGCAGCAGTTATGACAAAAAAAGATGGTTCCTAAGTGGGATCTCACATAACAATTCCCAAATTTCTAAAACGATTTGTGAAAACTTATATGCAAATCATTGCTACTTTCCAGGGAGCTCTGGGAACTGAGTTAACTGTAGAAACTTGACTCACAGTTACTCAGCACGTTTGGTACTAAGTAGTAAGAACACCACTTTTCACTTTCAGTGCTGTGAGAAAACTTAAATTCTATTTGTGTAGGGTCATAAAATGCATGTTCTAACATCATATTGTGTATTTAACATATCAGAAAAACTTTGTCTTTTATAAGCCTTTGCACATGAAGCTGTCTTTCCTGTCAGGGAGAGCTGACAGGTTGCCTGCCATCACCTACTCTCCAGCAAAGTCAGTAGCCCACACTGTCAGTGTGAAAACATCTGTTGAATGGATTTATTGAGTGGGTCTTAGGTGCAAGTTGGGGGCTGGGGGTGCCCACTGTTTATTACAGCCTTGACCTAATGAACTTAATTTGTTGACATGTTTTGCTTGATCCCATCTCACATTTCTTTCTACTGTGCTGTTTTCTTGGAAACAGGAGTTCCTGGCACATCGGCATGTCCACCAGTTGCAAATCTACCAGGCTCAGATGGCTACAGTTGGCATGGCAGGATCAGATAAACATCAACCACTTTCCAGGACCCCATCTTCCCCCACTGACTCCACATTACCTCACCCAGACATGGACCAGCCCAGCCAGCATGTCTACACAACTGGTAGGATTCCCTAAAGACTGCTTTTAATAGGCAGGGCAAATGCATTTGTTCATGTGGGATCAACAGACTTAAATGCCTCAAATACCTCCTGCAGCAATGTGTTCAGTTTTAGCCCTATTGCTCCTCTGTTTTATGATGCTACACTGGCACCAACTCAATCAGTGCAGCTGATAAATCACAGGGTTAATATTCACACAGTCATAAATTATTATCATTGACTGGCTCTGGCAATACAGAAACAGGTGCATTTTTGGTGCCTTTTAGTCATTTATAGCTTTTTCTTTCATTTCCCTATTCTCTGGTTCTTTTCTTTGTGTTCTTGTTGCCTGTTTTGTAAAGAGACCACCAATAAGTTGAAGAAAGACCACCAGTAAGGAGGAAAATTGTGATGTAATTCTCAACGTCTTCATTTGGCAAATCAGTCTCTGCTTCAAGGTTGCTTTCTCCACAGAAAGAGCAAAGCTGTAGGCATGACTAAGCGAATCTGGCTACAACTTCTGTGTCAGTCATTCAACAGTTGTGGGCACTCTACAGAGGCAGGTTTTATGCTTAAATCCTGGGCATTCCAATCACTCAGGGAGCATGGGCTGTCCAAAGCAAAGTGATTAGAACCTCAAAAATCTTCAGTCAAAAGAGGGAAAATGACCACAGAAACCTCATTTCTTATTGTGGGTAATGTAACCTTGCATGAGGATCCATCTTTTTAAAAGTCTGAATGTCAGTCTAACACTAAAGCATGGTCAGAAGTGAAGATTCACTACGTGCACAAAGAAAAATAAAAGGGGGAGGGAAATAAATACTTGCAGTTATTGTTTTGGAAGGTTTATGCCAGAAGTATATTTCCCTCAACTGGCAGAACTTCCATGCCCTGAAAATTTGCATCTTTTCAGGCCATGACCATGGATTTATGCAGGATGGAGTCCTTAATGGGCATTGTATGTAACTGCGTGAGACAGTGTGCTCTCCCACCTTTCCAATTAGAATGTGAACTTGGAAAGCAAAAATGTATTATTATTGTTAAGTAACAAACATTTGAGTTGTACAGAAACATACTAATTCACCTGCCATGGGTTTCTCCAAAAACAACAGCTGCATATAGACAGGATTCTTAAACCAGACCACTGTATTTCTAGTTGTGTTCATAGAGTCCCCGAAACATTGTAAACTCATTCTAAGATTTGCACAGCGCACCACAAGTGACCTCACTGTGTGTATGCTTCACTGTCCCTTTCAAAAATCTGCAGTTCCACTGAAAAAGTTGAATGCAGTTATGGGGTGTAAAAGCTGCTGCTGCAGCCTGATTGCTAAGGTTTACTGAGAACTCCTTTTATAATCCTCAGAGAGGGGAGCAGGGTCAAGGGGGTTAGGTAGATCGGTGGACTTGTGGCATTAGTGGAACTAATCAAGAAAGTGTGAAGTTGAGATGGAAAAATAAGAGAAGGAATGAAAGAAATTATGTCCGGCAAACACTGAATGGAGATGGTGATGGGAACAGGACATCCCTGGCATAAAGGGCCTGAGATGTGACACAAAGAAACCTGATAGGCTCAGCAGTGGAAATGCAGACAGACAGATTAGACAGAGGTGAAATTTACCCTTTTAGTAAAGCATTGCTACATGAACACCGGCGGAAAGAGGGAGGAAGAGAGGAAGAGAGGAAGGAAGGCAAGCAGGCAGGGAGGAAGGAAGGCAGGAAAGAAGGAAAGAAGGAAAGAAGGAAGGCCAACATATTCCAACCGAGGTTCTCAGTCCTTCACTGAATTCCTTTTTCAAAATATGAAAGATCTTTTTCTTGAATCCCTGTTTCTTGTTTTATTGAATCTTTTTTCCCCTCCACTGCTCATTCAAGATAATAATCTCCACTCATTTCTAAAAAAAATAAAACCCTCCATTTTCATCTGCCCTACAACTTTATGCTTCTGCTTCTCCACCTGTTTTGCACCCTCAGCTCTTTTATATCCTCTAGGTACTGGCTGAGGATGTGTGGTGCTGTACCTGCTTGCAAGCTGTATCCATGCTAGCCATTACTCCCTGGCTGATTGACCAGGTGTCCCAGAGCACATAGCTCTGCATTCACTGTTAAGCCTTTCCTTTCTGCTTAAAGAAATCTCTTTCCCTGACCTGTGTCTAGGTTTACAGACTTACATATGTAACCTTTATCACTCCAGTTTTTGAGTACATCGAAAATAGAACTTTTTTTTTTTATGTTATGAGATTGATACTTTTGGAGTGACAATGAATAGAAATTTTGCAACATAAACAGTTCTAATACAGTTTCTGTGGGGAAAAAAACCCCAAACAATCTGTGTATTACTAACATATGGGATATTATGGTATAGAATGACTTTATCTGTGCATACTATTTCCTGGATCTGGATGGTGCCCTAGAATTTATTCACTGATCACTCAAAAGAAAGAAACAGCCAGTTTTTACTTATTCTTGTATGGCCCTAAGAAAATCCTTTAAGATGAAAGTCCCAAGGAATGTAGTCTGATCACAGTGCTGACCTGAGCAGAGTTGGACTCCAAACCTCTGGAGGTCCCTGCCAACCTGAGCTATTCTGTGGTTCTGTGATTTTCTCCCTTAAGAGAACACAAGGTGCAACCAGGCATTGTCCTCAGCAGCTGGAACCCTACCATTTGTAAAAGTGTGGAAGGAAGGAATGGCTGCATGGACTGGGAGAAAATTCTAGTCTAGCATAATGCAAGTGCAAATTCAGACTCTAGAAATTAATGTAATAACATGTCCCTGCCTTGAGTTATTATTTACTATTAGGGTTTTTGTTTGTTTGTTTGTTTGTTTTTTCCTATTTAAAGACAATATATTCTTGGCAGAGAAAAAAACTTAGGAGGAAAACAGTTGTAGGAGATTATTACAGGGGCATCAAATTGAGCCTATGTTTTTGTGAGTCATGAGAAAAATGCTTTTAGCCAAATATCTGAAGGGAGCCAGAACTGTGATTGTTGTGAGAGTCAAGCAATATATACACAGTATATGCACAAGATAATGAGTTAAAGGTGGAAAAAAAAAAGTCCACTTAATTTTCATTTAGGCAGTTTACAGAATAATTGACATTATTTAGTTCAGAATTTTTGTTGGAATAATTTATTAGATATTCTTCCCTTGGGTTTTCTTTGTGCTGTTGTTCTAATTAATCTTCTTCAAAGCATGCTGTTAGCCAATAATTTTTAGGTCTCTTGTTCTCCCCTCTGTTTAAAATATTATTAAAAGAAACTGACCCGAAAAAAGTATTTTGGAAATGAATGAGTGTTAGGGAGTCCCCACCAGGAAAATCTTCGTTTTACTGACTTAATGCAAATTCAGTTTCTTTTGTCCTGTGTCCCCTATCATTATATGGTTCAGTGGTGGCATCATTCCCATCTGTCTTCAGGGCCACATTCTGACCTCAGTAATATTGGTGTAAATCCAGAATAAATCCACCAGTCTCAGTGGAGCTGCTCAGATTTACACAAGGAATCTGAGAGCAGAATCTGGCTGTACGCATTTGTCCTGGAGAGACAGAATAACCATCTTTTATTAATATTTCACAGCAGTCTGCAATTGAAAACAGTTGTCTCTCTCTCTCTTTTTTTTCTTTTTTTTTCCATGGGGGTGGGGAGATTATTGGCTGAATCCTGTTAGGGAAATCCTACAGACTATTTTTAGCAGTAAGCTCTACTGCTGCATTCTGGTATTGTACAAAGCACATGTGCTGTATGACCAGCAGCCACACATCTGAATCACCTGCACATCCTAAATCAATTTAAATGCTTGCAATAAATGAAAACATATATTTCAGTCTTTTCTTAAGTCAATTAATCCTCCTAGAAACAAATTTTACACTCAGTGGTGTGAATATCTTGGTATTTAAAAGTCTGGAGCAGATGCCTCTGCCATGCAATACCTGACCTTATTAAACTGATTTTTCATTCAGGCAAAATAACTTACATAGAATAAAATCACATTTTTAGTTATATTCTATTTCTGGAAAAGTGCTAAGAAAAGGAAGTTTATGTCAACCAGAGAAGGCATCCTGAACACACAGTTTCAGTGTTTCCCTTCAAAATTGGTTGCAACCCTGATACAGGTAATCAGAAAGTGACATTATTGCACCCAACTCTGTATAATAAAAATACAGTAATATGATTTTTATTTATTAATATTATTTCTATTACTTGCTGTGATGGTTTTACGTTCGCTGATTGAGAGATAGGATTTTGGGAGGAAAGAAAGGCAAAACAGGCTCAACTTAGAAGTCAAAAGATAGTTTATTAACACACAATAAGAAAAAGAAGAGAAAATGAAACTTTCAAAACTTCTCTCCTCCCCCACAAGTACTCACTTTCTTACAAACCACATAGAGACAAAACT
>VXBB01016138.1:131803-161084 GCA_013399915.1 Illadopsis cleaveri | reverse complement strand
CTTACCTCCTGTGAAGCCGGAAGGAAAAGAGCTACCTCAGCCTTCTTGCCAATTTTTAAGGCTGTGTGTTTCCCAGAGGTGGATCCCTACATGCAATTGGCTATTTTGGTTGTCAGTTTAAAGGAATTCACCTATTGCACTTCACCATCTGTGCTAAACTAGCACACCTGCTATTCGGACTATTCAAGTAAGAAGAATAAAAAAAAAATTGAAAGAATGGCAGGTAGAAGATACTTTCAACATTCAGCTAATTTTTCTTAAGGTTTAACTAGCATTTCTATTCAAATCCATTTGATATAACAGCCTATTCTACCTGAAAGCTTCTGAAAGGCCTGATGCCTGTACAATTAGCATATAAACAGCCTCCCTGTCGTTCAGGGAGATGGGAGGAAACGTTTTCTTATCTGTTGGTATAATGGCTACTGCCAAACTGGACAAGCTGAGTAGGCCACAGACTGCAGAAATTAAAATTCTGAGCGCCAAGAAAAGGAAAGTGAGGTATGTGAGCATGCACTTATCTGTGTGCATACTTCCAAGTAACTTACAAGACCTGATGATAGAGCAGCGAAGAACTGCAGAGAAAGGAAATTATTAACTGCTTTGACGATGCCAGCAGATATTTTAAGCTGCATTAGCTTATTAGCTCCAGGTTTTCACTGGTTCTTTTTTTCCTTAAAAGAAAACAGAACAAGGAAGTAAATACAAAAATTTATTGCTAATGAACTATTATGTTTGCTACACAATCATTTAGCAGAAACTTAGTCACACTGCAGTTAGGTATTACATTTGCGTTCTCCTTACACTTAACATAAGTGTATTATCATTTTGGCTTAAATACCAAGATCCCAAAGGATCAGTTCTAAAGTGCATGAGCTAAGAAATATGGCAGCATAAATATTTCTAGAGCAGCATAACTTCTGGCTGGCTCTAACTGAATTATCTCAGAACCTTAACTATGAATCACCCACGATATATACAGGCTCTTATTCAGGAGAGCTTTTAAAGACTTTATTGATGTTCAATACCCATTAGAGAACTTTGTTAAATAAGGGTGGCATTGAGCATTTTGTTGAATCTGGACTTTAATTTTGTATTTTCTTAACTGGCTGACTTTTCAGTAGCAGGCTAATACAATTTTCCCAGAACTGTGTTGGCATGCCCAGTAGTGGTGGCACATAAGAAAGATGTTTTGAATGCCAAGAATTGGAGCTTGGAGAAATTGTTAATTTGAGTCCCTTTTAACTGTAAGGGAAAGAAAAAAGCCAAATGTTTCCTAAATGAAAATGGTCCACATAGGGGTAAGGAAAATAATTTTTGTTCCAGACATGTCTAGGAGAAATGCAAAGAACGAGTAAATACAGAAAATAATTTTTCAGTGTTTCAGCTTGGTTTGAAAGCCTTGAAAATTGAATTTAGCTTGAGCCTACTCACTAAAATTTCTCTTTTGCTCCCAAAACACAGCTACAGAGCAAAGTGATATTGATAGCTTTTTTGTATAAAGCTGTTCTGTCCTTGCATAAATGACCATAGAAAATTCAAAAGGTACCTTGCACTTGCAGTCAAACAACAGGATTTGATCCTAATTGAGTACTGGTTGGAACTTTTCTTTTAATGAAAAAGGACTCTGGCTGCCACTGCTTCAACTCTCTGAAACATTATTTGATATGCTTTGAGATCTGGAATTAATATAGTATTAGTTAAGCAGTAAAACTTCAGAGTGCCATTGCCATTTCATAATTTATTTTTAAAGGTTTCTCTAAAATATATTCTTTGCTTTATTCTATACATAACATTACCATGTTGTATATAGGTTAACAGCTTTAACTTTACCCACCAGAGAAAGAGAAAACAAGTGATTGAGTAATAAGACTTTTTTTTCTAGCCATAAAATCTTTCAAAAGACACCACCCAATTCCCCTTCTTCTTTATAGTTGTATTTATTAATAGAATTTCTTGAGTATTAATGTTTGCTTTATTGGTATCACAAGATTCACCTCATAAATCAAAATTCAGAGTCTCACAAAGGAAAAAGAAACTTAGGTCCAGAGAAGTGCAACAAAGCTGGTGAAGGGTCTAGAGACTGACTCCTGTAAGGAGGATCTGACTGAGCTGGGGGTGTTTAGCCTGGAAAGAAGGAGGCTTGGGAGAGACCTTACTGTTTTCTACACCTGTCTGAAAGGAGGCTGTAGCCAGGTGGGGATTGGTCTCTTCTCCCAGACAAACAGCAACAGGACATGAGGACATGGCCTTAGGCTGTGTCAGGGGAGGTTCAGGTTTGAGTTGGACATCAGGAAGAATTTCTTCCCAGGAAGGGTTGTCAGACACTGGAATGGGCTTCCCAGGGAGGTGGTGGAGTCACCATCCCAGGAGATCTTCAAGAAACACCTCTTCATGACACTCATGGTCTGGTCTGGCTGACAAGATGGAGATAGGTCAAAGATTGGACTCAATGATATCGGAGGTCTTTTCCAACCTAAATGATTCAGTGGGACTTTCATCTTGCTGTAATTGTCAAATAAAACCCAGTTTTGCTAAAGTATGCATGACAAGGAACAGTATAACTTGGATTTGTTTCCTTTGTTTCTTATTGTGCTGTCTTTGTTCTGAAGGTGTTGTGTATGACAGTCTGATGCTGAAGCACCAGTGCATGTGTGGGAACTATGCTAATCACCCCGAACATGCTGGAAGAATCCAAAGCATCTGGTCAAGGCTCCAAGAAACTGGGTTGCTAAACAAGTGCGAGGTAATTAAAAATTAAGACCAGATACTTGACTTGTTAAAGTAAATAGCAAAGTTATTAACTCCTAAACCTCTCTTACTTCTGTAATAAGAGAGTAATTTGCTTTAGGAATTATTTGGTCTTAACTGATAATATTAAAATAATGCATCATTGGAAAGCACACTTCCCAATCAGAAAATGAAGAATTTACACAGTGTCATGCATCCACATGCATCAGAACATAAAACCCAGACATGATTATTCCTCATCTTTATAAAGGAATGTAGACAAGCAGTAGTCAAACAGTAAGTGCAGTCCTCCCAATAGCATGGTTCTTAATAATTATTTCAAGTAGCTAAGGATTTTACTTCTGTAGCATAGAACATTTTTTAAAATATAAAGTGTTTATATCACTCCATAAGCATATTGTATCTTGTCTTTTTTCAGACTTTAAAGTCTGTTTTCATAGCATGCTCCTTCACCTGGTATACAACAGGTCCCATGTGAAGCCCCAAGACATTCAAGAACAATCTTCTAGGCAGTAGCAAATTTGTAATTTCCTTCTGCTACAATTTCCCTCAAAAAATTGCATATTAAATCATACTTGAATCAAATACGGTCTGTGAGGCTCATATATTATTTGGGTTAGTTAAAAGTAGCTTTGTCTTACCCTTCCCTCCTTCCTGTGATTTGTGCAGCACTGTCAACTGCTGCAGAAGCCTGTGGGCAATCGCAGTTGTTTACCACACTACAGCACAAGTTAACAAAGTTCAGCAAAAATTTGCTATGCTTTGCAGGATCCCAAAATTTCCAGGCCTCTCATGTTCTGTTTAATTAGTTTTCTTTATATCCTTATGTTTTCACAAACCCAAAGGAACTGGTTTAATAGATCCCTTTGAATAGCTGTTAGTGACTGTCCCCAAAGACTTTCTGTAGGTAGCTCAGTGAGATATTGCAAGCACTGAAAATGGATTTGTTGTATCATCTAACTAGATGGCAGCACTCTAACAGGCTAATTCCTTTTTTTTAGCTTAGATAAATTTTTCGGTGTTCAAGAAGATTTTCTTTCAGCAAGACCCTTAAGGCCACCTATCACATGAGTGGTTTCATTGGGGAATCACATACTTCAAGATTAAGTTAAACATGCAGCTGAGTGCTTTACTAAAATAAAGCCTAGTTACCTTCTTGACTCAGGAATCTGTATTATAAAGAAAAGACAAAAGAGGGAAAATAAGTGAAACACAGTGTGCTACTATGTACTGTTTTCTTCACTAACAAGCAGCTGTTGCTGAACAGTAAATTGTAAACAGTAAATTGCATAATTGAGTGAAGGGGGGAGAGAGGAAAAAAGTCACTTCATGCTGAATTGCATTCAGCTAATTTTGACCCCAACTGTGTGCTTTGAAATGAGGCTGGAATGTGAAATGAGCTGTCAAAATGTAAATCCTGATGATAAAACGAAGGAGTCTCAGTGTGAAGCTGGTGCATAGATCTGGTGTTTATCTAGATCCTCTTATGCAGCTAGAGACAGAATTATATTTGGTGATGCAATCTGTCCTTTGTTTCACTAAATTATCTACCATGTGCTTGACATCAAACAAGTGCTTAAAACTGCTCACTTTCCAAAATAAGAAAGGCTACAGTGATACACTTAATTGGTGCTCTGTCTTTTTAGAAAGTTATCATTCAGCTGAATAGATAACTGGTGTCACTAAAGGAGTGGTTATTGCATTATCCAAGACATAAAAATCCACCATCAAGCTGTTTTCTGGAATAAACCACACCAAGAGTTCATAGTGAAAAGATCACTGTCACTTCTGCTGAGTTCTGAATGCCCCTCCATGGACATTACTGTTTCTCAATATATAATTTCTCAACATAATTTCCCACAGTTTTTGTCAGAAGGAGTGGGGAGATCACTGGTCAGGTTTTGCCACATGCCTTATCTCATACACCAAGTCTAAAGGGCAAGTTAGCAACAGTAACCTGCAGCAGCCACTTAGGAAATCCTCTGCAGATACCAGTGAACCTTTTTCCTCTTTAACTAAAACAGTAGTCCCACAGGAGGGCTGCAGTCCCACTCTCTGTCTGATAAGGAGTTTTAGGATCAAAACTAGTTCAGTCAGAGGTAGCTTAGGGCTTTTTTTTTTTCACATTGCACTGTTGGGTACAGGCTTGCTTAAGGGGCCCTCCCTATTTTCAAAATCTAACAAGCAACCCTTATGCAAATGAAAAACTTGTATCTCTGTGACCCTTGTTATCTATAGCAGGGAGCTTTATGTGGTTCCTAAATCCTTTAGTGTGGATTAACTCCCCTCACACAGCTCAGGTCTTTGGCAATAGAGAGACTACTGGCAGAGAGTACAGATAATCAGTATCTCTAACTGGGCATAGGATGATGAAAGTCATATAGACTTGCATAGATTAATCCAGATAGACTAATTTAAGCTTAATGTATTGCCTTTATATATATATACCTGTATATTTTACTCATGCTGACCCCATTTATTTTTGAAATACAACTTGGTGAAATCATAACAAGGTTTGAATGAGGTGCACAAGCTGTATATTTGCTACAAAATAAAATGTGTCTGAGACTGTTCTCTACCCCTGCAGCCAACTGGCATGGAAAGGCCCATGTTCATACTACCAGGAATGCTTCATGGCCCATGCCAGTGACCAAACCATGTCTGGGAGTTGTTTGGGAGAGTGCTAACTGCTGCTCAGCCAAAACAGTATGAAGGACCACTTTAGCAATTGAATAGTACAGATGATTGTGTTACTCTGCCTGGGAATGTTTCCTGGCACTACTTAGTTGACTGCAGCAGACACAGCCAGGAGGACTTGCTTTTCCAGACTGTATTTTATCTTTCTAGCTATAGATATTTTTGCTCTAGAATTATTCAAACAACAGTTTGGAGGACTTTTCCTAAACCAAAAAATTAGTTCTGGCTTTCAGATTATTTTTTAAATCATATCCTACTTCCAAGCAGATAGATTAGTTCCTTCATTGGATTCCTCAAGACAAGGGAAAAAATACATTTAGTCCATTGCCAGTTGCAGAGAGTCAAATTTGAGAGACCAGTCCCTTATCGAGTTCAGGGCAGGAGAGTAGAGTAATTCACACATATCCATAGTGAACTTTTTTATAGTTTTGGTATATATGTATTGGAAAAAAACAAAATTAATACACAATATTTTTGCACTAGTTTCAAAGTTTTATGTACATTTGCTGAAATACCTGTTTGGTGTTTGTTAAAGGCTGACAGATGTAGAACAGACAGTGACCAAATGCAGACAGGGACAGCTAAAAGATGGGCATAAAAACCTCCATTATCTTTTTTTTTTTTACAGTTTTTCCTTTGGTAAAGAGCAATGCCTCGCTGCCCTACCTTTGGGACAATAAAAGGACTGAACTATGTTTTGGTAGGGTTGTCTACTTTCCACTTGTTCTAGGGAGAGGAAGTATTCAAATAACTCCTTTGGGGCTGTAATTTATGTACATGACTGACATTAGGCTACAGTGATCAGCACACTTTCACAAGAGAAAATGAAAAAGAAAAGAAAATGTAGCCATGGTCCTGCTTTGTGTCCCCACCTTTACTTCCTGTAGGGACTATGGTCCAGCAACACTTTCCTTTTCAGCCTAGAATTTGTTCTGAATTTTGGCAGTTTTCTGGATTAGGGAGGCATCTAACACCTCCTGCTGTCCACATCTCATAGACAGAAGGGGAGAGAAGGAAAGAATTTAAAGTTGAGCTTGCCAAATGACATAAACTGAAATATTTGAAAAATTCCACTCTTTGAACCTCAATTTACCATTAAAGATAAAATAACGCAGGAAAAACTAGTCTTTTTTAAAGAGCAAAAATATTTAGAGTGTTTAGCATTCTAAATCTCTCTAAATCACTCTAAATCTTAAGAGTATTAGGCACTAGATGACCAATACATGTAAGGAGAATAAATGCATCTCTATGTGGGTGCATGTGTATCAGAGGTGTGCTTAAAATTCCCACATGGTGGAGA
Source organism: Illadopsis cleaveri (assembly GCA_013399915.1). Taxonomy (NCBI): domain Eukaryota; kingdom Metazoa; phylum Chordata; class Aves; order Passeriformes; family Timaliidae; genus Illadopsis; species Illadopsis cleaveri. The sequence goes on along the minus strand of VXBB01016138.1, from coordinate 154,339 downwards.
GAGAGCAAGAGATGTGAGTAAACTGACTGGCACAAGACAAGTTATCTGAGCAGTTTTGAAAACAAGAGAAAATTTAACAACTATGAGAAATCTCAACAAGGCAGGAAAAAAATCTGAAGACCTTGTTTACAGACTCAATAGCCTAAAGAAATTTCATAGAAAAAGCTGCAGTACAGGTAATGGACACGTTGCACTGAGAGACCCAAGTGAGAAATATCCTTACCCTGTGTCACAATTCATGGTAGTTTAGCAGAGAGAAATAGGCAGTGTCACCTTTGTCCTTTTGAATCTCTGTCTGTGCATGAGTTTGCTGACAGTCTAACCAAAATCTTCAGGTTAATAGAGGTTGTCTGTGTGGAAATTTAATGGTGTCTTTTAAACAGAAGACCAGACGTTGACCTTAAAATCTGTGAAAGGTGAAAACATTTTCCCGTTGTGGGGACAATGGATTTCTAGTTCTAGACTGATTTTTCAAAGCACTCAGGTGCAAGTATTCTGCTCTCCTGAGATTTATAAATGTTTCTGTTGATGAGGGAACTGCATATGTCAGAGGACAAACCCAACACACAAATTGTCATACACATTAGAAAAGGATGACTTGTTTTCTAAGGATGTAGTAGATGGGTAGATGTATTGCTCAAATTCTCCAGAATGAAACAAACACTGTCCATTTGTTCTCCTCTGCTATTTCTCCTTTTTTTTTGTTGGCTTTATGCCAATTTTCTGCTACATTTTATGTTTTTGATACTACCATGGACAATGAAAATTAAGAAAGACTTCCAAATAAAAAAAAAGAAGATGTGGCTAAAAGTGTAAGGTGTAAAGTTATACAAATGCATATTTTCTGTTGTCTGATAACTCATGCTAGTGAGAGCCAAAAGTGATCACTTTGCATAACTGAAGTTACATGAGAGACTCTGGCAACAGACTTACTTACATATGCTTGTGTAGATCTGCTAAATCCTGACATGACTGTGTGAGAACTAATCTTGGAAATTATTACAGGTAATTTTAATGCTTTTTTTCCTCCGTGCAGAGCCTTAGATAGTTGGGATTGATATGCAGTGACACTGCAAGGATGGGATGAAAGGAACACGAAATGAGGAGATGGGAATGCAGAAACAGCACAGACAAGTGCAGTGTTTGCCTTCCCTTTCCTCCTGGCATCTACAGTGCAAGATGTATTACCCCTTGCTGACGTTACAGCTGGAGAAGCCATAGAGAAAGAGCAGCTCTGGGCTCTGCCAGCTCAGCTGATGGCTGCACTCCTGGACCTCACTGTGGGGAGCTGCCTGGAGTGGGGTCTCCTCCTCAGTGCTACTGGATTTCTGCACCAAACTGGTTTCTGTTCAGAAACATAACCTGTTTCTACCCTAGACAATTTGAACGGTGATACTGGGTAGGAGGTATGTTGTTGGCAAAGTATTTTGGGAGATCACTTCCAGACCAGATATCACAGAGCCCCCCGTTATAAAAATAATGGCTAGATGTGTGGTTTTTTATAGTTAAACGGATATGGCATTCCATTTAACAACACTTAAAAAAAAGCCAGACAATTAACTGTCTTAAACGTGTCTGAGAGCTTTTGTATACCTTGTAGAAAATATGTGACCAGAGAGTGAGTACTTTGCTCAAGGTTCTTCAGTGTGACCTTCATAAAATTCCTCTTTACTTTTCTTATACATTTATTTTATCTGTCTTAAAAGCCAGACTCCCTTCCCAGTTTTGCCGTGGAGAATTGGGTATATACATTTTAAAGCAGCTTGTTAGAAACATGGACCTTAATGAGAATGGATGAAGGAATAAATGTTACCAGTCACCTCACTTGTGAAGAAAAAAATTTTATCTGACCCAGAAGAACCATTACAGAGTTTACGGACTCCATGAAGTAACATAATGTGCTGACTTTGATTGTGCAACTGTGTGTTAAAAGGATGTGAGTGCACTGCTACAAATTCTCATGTGAGACTGGGAGAGGCTTGAAGAAATTAGAGATGAAAAAGGGTTTATTAAGTCATTTAGTTCTTGGATCATTCCCTAAAATGTTCTTTCCACTGCTGTGTCTAGTCAAGTTTTAAACACTGCAAGAAATAGGGCTTCCACCATTTCCCTCAGGGGGAGCTTGTTCCAGTCATCTAGCTCTAAGTCTTAGGATATTTTTCCTGATTAGTCAGAAAAAATTCCCACTGCTTAACTCAATATAAATTGTGCATGGTTCTTCTGACTCCCCAACCCCCAAGCATGTCCTCTTTTCTGTAGTGCACATTCTCTTTAATATTCATAATACTACTTTCCTCTCCTAGTGCAGAGGTTGGTGTTTTCCAATGTGTCTGACAAGATGTTGGATACAATAAGAATTTAACCTCCAAGAAAACTAGAACTAAATGTATTTCTATAACAGGTAAATCAGTCTAACTGAAAATAGAGTAGTCTATTTAGATAACTTCTGTACCTGTGTATCTGTAGACCCTGAGAGTCAGACAGATCCAGTCTAAGCTGTGAGAGAGCTGGTCCTCGGTGTTCATAAGGATCAGGTCTGCAAATAGGGTCCGAGACCTTCCAATCAAGCTGTTTTCTCTTCACTTTATCCAATATCAACTGGAAAGATGATCTTGGGTCCAGAACTTTGTTGACAGTGCTGTTTGTTATGCCCAATCCTGAACAAAATCTGATTCATGTTGCTATATCTGCAAAGGCTGTGCAGCACTAGCACAAGCAGAGAAATAAACATTTTTTATGATATGCTGTAATTCCAAATACACACAGGAACAGATATGCCAAGTAAGAAAATGTTAGTTTTATCTTTCTTTCCCTATTTTTCTTCCCTCCTAAACTGATTTGTAGAAAGACGTCCCAGATTTTTTACATTTTGTTTTGGGACAAGTACAGGTTGGAGACCCAGTTAAAGAGACAAACAACACTTACAAAAATGAAAGAAAGCAAGCGAGTCATCATGTGTAACAGCAAAAATATTAATCACACATGATCACATGTGCATATATTGATACTGATCACACATTAAAAATTTAAAAACATACACAAATATGCTACTAAAGTTTAATTTTATTTTTTTCCCTGTCTTTCCTCACTGTGATTATGTTCCTCCTAGCAGCATAAATCACAAGTGCTAGTAATGATGCAAAAAACATTAATCCTCATTCCAAACACATCTGCGGCTTACAGGTGTGAATAAGTTTTTGCTCTCTAACTCAGATTTTTTCTAGCTAGATTTCTTACTTAAGAAATATTTCATTTTTTGGTTTGTATCTCATAATATATTATGTAGAAAAGAGGCAGAATCTTTCCTTTTTCTTTTATGTGAAACCCTGTATTAAGATAACTCTCCTAAGGCTTAAGTGAAATATTTTGTGATAAAGCACACAAGCATTTGTTTTTCATATAGCATTACTTTAATAAACAAATCAGTGTCACATTCCTGCATGACGCAATTTCAACCCATTATTAATCATACTAAATGTTATTTCGGACCTTTACTTTTTTTTTTTCTCTACCTAAATATTGTCAGTGGAATATTGTAGGCCTCTGCTGTTTTCTTTCAGCGAATTCGAGGTCGAAAAGCCAGTCTGGAGGAAATACAGCTGGTTCACTCTGAACATCATTCACTGCTGTATGGCACCAGCCCACTGAACAGACAGAAGCTGGACCCCAGGAAACTCCTAGGTCTGTACAGGCCTCTATTCTACTGAGAACAGCACATTCCAGCACTGTCATTAGTCATAGCCAGTGTCAGTTTAAAACACTTGGCAAGCACTGTGACAAAAATTCACTTTTTCCAAATGCATTGCTATGTGCAAGGAGAATGTTACAATGGGAGCCAAATATAGATTAGTAAAATACACTGGAAAGCAGCGATACGAGTTTCTCCTCATTTGCTTCAAAAATCATCAGTGTTAACCTTTTACTGTAACTTGTTCTCCATTGGAGGTCAGTGGCAATTTTGGACACGGTTGGTTTTCTACCTCCTTGTATTCTTTGATTTGAAATCAGGAATTTAAGATACACTTGGTTGTCAGAATTGTTTGTTTGCTGTTCTCATTTGCTTTTTCAACTATTTCAGCCATTCTGCAGATACTATGCCAAAGTATTGCTGATAAGTAAACTTTATTTTAATGCCTTCTCATTGTGCAGGATATGATATCTTCCTGAACAATATGGGGGAAAATACATGAACTTATTAAATGCACTATGGTTGTACAGAATAGCAGAAAACTGACAGGTTTTTCACGTAAAGTATCTTCATGCACAGCCAATGCTCTGTGTATGTCTTTTATAACACAAAAGTAGGATTAAAATGAGCTCTGCCATTAGTTTAGCATAAAGCAAGTCTATTTGTCAGAAACACACAAAAAACTAGACCATTTTGGAAATAATCTGTGAGTGAAATCCTGTCCTTTATGTCCCAGCACACTGGATGCAACACTCTAATTCTGTTATTTTTATAACTCTTCTTCTAAGATGTGGAGCTTTTCCTAAATGTAATCAAATCCAACTCAAACAAAAATAACATTAGCCATCAAGAGAAATTGCTGCCACCATTCTAGTAATACATAGCAATTATTTTGCTTTGTAAACTTATGCTGTTTCTTCTGTAAGGCAGACTTGTTTCAGGATGTCCTAAGATCATAATGTTATATAGGTTCATACATTTTCTTAGCCAAGGTAACATCAAAACTGAAAAATATTTACAGTAAAATAGATTCTTAGGAGCTTGAATTTCTAAGTAGGAAATCCTCCTTAAAAAAAATACAAAAGGTGTTTCCAAGAAAAAGTTCTAAATTCCTGCAAAATTAAATTGGAAACATTTTCATTTGATTTCATCAACATGGTTAAATTGTTCCTTTTTGATACAGTCACGCATTTCATTTAAATTTTGTTGGGTGTAATTAATTTTATTTTTTACATTATTTAATATAACACACATTGATATAAAATATTAATCTAATTTTGGATCTCAGTGGTTAAGCAGCCTCTGGGATGCAGTGTGCAGTTGCAGTTACAAGGTTAAGAAGGAATGCACCTAACTGTGTTTCTGCTGATGTACACAGAATGCAGAAAGCTTTGTTTATGCAATCTCAGAATACCATTTCTTGGCCCACCGTTCCTTACTGGACATGCTTTGCCTTTTTTATTGAACACCTAGTCCAAAAAATTTTCTCTCTAAGTTTACATCAAGATCACAGTCTTAGAATATATTCTGAGTGTATCCTTGGCTCAGTGCTCTTTGCTCTCTCTGTTTCTAGGATATTTTCTTGTTGCATCTCACATGGCCACTTACCAAGACAAAAGTCAATAAAACACTCTTCCCACATGCCTTTGCATGTGCCTGTTTTCTGGCTGGAAGCTCAAATCATTTTGGCTTCCAGACTCTTGGATAAAGGAACCTAATTGTCCCTTACATTTTGTCCCCACTTCAGTGAGGTTGAACCTTACCAATCCTGACATTAAAATTAACATCTTTGCATATTACAGAAATTCAATATACATGTACCTAGGGAAAAATATCTATAGAAAATGTTTCTTATAAAAAATGTCATCAATTACAACACTGCCTCAGAAAATATTTCAATTTCAATTAAAGTGTATTATGTTTTCTACAGAAATAGTTCCATCAAATGATGGCTTTGCATCCTAATGAAAAGTAGGACCTAACCTTCCTTTCTTTACTCCTCTACTCAGCCAAAAAGACGGAGACACCATTTGTTCACCACTTATGCTCCAGAAAACGTTTGTGCTTCCTGTTCTTCCTTGGAAGAGTTGCATCTGCTTTGTCTGAAGCACATTTTTTTTTCCCCCACTCACAAGCAGCTTGTGTACCTTTCAAACAGAAAAGAAACACCCGAAGGAATGAAATTTAAGCATTTAAGACTAGGGTTAGTAATATACTACTTGTCACTAAATCCTTATTTCAGTTTCTCCGTTCAAGAAAAAAAACAAACTTGTTCTGGAAGACTGCTAAACAACATTACTGTAAACTACTGAAATCAATGAGACTTATGCACATATTCATCTGTTCCTAATGGGTTACAAGTATTAACTTCCTTCAACTCCTGGCTTTATCTTCGCTGTATCAGGGTCTACAAATGCAATTATTTTAAATGACCACTTCAACTTCTACGCTATTGTGTAGTTAAGCTTTGGACTGATGTATTTTAGTGTTAAGCAACATGTTATATTGCATTACCATTGTCTTGACACAAAGGAAACTAATATGCAGACTGTGTGTCACATCACATTATGGTTTCAAATACCAGAATACAACCTTACACATCTCTTCATATAAATTCAAGGGCAGAACAGAAAACATTTCTTACAAATTTGTTTCCTTTTTCTCATTCCAGCTGTCATTAAGAAACTGTCTAAGTCAAGTTTCCTGTTATTAAAAGTGTAAAATGAGAAATACACTGTCAGCACATCCATGACACTGAGTCAGTAATTAGAGTGCAACTAAAAGATGCATCAGAAAGCATCCAAGCAATTCCAATTTCAAATTGATGAAGAAATAAACACTTAGCTCAAATGGCTTTGCTCTTGAGGGATGATACTGAGAATAATGAGGTCAAAATATGAACACACTTTTAATTAGTGTTTGGTTTTCTTTTTCTTTTGAAAGTGAGTTTCTACTCATCATTTTTTTCTCAGTTTATCAGACTCTCAGTCCCCAATCATCAATCTCCTAAGCAGCTTCCTTGACTTCTGTAGGGGCCTGACCTCAGTCAGTGATGGGTGTCTCAGCACCTAATTTAACAAACCAGCTTCTGCTGCCTTTGTGCACTGATATTCTAGAATACAAATCTTGGGATATTTCTAGTTCTATCAGTAAACAGTTGTACTGAATGTAAAGAGCTGGTGACTACAAACTCTGCCTTAGTGCAAAGTCAAAAATATTTGATGATTTAGAGTTTGTCTTCTACCTTACTTGAAGTATTCTCAATATCCTTTGAGACATCAGCTTAAATATCATGAGAAATTCTCACTCCAATTTATTTTCAGAGTAGCTTTTTGCTATTGATTTTCCTTTATGGCAGACTGTTGTGAGCTTTCCTTTTTTGTGAGGCTAGCTAAGGAATGGCCTCATTTTCTCTTAGTCCAACATTTCCCAACTTAGTCCATTAAGTTTCCATTTCTTTCCATGAAATCTCAATGTTTTTCTTATTCTTCAGAGTTTAGCAGCTATTATTTTTTCAGTCATTATGCAATAAGAAGCAAGTATTACAGCAAGCTTCTTGATACACTGAAAAGGCTTATGTGCTTGTTTTCCCCAGTTTTAATACTATCTTCTGATTGATTTTAGTGTTCTTCCTCACCATCTGCTTTTTTGTTTTTATTTTGTGTTTATTGTTTTAAATAGTGTTTACCATGCACAATGTGCCTGGCTGCAGGGAGATAAATGGGAATTTGTCTCTTGCATCCCAACTCTGCCACAGACTTTAGGAAAAAATGTCTAGTCATTCAACACTCTAAAAATGCCTTCTTTTATCTTAAATTACATCTTATGTTTCCATTAATGTCTCTTGGCACTTTAGCAGCACAAATTTTTCTAGTTATCTGCTAGAGACTTTTTCATCTTCCCCATAGTAAAAAGTGAAAAATTGGTCCCTGGATCTGCTTAGCAAGAAATCTGGAAACTCCAGCTTGCACCTCTACTCTGACAATCTCCTGCAGCCAACATTTCCTTGCATGTCTGGGGCCATTAGGACTCACAGTATGAGAATACTCTGCATAGCTACTGCACCTGCATTTCCCCTGGTAGCTCCACAGGAGGTTTTGTTTGGCTTCTCTCACACATTGTGCAAACTGATCAAAGGCCTCTACTTGGATAAAAATGCATCTTGGATTTTACTCAAAGTGTAAAGCACTTTCCTCATCTCAGACCTTGCAGTCTGGTCTCTCTCATACTTCAAAGATGATGGCTTATAATTGTCTTTATGCATTTCATTGGCACCTGCTAAACATGAGTAACTACAGCACTGGCCCCTTCCATAACAAATGGGTGACTTCTCTAGGTAACTCAAGTGATTCACTATCTAATGTTTCCTCCAGATGGCAAAGTTACAAAGCCAGTTCTGTGATATGGCAGGGGAAAAGCTTATGTTCTCTTCCACAGCTGCCTTAGGATCAGATTACACACGGGGATAGGAACTGCATCAAATCCTGAGATCTTTACCCAGTTTTCATAGTGTCACTCAAGATAAACAGTGAGTTTAGTAGCACCAAAAAGAAGAAAAAACCCCAAACAAAAAAACCCAGAACAAACAAACAAACAAAAACATACAAGAGAGAAAAATATTAATTATTAAAGTGTGAGTATAAATATCAATGTAAACCCAATCCTATTACCTGATGTATACAGTAGATTAGCTAGAAATTAAATTCTAAAGTCCATTAAGTTTTTGTTCACTTTATTATAATGTAATTACTGAATAATACTGAAAAAAATAGTATTTCAAGTTATGTTTTCAAAATATTAATACAATCATTGATGTAATATACATGAAGAAAACAGCATTTTTACATAGATAGAAAGACTAAGGCTGCAATTCTCAAAGGAGAAACTCTTTTGAAGTGAAAAAGCTAAGAAATTAGTTATCAGTTTTATGTAAACTTAATGTGGTTCCCTCTGTTGTCAGTGAAAAGAAACAGGTACTTTTCAAACATAATTCATCCCATCAGTCATGTAGTCTGGATGGAGGTGCCTGCCTTCCTCCTCTAGCTGGAGAAGAAGCTGAGATGAGTAGCTTAGTCAAGCTGCTTACCAGCTACAGATATCAGGATGATTAGTCACCCTAGTTCAGAGTGATTTTCTGTGGAATTTTGATCATTATATTCCTTTGAAACTACCACTTACCAGTCTTAAAATTTGTCACTGTTGCAAAACAGTACCTTAAATGTCCCATGCTTGATTTGATTTCTAAATTTTATGATTATTTTTCGTACTATTGTCTGGTATTTTCATAGTGATAATAATACTGAAATCTAAATTACTGAAAAGAGTAAGGAAATACTGCTCCAGTATTTAAATGTCTTTTTTGATAAATGATGCTTATTGTTTCTTTTTTTCTTTAATATATAGGAAACGTGTCTCAAAAACTCTTTTCCTTGTTGCCTTGTGGAGGACTTGGGGTAAGTAGATGTTTGCTTTTGCACAAAAGGGACAGAACACCACATATGTGTTCTCTGGTTAATTCTTTAGCACTATCAGTTCAAAGTCTTCAGAAGCTGATAAAAAATGCAGAGATGAAATATGATCCATTATCACACTGCATTTTCAAAGACACGGAAGACGGTGTCCATATGACAAGAGGCATACGGAACAGTTAGGAACAAATTTTGTGTAAATGTGCCCATTTCTAGTTATCCCACTTGGGTTTTTTTACATGAGCTCTTCTCTTGAGGAAAGTAACATGGGCACAATTGTTATAGCACAATGAGCTTTGGAGAAGCTGTTTCGTGTACTGTTGAAAAGTAAATATGGCTCCACACTTCCTTGAAAGACAAAAAAGTTGCCAAAGCTAACATGTAGCATAAAAAGGGCTCACTAGCTGCTAGCCAATAACTTGGGTATTAAAGTAATAAATTATGTGAGCATTTTCATCCCCTGTTTTGAAATGGATTCATCCTGAAAGACAAGCTTGTATTAGGACACAATAGACAAAAATCTGCAATAAGAAATGTGTTGCAACACCAGGTAAAAGAGTAAAGCTTAATTATTGAAAACCATGTAGAATTTCTACTGATACCAGTATCATGCTCCTGTTAAATTGTAGTGAAGATAATGCCAAGGAGAAATGAGTTTTCACATAAATGAGTTTTTCACACTAAAGTATTTCACACTTTTGGTCCAACTTGATCCATTATTTACTGATGTCATCAATGTCAAAGTGAAATGATAATATTCTAGATATCAGTGGGCTGGATGGTTGATGTGTATTTTACTTCCCTTTTACTGTTTCTCAGTGAATTCTCTGAGTATCTTCTCTGAAAAGTTTGAGCAGACATAAAGGTGTAATCTCTGGAGGTCAACTTTCAGTGCAACCTTATGCAGTTTCATTCACTTTTATTCTTCACAAAGGATAAATTCCATACCATACTATATTTATATGACAGAAGAAATACTCATTTTGTAAGGTTTTAACACACACACACACACACACACACAAAAATAAAATAAAATAAAAAAAATGCATTCTAACCTTCAGTATTTTGTAATTTTTGTGGATTTCTGAACTATGAGTTAAGAAAAAAAGAATCAGGAAATTGTAATCACTCGGGCTCCTTCACCTTGGATTTAGCTTGCTGAAGATCCTGCCTAAAATTTGGAAGTTGGTGACTAGCAACTTGCCAATTTGGAAACTTGGGCAACATTTCTGTACATGGTTCAGGTAACATTACACATTGCCATGTAGACGTGTGTGCATGTGCACCTCTGTAAACTACTGTGTGCACACATGCACACATATATGCCCACACTGGTGTGTAAAAAAGGTAATTTTTCACACTGCTGAGAAAATGGAACTAAAAATTAATAAAGTTGAGAAAGGATGTTCAGGCTTCTGAGTAAAAAGGAGATTATGTAAAAGTTCTTGAAAAAAATCTATTTGAGGGCCTTGGATAGTAAAATGGACTATAGCATTCTTTGAAAATTAAAGGGTAAGATTTTTCTATGAAAGAGATTATTGTGGTATTAAAAAATCATGACCAGAGACGTGCTTTGAAATCCTTCTACTAATGACAATATGTTCCATTCTAAAGCTAACACAGGTCAGAAGTGCTCAGTACAACTTCATTTTTTAAAGCATTTAAAATCATCTACACTTGTTTTTTTCCAGTCTGTTTCATTTATTTCTTATTTAAATTCATGGAAATTGGATTAAAGAGCATGTTGTAGAAATGGATCTTTTATTTATTTATTTTCTAGTTGGTCTGCCTTTCTATATATTATTACTGTCAGGCTTGCTGTGGGGCTCTTTTAAAGGAATGGGTTATGACCTTTTTCAAGGTAAATAATCAGATTAGGAGCTTTCTTTCAGCGATATTTAGCTATTGATTCGTTAAGATGAGCTCCGGGAAAGGAAGCCGCTTCAAACTATGTGGAAAGCAATTTTTAAGCTTACTTTCAGAAATGATGGTGGAAAGGAACAAGAAATATTGCTACTGAGTAGTTTTGAACTCAAATTAAAGGTATAAAGCAGTAACCAGTGTAAAGCAGGAAGTGTAGTTCAAAGATGTTAGGGAGGGATGGAAGAATTTTATCTTTTTTATGTTTGTTGTATAGTTTTTCCTCCTTGCTTATATCATTACTTGTTTGCTACAGAATATAAGACAATGTTAAGAAAAAAATTCCATTCTTGCCGGAGACTTTATGACTGCCTTTTGAATGAGGGTTTTCAGAGCCCTTTGATCCTATTGTCTTCTAACCATACGGGGGGACCTTGCTGTTATTATGCAGCGCTACTATTAAACACATTAGTGGTTACACTACTCATGCAGGGGATGGGAAACCTAGGCTCAGTTCTGTCCACACCCAGGCTGGATTTAATATCAGAGACCCCATTTCTTAGAGGGTGTTGCTACCACACAAGAGATCAAATATTATTTCTGGTTGGGGACCCCCACACCATGCAGTGACGTGGTGCCACTATTGGAAAGAGCACTGGACAAGTAAGGCTTTATCCATAAGTAGGATAAAGCCCATCTACCTAAGACTATGATATACCTATTATATATAATTATAAATGCTGCCAAGTCCTAGTTCTGAGGCCCTGTTCCACAAACAGCTTATAAATCTGATGTGGAAGAATCACTGAACAGAATGAAAACTGCTCTCGAATCAAGGAAGGCAAGCTAGGAGTTCCTAAACAGCGAAGACATGATCATTTGATGGGCTTACATTGTTCACAAACAAAATCCCAAGTAACCTCTGTAACCCTGAATTCTCTACTACTGATCTTCTTATCGCTGTTCTAAAACTGCAGTTGGCACCAAGAGATCCTCTTCTCTGGACATTACTTACAGTTTGTTTCAAGAATTTTGAAAAGCAAACAAGAGGCAGTCTGTGTCCATAACTAGTATTTTCAGATCCTTTTCCATCACTAAATCTTTTGTAGCAATGAAAAAAAATTATGTAAAACTACTGTTTACTCATTTTCTAAACACTTCTCATCCATATGAATTTTACTTTAAGTAGTGCTAGGGACTGATTATGTCAGAGTCATTGGTTAGTATGTTATGCTTTCAGAAGAAATCAAATAATTTTTTTAGTTTTATAAGGAACTATGCAAGCAGTAATTAGCTCTCCTAAGAGCAGAAATCTCTTTCATCTGTTCAGCTAAACAGATCTCACAAAGGGAGAAAAAAAATTGTCTAAACTAGCATCCTAAAGTTGCCCATAACAGGTTTTCTTTCAATGATGGTTAATATTTTATCAGAGGACGATCCAGGGTCAGGAGTATAAAATCCACTGAAGTATGGGAGCTCCCTCCTGCAATAATTCTTTTTATGGGTTTTTTGGTTTTTTTCCAAGCTAAACCTTGTTCCAGAACCAACTGTTGTTAAAGAATTCTAATACCAGAGGGATGAAATTCTTTGTGTTGGAGAGCGACTAGCAGCTCTATGGCCAGCAGTTTTAATAAAAAGAGATGGTTTCTTGCAGCTGGTCAGAGGTTTGGAATGTGAAAAGTTTTCCAGGAGAGGTGAGTAGATTGCAGGTGAAGTGGCCAAATGGGGAGAATAATCACAAATTACATTTTAGTTCTGTGGATTGTCAGAGTGTTCCACAATTTTTCATCTGTAAACAGCCACTAGAGCTATAACTGATCATTTGACCAATGTATCCATCTATTGCAATTCCTCTCCTGTTGTGCTGTGAAAATGACAATAAGAGAAGCAGAAAACTACTTTTAATGGGAGTAAGCTTCATCTCCTTGTCTCAGTCTGTCACTAAAAATAGTGATTGTTTTCTTGCCTGTTTGACCTGCTGCTGTGTGAAGAAATCTTGAAGTCATTTCTCAGCCACATTTTTTTGTCTAGCTGATAGGCAAAAAAACCCACAAAAGCAAAGAAGAGCAGGCTTTTATGATAATGTCATCATCGGCTCCCAGCTTCAAACACTTCTGCGGCTTTTGAATTGTCATTTATAACTTGGAACTGAACCGACCTATAATTCCCTTGATGCATTTAGAGAAATTGATAACAGACTGCTTCTTTTATGGCTCAGAGGAGGCAACTCCCATCACATCACTATTGGCAGTCAATATTATTTTCTGACATGGTTGTAAAAGTATAAAGGGGCTTATGGCATTTGTTTAGATGAGGAATGGGCTCTCAAGCTGTGCTGAGGTTTATGGGTCCAGATTACTGAGAGGCAAAGGGAATATGATGTTTGCAAACAGGATATGATTTTATTTAAGTTTGGGTTTCATACGTTGTTCCCTGGGGATTGTCCTGCAGACAGAAGAGAATTTCACTTTTATCATATGAAATTGGGCAGTTATCCAATCCCCCCTGCTCCCCCCTCCATCCGCCCCACCAAAGACACTGATCCAAACCTGTAACACGTAAAGTCAGAACTTGAAATTGCAAGAGGAGGAGCTGCCCTGCAAAAAATCAGACTTCAGAAGAATTAATGTTTAGTGAGTTGAACAGAGTGGCTCTTGGGCTAAATATCAAGCCATCTGAATGGCTAAGTATGGCTTGTACATATTATAGAATGCCCATTGCATTTCCTCTAATTTTGCTGTTACAGCAGTAAAACAGAGTTGGTATCTTCTGCTGGGATAACCTGGTCTTGTTTTGAAAACTGAAGGGTAACTTAGATCTTCCATATCAGAAACCAATTTGGCCTGTAATTACCAAGGGAAGAAGTTTATAGCTATAAAATCTCTCAACATATTTACAAAACTTAGAAAACATTCGTATTTTCTGAATGTTAAATTCCTTCCCGCCATTCCTTGCTGTGGCAGCTGACAGAGCTACTTTTTGTCCCGACCACACAGGAAGAAAAGCAATAAGAAAGGCAAGATTTTACTAGTACACAAGTTTAGTAAGTCATCCAGGAAACAAAATGTTTTTTGCTGCTTCTCATTCTTCCCTTGATCTTCTCCGTCTGTGCCCAGGAAGAATTTTCAGCCTTTACAGATTATGACTCTTCATTCCTCTGATTTCTATAAGAGCTAATGGTACCAAACTGGTTCCATTACCATGGTGTACAACAGTGTAAAAATCAAGAATATTGGCAGTGGCATTGCATTGCCTTCTTGTAGTAAGTTTAGATTCCAGGCTGCTTAAGTATCTCCCCTTATACCTGCCCACAAATGTGTCTGTAAAGAAATCAGACTGCCTATAGTTTGGGCACTCAAATGAACCATCACCTCCACAAAGATGTAAGAATTAATTTGTACCTTTCCCCTCTATTCCAGGTTGTACCACAATAGGTATAGTCCTCTCAACAAAAAGTATGTCTGTTTCCTAGTTATGAGAAAGCAATCTGTAATTCCCAGAAGCTCATCTACTCCATATTAAGTCTTCCACTGTGAAATCCTTAATACACCATGCTGTCAATACATTCACCTCATACTTTAAATGACTTACCTGCCTCATTAACCTAGTGAAATCTGCCAGTTACAACATTTTGGAGCACACTGCAGAAGGCTATGAGGAATGAAGGACTTGTTTACCTCCTAAGCCTGTCAGCTACACCATCCCTAAAGAAATGTCAAGATTTAATCAAAACAACAGGCACATTATACTTTAATTGACACATTTTGCAGATTATTTAAGACTCATAGTTACACTGTGATATAGTTGACTGTGATATTTTCTGCAGAGGTCAACAAAATGTGTGATCAATAAGGCCACCCTGGTACCACCCCAAGGCAATTTAGGGCCACTGGGGATGGAACCAGACCAGAGCTGGAAGTTTGTCTAAAGAAAAAACAGTGAATTAAGATTAAATCTGCACATTTAATTAACTTGCCGTCTAGGACAAAAGCCCTCTGAAGATTCCCTTGTCCAGCTTTATGTACTGGCATTAGAAAGCCACATGCATCACTAGGCAGGGGTTGTTCCACCTAAGATCAGAAGACCTGACTAGAGGTGTTTGATTTCCTTTATTGACAGAGAATCCAAACAACTAAGTTTCAAATTTTAGGCACATTGATTTTAGAGAAAAAAAAAACCCAAGTGTGATAAGGTGACTACTGATGATCACAGCAGGATCATCAGCCAGCCTTCCTTTACTGAAGTACACAGACTTCATCTTTTTTTTCTGGGAAGTGCATCAGTGACTCCTGGGCAGGGAGGGAATGCCACATTTAGCATATCAACACCACAGCCACAAAAAAAAATTTCTTCACATTACAGGGCAGATTTGTCCCATTCTTGTTCTGTCATGGTACTGAGGTGGCCCTGTGCCATCTATCACAGACCTACAGGTTTTGGTGAGAGGTGAAACTGTTTAGCTGAGACACATAGTTCCTTGGTATTGCTGCAGGCATAATACAATGTTCTAGAATAGTCCCAGACTGCTTTTACTTGCAGCAGGCAAGGATAGAAAGCTCAGGCGTGGTAATATGACAACTCATCAAATACACAATTTGGTCCCTCAGACAATTTTTTTTTCCTTTTCTAACAAAGGACTATTTTCCCTTGCTGCTTAACCAGATTAAATTTTTAAATAAAGGTACAGTGTATGGAACACAGAAAATTATTGTGATATTAATGAACTACCGTAAAGCCAAATCTTTAAAAGTCTTACCTAATTTTCTGCATTTTCTGGAAACTATTTTGTTGCCAAAGGCAAACATTATGCAAAGAAGCTTCTTATTTGCCAGAATAGGAAACATAGATATGGATGTAGATATAGATATATACAGATATATAGATTAGATATAGAGATAGATAGATCGATAGATCGACAGACAGATAGAGACAGATAGATGATAGATAGATAGATAGACAGACAGATAGATAGATAGATAGATAGATAGATAGATAGATAGATAGATAGATAGATAGATATGCACAGGTATGTTAAATGTAAATAGTGGAATAGTACCATATCCAATCTACGACTACTACTATTCACTCTTTCCAGATTTAATCACATATGCACATATGGATTTAATGGTAACTCTGTAATTAAAGAATAATTCACATTTGCACTTTAAAAACATATCATGTGTTTACTGACAGAATTTAACCCCCGGATGGACAGAAGAGCTCTCTGAAGAGTAAATATTCATGTGTTGTTTATCTGAAAAATACCAGGTTCTAGTGTAGTACTACAGTGGCCTCTAACATAAAGATCATCTACATCCAGGCAGAAAGCTGAAAGGTTATGTTTTAATCAAAATGTGTTCAGCAGTGAATGATGAAAATTTCCAAAAATAAGGCTTGAATATTGCACAAAGAATCTGCATTTTCTGTAACTGTATGCATTACAACCAACTATACATTGTTGTATCTCCTTGTCTACAAACTCCTGGAAACTGCAAGATCAAACACAAGAAGGCAGTTGCACAAGCATTTTCACACACTAACCCATTAAATACTAAAACAAATGTCACGTTAAATTAATAGAGTACTTACGGCTAGGCCTGAAAGCGCAGTAACATTTTTTACAAGCATCTGGTGATATACACCACATATCTGAGACTTGAATCTGGGCCTAAGTGTTTTATTTATGAGTTTTTTCTAAAAACAAGTTCTAATCCACATCTAATCCATGCTATCCTCCCTCCATTCCCCCTACCAATGATCCACACATCACTGTTTCACTAAGGTTTTGAGATCTTTTACGCTGTCTAATGTATGCTTTATGAGACCTTAAGACTCTTGATGTCTGTCATAAAAGTTAGTTTAAGAAACCAAGTAAAACTATTTCTTTTTTGAGATATTATTGTATTCAGACTTCAGCTTGACTTAGCCTGATTTTTTTCTGCTTCTCTTTCTGCATACAAAGCTATTTCTTTTCCAATACAGACCTCATATATTTAATTGGTTTTTTACAAAATTTAGATAATTTCATGTTTACTGAGGGGATGCTGCATTTAAATCAGAGGATGACTACCTACATCAGTAACTCTGCTAGGCATTCAATAATTAATTAATAATTAAAATTTTACTGAATATTTTCTAAAAATTGGCTTTGATTGGCTTTTCATGTTCCTTCACTATTGGCAGGTAAAACTGGAAAGATGTTGAGTATTCTATATAACTATTCTATACACTATTACTATATACTATTCTATACAACTGGTTTGTGTATTGCCCACATTCCTTGTTCTTGCAGAAAGCCTGGAAAGAGGCTTTTGGAGTCAGAATTAATAGCCTTTAAAACTATTTTTAGAAGTCCTTTTCCATAAATATTATCACTGAAAAATTTTCCTACTGGAATTATTCAAACACAGAAGTCAATAGAAGACTAAGGGAATTCCATGGCTTTTGTTTAAGCAATGATTTGTGACAGTCCTTTGAACTATTCATCCTGCTGGAGCCTAAAGATCACATGCCCTTCACAAATTATTTGTAAATCACACTGGTAGGTAAAAAAATATGCAAAGCTGATATTCTGGGCACTCTTTATGTTAGGCATTTTAGATCAAAATAGCTGGAAATGCCTTTGACAGAAAAAAAATCTTTGATACAGCTGCAATAGCAGTAAGAAATAAAGGAAGCTCACTGTACATATTTTTTCTAAAGTAGTACACTTTTACACACTTCCTGTATCTGGAATTTATGGAAAAGACGTCAGCCATGCAAACCTTTTCTCCTTTGTTCCTTAACGAGTGACATGGTTGACAGGCCATTCATTAGAAGTTATTCCTTGGAGATGATGTGCACACCTTCGCTTCTTTAGTCATGGTGAGATGAAACAGCAGCTGAGAAGCACGTTGAGGACCTTTTGCTTCCTAGTGGAAATCACAGAGGTGATGAATGATCACCAGGACATCTGTAAGAGTGGGAGGTGTGAGCTATGAGCGTGACACCTGGGAAGCTGCACTGCTCATGGTCAGGAGAAAAATATTACAAACTTATGCAGTAGCATTAACTGGCACCAACTGTTTCTAAGAATGACACATCCTTTGCTGGATGTGATACCGAAATACCACACAATTTTTAGAGATTGAAACACTTCAGAAAAATATTTAATTTCTGTTTTCACGCCAGTATATTAAAAAAACCCAGCGATGGAAAAGTTTGCTCTGGCATAAGTGAAAGAGTGTGAGACTCTGAATGCTTTTAAACTTAAAACACAGGAATTCACTCTGAAATATCTAAGTTTTATTACAGTTCAGTATCATTGAGGAGGTCAGCACTCTCCAGTATTATTTATCACAGCCTCTTAATTGGTTTGATAACTGCATACAGCTACGCTATTGTGAGCTGACCAGATTTCATTTACTTCTCAGTATTAAAACCACTTACATCAAAGGACATAATTTTTTAACATAGTTCTTTTTCTAGATTTGTGTTGAGAGGTATCAATTTGAAATGCACACTTAACTGACTTCAATCCAAGAACAGCTGAGCCCAATCTCTACTCTTTAAAGAAAGGGTAAAGAATCCTTTCAAACTACTGTAAAGAACTTCTTGTTGTCCAGCATATTGGACACACAGTATACAATGACCACTATCCAAAGAGCATCACAGGTCAAAGTTTCCATGAACAACTAGACGATAGATTGCATTTTTGACCTGTTGTCAGCAGAGGAGCATCTCTTGAGGGGTTGTGTGGTATCTTTAAAGGACTAGTTTTGATTTTAACGATGGCAACAATTGCGCAGAGAATCCAAAGCAGGATAAGAAATTCAGTATATTTTTAATTCCTCTTAGGAGTAAAATCAGAATTCCACTGCAGAAAATGAATTTAGATTAAATCACAAGTTGCATGCTTGCAGGTGGGAGGAGGAGTGGGGAGAGAAAATTCTAGGATGCTTTGAATTCATCCCAAAGCAGTAGCTTGAGGTCTCTTTTATATTGTCATATATTTATCAGTGGGGATGCATTCAAGGCAACTTCAGAGTTTACAATAATTTAGGAAAGATAAATAACTTGCATAGATGAATACATCACAAAGGGTGTAAAAACCTCAAAGTTTCATCAGATTGTGAGCAGCATCTCTGGTCAGCAGAGCTGTGATACAATGACCACTTGGCAGATCCCAGGAGATTTCTGGAAAAAACAGGACTGAAATAGAAGATGAGGAGTGAAGAGGCGTTGTAGCCGGGAAGGACAGGTAAAACAAAAAGCAGTTATTATCTTAGAAATGCTTTAGCATTACTAATTACACTCCTTTTTTGCCCCCCTGAGGCAGATAAATTTAAATAGCAGGACAAAGAATTGTCCTGTTCCAAGGACTGGAAAATTTCCAGTTTTGTCAATTACAATGATTTCAGAAAGATCTTCAAGTAAGGAATCTCTCCCTCAGGTATACTGCCGTATCTTTCCTCACCATTTTCGCATATGCCACAACCTGAGCATAGCATAAGGAGCTGGTAACTTTCAAATTTTACTGTCAGTCTTCCTTAAAATGAAATTTTCCAGCCCAAAAAGGGCTATAGGACAAGCTTTCTGTCTGTTGAAGTATCTCTACTGTAAGGCTTCTTTCTTAGCTTGTTTTGAGTATGCTTAAAGTCTTCATTGCAAAAGTGGCTGTTATCTCACAGATATTTCTTACAGGAAGCATTCATATCAAGTTTTTTTGTAGCGCAAAGCAGAATTTCTAGACACAGAGCTTGAAATATTAATTCATTCAGTCAGAAGAAGTTACCTACATTTCTTTTCACTTAAGTCATTCCCTTTAATGCCTCCATATCCACTTCAGGGACAGGTAGCTTAATTTCTATCATCTGTAGCTTTGCAGAGTATTAGCTTTGCTACACATGCCAATGATTGAGCTATACTAGATGTGCTTGAAAAAGCTTGCAACCTACAGTGCTCATTCAGGAAACTGGGAGTGAAGTAAATCCATATGTGTGTTAGAAAGTCAGTGTTCAGATAGGGCTTGTGTCCTCTGGCTCTTGGCGTTATCGTGCACAATACTTTGAAGAGCTGTAGCAGTGATAGGATTTGATAACAAAACGTGGAGTATGCTCATAGTTCAACACTGACATTTTGATGCTTTTAAAAAATGGGTTTTTTTCATTTGGTTCAATTCAGAACATTCTTCTATCCCGACAATTTTTAAAGGACTCCTAAATAGAAGAACAGTTAAATATTAAACATAATAAACAGAAAAAAGGCTAATATTCTGTGTTAAAAATTCAGCTACAAATGTTGTATTTTCTGTAAATTTTGTTTAACATTGTCTGAAAAACAATCCTAATCCAGATAGCTTTTTCACTGAATTCTTTGGCTGCTCCAAAGCACTTGAACAAAAATAACCTCTTACAAAATTCCATCTGACTTTGTCATAGTCTGTGATTCAGAAAGCATCACATTTGTCACAAATTCATGTATAGTCAGCACATAGATAGGCTGTCAGATACATGTGATATATACATGCACTAGAACCAGAAACCACAGTGTCTAATCCTGTTCCCCTTACTTGTACAAAATCCAACCATTTCATCTCACATAGAAAAGCATATCAGTAGGATTTTAGAGCTTCATTTCATATACAGCCTGACAGCTGGGCCAACTAGTAGCTATAGTTTTAATGGGTTTGCCATTTCTACCACTGTATTTCAACAGCAATTTACAAAGTAAACACTGAGTAACACTAAAAAAAATCTCTGTTTAAACACTTGAAACATTTAGAGGAATACATAGAGTTAATAGAGATATAAAATGGAGTGAGATGGCATTTTCTAGCTGTTACAGCTAAATCATTGGCTGTGTGATGCAAGTTCTTCTAGGCTGTTCCTCATCAGATGTTCCTCATAAATTCAGTCTTAATTTTGCAAGAATATTAAGTAGTATTTGACACCTAAGTTTGTGCCTTTTCAGGGTACATATTCATATATTTATGTTACTTTTCTTGCATTATAGTAATTGTCCATTAAAATATGCAGCTTCAGTTGGCTACCCCTAGTTTTAAGACTTTACCACTCATTACATGTGCCATGCCCAAGAGATTAGCTAAAATATCCTGAATTTCCTGTGTTCATTTAGGTGGTCATTTTTGAAAAATTTCTCAGGAAACACTGTTCGGTTTCCTGATTGCCCATTTTTTCTACCAGTCCAGGTAAATTAAGGTAGCAGTCATTCAAGTGGTCTGAGGGAAATTTTTCAGTAGAAGATACTTGGTCTTACTGTCCCAGTTCAGTCTCCTCACACTCAGCTGAAAACAGAAAATGATAAATGCTGTACCTTGGCCAATGCTCAGCATTCAGCGCATGGAGAGACTGCAGTCTCATGTGTCAGAGCAGACAACTGTCTTAAGGGTGGGTACTCTCAAGCTGTGGTTACAATTTTAACTTAATCAGTCTTCCTGGAAATGAATCATAGGCCCTTTGAGGATGCAGGTTGCTCCTGCTCATGCCCTGGTGTACGGAGCAGCTGCCATTGAATCATTTTCATCAGCCACTCCTTCATGTTAACCTTAATTTGCTGGCCATAAAAATGGTAAGAAAGTACTCCCCCCCAGCCCTCTTGCTGATACTTCTTTATTTAAAATACGGCACAGTATTTTTCAAACTTTATTGTGGTTTGATTAAATTGATTTAACCAATGACCTCTACTTATTTATCTCCTGATTGGCTTTAAAAATGAAATCTGATTCACAGTTCCTTTAAAGCAATAGAGAGATAACTTGAAGGTCTACCTAATGTTACTAATGTCATTATTTTTTTACTACTTGGTTTCTTTCTTATTTCTTGTTCCCTATTGATCAGTGTGCATCTTTCCTAAACTTTATTTCTTTAAATCTCAAGCTACCAATCTACAAAACAAGTATAATAAATTATCCCATATCAGCTGATGACGCATAATTGTGTTTGTACAACATTTTGAGTTTCTCAGATGACACAGTGTGCTGTCACTACTGTTATTCTAAACTTTGCAAGCAAAATCCAGTTTTCTTATTCAAGTCTACTGCAAATACAAACTATTTTCATTAGTTCTGCTGCATGCACACAAAACTGATCAAAATGATAGAAAAATCAGGTCCAGGATACTGAAAAATAAGATCATTTTAGTAGCTTGAAATATAATATTATTGTAACAGTAATGGCAAAGACGTTTGACAGGTGTAGAGAAGATCAAGCTTAGATCAAGCTTCTTTCTGTTTCAAATGACTAATCAGAGAAATTCCTCAGAACTTCCAGAGTCAAGCAGCAGTTGCATCCATTTTCAATTACTTGNCAATATTTCACCAATATATTTTGGTATGTTTCTGCAAATAAATACTTATTAAATATAGATTTCAAAAGTAAAGTTTTTAGCACACTGATTGAAGCTGTAAAGCAGTGCTGCTTAGCTACCTTTATAGTATATTCTTTATAATGTAAAGCTTTACATGTCACACTTTCTAATTTAGAAGGTGCAGAAAACTTTTTTTGCTTTAACCCAGATCGG
>VXBB01016138.1:64776-131415 GCA_013399915.1 Illadopsis cleaveri | reverse complement strand
TTTTTTTTTTTTTTAAGGAATTAGGAACAGAAGCTTCTGGTTCAAACTGAAAACATGTCTCAGTGTGCTTGGAAGTCATCCAAAAAGCATCTGCCACAGTATTTTGTCTATTTCTAAACGTTTTTCTTTTCATGATAAATTTGTAGGGTATGCTACAATCAAATGCACTTCCCATGGAGCATCAAGGAAGTCTGGCTGTCTCTTTGGATAACTTTTTCAGACTATTTNAGGTGCAGAAAACTTTTTTTGCTTTAACCCTCCCCCCCCCATTTATCCGTTACAAAAAATAAAGCCTTCCAGCCAATGCTTATTAGTTCATCAAAACTGGAGATACAGCGAAGGTCTTGCTTTATGTAATTCCATGTTCTATCTATGGCAAGAGTGACTGCTGAAATTATTCAAAACAATTAATTGTTCCCATTTCAGTCACTTAGAGACAACCGCCTGGGAAGGAAAAGCAAGGGGTTATTACTCTGTTTTGTTCTTAAGGGGCCACTGATGTGCCATTGCTGAGCTTTGGTGGCACGGGCTGCCCGTGCCTCTGCTGGGGTGGCTTTCCCACGGACATTCCCCATGGACATTCCCCATGGACACTGCCGATGGTCCGATGCTGGCAGGTCCCCGTCACTTCGCCAGCCGGCTTGAGGAGCGTCTGGCGAGCAGGCCCGGCCCGGCCGATGTAACACTGTTTGTAATGAGAAATCTAAACAGGGAATGGCAGCGAGGCATGACAGGAATGTGTTTCCATTGGAGAAGCCCGTGCAGAGAAAAAGCATAAGCAAAGCCATGTCCAGAAGGCCTTTCAGCTGGCCAGCACGGAAGACTGATGTTATTGTACACGGGCTGTCACGCTGCCAGCCCTCCCTCACGGGTTTGTTTTCTCTCATGCTCTCCCTCTCCCTCTCCCTCTCCCCTCTCCGCTGCCTTCCTCCCGGGGCCGGCTGTTTGCTCAGGTGGACAGTGACACCGTTTGGAACGAGCTGCACTCGGCCGGGGCGGCACGCATGGCGGTGGGCTGTGTCATCGAGCTGGCGGCCCGCGTGGCCTCCCGGGAGCTGAAGGTGAGGTCCGGGCCGCGCCGTGGGTGGGAGCGCCGGGCGGGCCGGGAGCGCGGGGGGCTCAAGGGCGGCGTTGTTCCCGCGCTCGGCTCCGGGGAGGGCGGCGGGACCAGAGCCGGGAGCGCGTCCGCCAAGGCGTGGCAGTGCGTGAGGGGCTGCAGCGGCCGCGGGCAGTGCCAGCGCGGAGAGGATGCAGCCCGAGTTGAAGTTAGGGCACATCTCCGGCCAGGGGCTGCGGCACTCCCTTTGAAGTCAAGTCTTAATTCTTTTTTTTAAACACGGTTGTTTAGTCACGTGCGTAATCGCAGGGTACCACCCAGCGAGACGGGAGGCACGGCCGGGGGCAAGAGGCGCTGATGGCGAGGAGGCGATGGGCAGGCGGTGCCCGGCTGCCAGCCTGCCCGTGCCCCTGCCGCTCCTGGCCCCCTTCCCGCTCCCGTCGCCCTGCCGCGCGATCTGCGAGGCATGATGTACGAAACCCAAATTATCCCCAGTCTAAACAATTTATAAATGCTCCAGACCTGACAGACTTTGACGTTTTATTTGGTATTTTAACGGCCCTGTTTAAAGGTACACCATATGCAGCCGGAGTGCAGGCTTGCCCCAATAAACATTGTTGGAGCTAACATGTCTCCTTAATGAAACTGTTTATTCACTTTCCAGTCCACATGCTAATGGATTCAGTCCTATTGCCAGAATCAAGATGGAAATAAATATTTTAAAATTAATGCTACATGATGATTTTTAAAATCCCAAATTCTGTTTGAACTGGAGAATTTTCTTCCTGTATATTTCTCTTATTTCAATCAAAATACGTTAGCTACCTGTTTGGGAATGAGTACCTATATTTATGTACATATGTAGATAGATATAGAATGTATCAGTGTATAAATAAGAGCATAGTCAGGTGAAATGCAGTACTATAGCTCTGACATGATAAAATGCAGTTACTAAACTTTTATGTTCAGATACTGAAATCATTAGCCAGGTACCACACAAAATGTACAAATTCTGAAATCTCAGCTCAAGGACAGGGTCCATTATATGGGATCCTGTTCTGTATCCTTTCTGATGAATTCTTCATCCCCTTAAAGATTTTTGGGCATAGTAAGGTATGTAACTCACCGTGCATTTTACTACACAGGAATAATGAAAGTGAAAAAGGATTTTGTATCTAGTTCTTATCTTTAGCAACTGTAGGACACACACCAGTGTCTAAGGCAATTTAAAAGCAAGTTTTGGTAAGATTAGTGAGATATGTCCTGTGTGCACTTGACTCGAGTGGGGTCCACTGGAGAATCTTTACCACTTACCTCTGTGCATTTGTGGTGTGCTTCACACAGTGTGAATGCTTTTGCTTATTTAAGTGTGTGATAGCTGAAAGGAATCATCAGCCATTGTGAGACTTCTCTTGCTACTGCTGTTGCAGGAGTCTGTAAACAAATGTTTTATATTAAGTACTAGGTATTTTACATTTAGAACTAGTTTGTAGTTTAATGTAACATTATTGTTGATCCTAAATAGAATCTTTTTCTACAAGGCAGATAATTGAACCAGTCTCATGCAACTTGCGAACTGAGACACAGGAAAGGTGATTTTTCAGTAGATGTGCCCAGTAGTTGGTTTAAACCAAATCATCAGAAAAACAGAAATGGAAGGGATTTGCTGTGAAAGAGAATTGTGAATATTCCTGCCATTCCTGATAGGTGTTTATCTAACCTGCTTCTAGACTTCCAGCATGAAGCCCAGTGATTTACATGCCACTGTGGCATCTGTATGAACTATCAATCTGCATGTGGTATTTTTCATTTAAGGTTACGGAAAGGTTATTAATGCCTGACTGTCAGTAGGAAAGCATGTTAGCAGAAGTTCTGTAATTACAACAGCCCTGACATTAGCTATTTTGGCACAGTCATCCTATGTTTTCTTTATCACTATATCCATTCAAACCCAGGGTTTGCTAGCAAGTTGCTGTCAATAGTCATATCCTAAATTGCACTAGCAGGGGGGTTGCAGTGTTTTCTGGAATTCTCTGCCATCTCCATGTGATTTTCGATCTGTATGCTCCAGGCTACCTTTATGCCTTTACATGTTCCTTTTCCATCTTCCTGACATTTTATCTGTAGAAAAATAAGTTGATCAGCTGTTTCTGTTAGGGAAAATATCAACTTTGTAGTGTACTTGTGAAAATCTATAGGGAAGAAGATGAAGTTGACCAATTTCATGTGCATTTATTGAGCAAATATGCATGTGGAGCAGTTTGGGGCCTGTACTGTGAGTGCTGAGTGGGGGATTAAGCTCTCATGGGAATCTGGAATGATCTGCTACAGCCTCAGAATTTCTGGATGACAGAAGAAGCACCTTCCAAGAATTGCATGCAAGCTAGAATTGCTCCACAACACATTAACAGCAAGATGAGTGCAGTAGAGAAGCACACCATAGTGGTTCCCTGGATGTTTACCACTGTGGATTGGTAGCTGATGGTGTACTGTCAGTTTGGTGTCAATTCAAGCAATTAAAATGCCAAATTTTTAACAACAGTGCCAGGCTAGAGTGTGGAAACAAGTATCAAGTGCCCTGTATGAACTGGGATCTGACATAAAAACTTCATTTCCGGAAGGACAGGACATTTCAATGTCTATGCTTATTCCACGCTCTCTACTGATACTGCTTGCTATGGCACAAAGTGATAGTAGTAGGTTGGAGCTATTGGTACATGTTGCTAAGAAAAGAGATGAGACTGCAAAATAAACCATGAAAGTCTGCAGAACAATTGGGAGATTCATTACAAAACTGGGCATGAGTCAAACTCATATACAAGGCAAAAAATTCTTTACTTTATTCTGAATTTCCTGAGACTATCAGTCCCATTGCACGCAGGTCTCATTGAGAACAGCAAGACGTTGTTCATCTGATTTGGACAGTGTTCAAAAACTGACAAGGAATTAAGAGGAATTGTCTTTGCTGTAGTTCAAACCTCTTGTGAGACATCAGATTTCTTTGATCTCCTTGATCACTGGGAAGAATATCAGTATAGCAGTACTAAGGATGTAAAACAATACCCACAACAGTAATTAACAGTGGTGGGTTCTTTTTTTGGTAGGGATGGGGATTGGTGTTTTTTGGGGGGGGGTTGGTTGGTTGTTGTTGGGGGGAGTTTGCTTGTTTTTTTTTTAATTAACACAAATGGTTGCTTCTCTGGGGAGTCTTAATCTGGATTTTTTTATTTAATTGTATACAATTGTTAAAATTAAGCATTCTGTGGGTCTGCTTAATAATATATCAAACAGTCATTAATATCCATTTAATAAACTTTTGAGGTAGTATTTAACAGAGAATAAAAATCAAATCACTGAAATATGTAGTACTGTAAATGTGTTATACTGAGTCAAATGCTATGCTTTTCCTTTTTTCATAAATTTATTTACATGTCTGATGAATGTATTCTTGGTAATATTACAGTAGGAGATGAGTCTAATTGTTGCATGAAGGTTACCTTCTTTTGAGCTGTTTATAATAAGGAAAGCTGCTGATGCACAATGAGGTATTTATGTTATGTGGAATCAGAGCCACACCTCTTCTGTCTGTCTGTTTTTATGTATCTGTGTTTGGTCATTTCTCATTTCCCAAACAGATTTATGTAGAAAGGTTCTAATAGTCTGCTGCCTGACTACAGATTTTTAGAAGAGGGGAGTATGTGAATCTCTGGGTGAATAGAATTCCACCACAGTCCTTAGCTGTATCCAATAAATAATTTTATCAGATAAGAGAAGTCCTATGATATACTCCTTAGTGCTTTTGGAAGAAATAGAGGTAGTGCCCAGCATATGATTTCTTGTATCCCGTGTTGCTCATGAACCTGGAAATCATTGTCTCTAGCCTCCACTTAATGACCTCACCTTCAGAAAGAGGGTCCTAAAAGATGCAGAGAGAGAGCATTGCTTTCCTGGAAGTGTCTCCTAAGGCTCTCATTGCTCTCTTTCATTGCCACAGGATGTGGCACTGTCCTGCCCTCCCTTCTCATGTATTGCCCGGCCCGGTGCTTCCCCTGCATTCATTGTGATGCTCAGCTCAGTTCACTTCCCCTCCCCGCTGTTGTGCCACTTTCACTCACAGGCAGCTATGCACCAGGAGACTCCTCTCTTGCCTCTGCATCTATCCTACACAGCAGGCACATCCCTCCTGCTGCCCAACTGGACAAGTACAGAGCCTGTACAAACCCCACATTAGACAAGTCCTGGAGAAAAATAAGGAGAGTTTCTGCATCTGTGGTTTTTTGAGTTTCAGATTCCATTTGTAACTGTTAGACCTTGCAAAGAATCTTATCTTTAGAACTCCGTTTGCAAAATCGTTGTTTTTATTCTTCCTGAAAGAGTTTAGGTTGCTGATATTTTCATTTTGTTAACCAAATTATTCATGTTGATGATGCCACCTGTTTTGTTTCCATATATTAGGTGTTTATGAAATGGTTAATACTACATTTAAAAAGCTGGAGTTCAGTTCAGTTAGGTTAGTATGATAATTTTGCAGTAATGATACTTTGTTGAATGAAGTCCTCCAAAATGTTATTTGTTCTTGTAATAGTTGTTTTATTGTGTGTTGTTTTGCAAACATTAAATGTGTCTTAATTTATTTTCTGATAAAAATTTGTACATTTCTCTGGCTGTCGCTTAATGTCTTTAAATTGACTGGCAGGAATAAAGATTATACAAGTGAAAAATATAATTAAAAAAGAATACACCTAATAAAAACCTCTTTTTGAGAGAGGTTACCAAAGGGGAGATGGGAGTAATTCTCCCAATGGGAGATGACTTTCCATCATCATAGATAACTCACTGCAGACCATGTAACTGTTGAAAATACAATGGAACATTGGTAAAACATTTTTCTTCAGCTTCAGATGACCCCTTCAGTACTATTATAAGGTAGGATTAAGTATCTTAAATACAGAAACTATAATAAGGATTACTGTCTAGTTTACTTAGCATATCCGTTAAATATTTAAATCTTGGTGATGGTAGCACTGTTTTCTGTGATAGGAACATGTACTGCCATATATTTTTAATTTGACAAACTTGAAACAGAAGAGACCTACACAAAAAAACTATCAAGAGCTGGTAGGATTTGTATGATTATTCCCTGCTTAAAAAAAAAGAAGCTTGAGTGAATTAAGAAGCCATTTTTCAAAAGAACACTCAAGAAAAAGGCACAAGCTAAAAGCATGGATGTCTTGAACATCCACTTCAGCTGAATCAAGTGAAGCAAAAGCCATTTTTCTACCTTATCATATGTGTGTGCACACGCGCACACACACAAACACACACGTGTAAAGTTGCCCTGTTTGGCAGAGTCATTTAACAGAATGAAAGCAATGGAAATGAGTTTCCCCTGAACCAGAATCAGATACATTCCTGGGATTGTTCTTTCTGATATGTCAGGTTGAATGAATACTAAAGTAAACCTCCTGAATTTGGTTGTTGCTACTCTGGTGTCTTTGTACAATCCATAGGTGACTTAAATTGAACTTGAAACTTCCATTCCAAATGAGCCTGGTTTTTTATGGTTCTCAGGCCTTTGTCACACAGGGCTATGGAGGAATCATCATCATTAATCAACCTCCTCTTCCCCCAAAGTTGCTAGTTTTCTAGTTATAAAAGTATTCTGAAGAAAAATCTTCCACAGCTCTATTGCTAGGTTTTCTTGTAACAAAAAAACCCAAAAAAACCCAAACCAAACCAAAACAAAAAAACAAAACCAAAACAAAACAGAACAAAAAAAAAATAATTCTAAAGACAAAATAAGCAAAAAGAGCAGAAAACAAATGTCTCCCTAGTCTCATAGTGTCCTTCCTCTGGTAAAGCTTTAGGCCAGCAAATTTCCATGGCTGCCTGAACACAAAACCCCACACAGCTCCTCCCTTTGCCTACAAAATTGCCTTTCCTGGAATGTGCTCTGTGCCCAGGTGCCTCCTGGACACTATTTCTCCTGCAAGCTCTTCCCTACCCTTGCTTCTACCTTCTCACCCTCTGCCCTATAATAATGTCCCTTTGCTTGAAAAAAATTTCCAAGTGATGTGTGACAGCCACAGAAAGAGGCATTTTTTCCACACCCAGTCACAGCATTTTGAACAATGCATGCATGTAAGAAACAGTAACAAATGAATACTTACTTTACTGCTGTTAAAGATATGGCTGATAAAAGCGTTCAATCAAAGTTACCAATGAAATCTTTTAGGTAGTATTTTGTATTCTTTGCTTTTACAAAGTTAGAAAAATTGCAAAATTTCGTATTAAACCATCTCTTAGATATTCTATACCAGCAATTATGGTTATATTTATAGCTGAATGACTCTTATTATTTCATATAATCAGAAAACTTTAATTACATGTATGGTACATTGTTTACCTCCATGACCACCTTGTACTAAAACTCTTTTGTCTGCTTTCTTTCCCAATATAGTTAACACTAGTTGTGGCCAAACAGGCCGTCATGGTTGTATCTAAGCTAGTCTGCATGCACCAACTTTCCATGTGTGTTTTCTGATGCTATCCACTTGGACCTTCAGAAGGCAGACAGGGAACTCTTTGTTTCCATCAAAGTGTTTAATGTCCATTTCTGTGTACTTGGCCTCTACTAGCTTCCTCTGCAAGACAAAATAGTATTCCCTCATGTCCATTACTGTTTTCTTGGCAAATCTACATGCTGCTAATACTGCTCTGTTAAATCACAGGCTCTTGTTCACTGCAATCGTAGACCCCCAGGGCCATGTGCTGACTCCTGCTCTGGCTGTATGAGTGGCTTGTAAAATTGTCCTAAACAGGTGCCCAAGAACTGCCTCAGCCTTACACCACTCATTCTCATGCTTACCCTCCCTAATGGATGGCATAGCTTGGGATTGATTGTGTCACAGCTTAAGTGGCACTGGTAAGGATATGGTTATCTTCTTCCTGGTACCAGTTGCAAGCGGATTCTTGTAGGCAGCCAAGGCTTAAAGCAGCCCTGGTATTTGTTACTGTAGGACTTGACTACACCAGAGATGGCAGAGTTAAAGATGACACTAAGGCCACTTTAGGGATTAGACCTATCAGCTATACTGTATGGACCACCTTCTAAATATAAAGCAGTTCGTTTTTTAGGTGATTTTATAAAGATACAAGTATATATATAAATATATATATATGTATATAAAACTCAGAATATAAATTCTGACAGGAAAAACTGATAATTTCTGTATAATGATGTATTATATATTTCTGTATAATTCTCATTCTGAAATGTATGCACATTGAAGCAAAAATAGAACGTTTTCATTAAAAACAAGTGCATGTCCAAGACTGGCTTGTTTAAGCACTGGTAATTTTAAGAGTTAACTGCAAAATAGGTTAAGGGATTTAGAAAGTAGGAATTAAAGACTTTCAACACCTAATCTTAAGAGCAAGTTGAGCTTAGATAATAATTATAGTTTTTGTGTTTGAATAAAAGCTGAGTAAGAGCATGACTTCAGACCTATTGTTAGAAATCTTAGACTGAAAAGATGTGTCTCAACATCTATTTTATGGACCACATAATCTAAATACACGAAGTGGTGTGGGAAACAAATTTACAAATTCATCCCCATGTTCAAGAAGAAGTTGAACCTGAGTCTTCTACAACTTCAATAAGTGCCCTTGGAGTACCTGCTGTGGTTTATTGCTACTTTTTGCATGGCACTGGCTTTTCTTGAAATCTACAAAAGCCAGATGATTTTTCTAGGGTAGAGCCAGGCTAAAATTAGTATGCACTGCTTCTCAGTGAGGCTTCCCACCATACCTGGAGTACCTGACTGGCCAGGTAACTCTTGGTTCACTTGGAATCTAGGCAGAGCAAGCTCCTCACTGTCATGTGAATGGAAGAATCATTCACACCTTGCCACAGTGACCACATACTGGCCTAGAGAAAAGTTGTCTGTGTCTAGTTTTACCTCCTGTATGGAGATAATGTAAAGTGGAACTCTGCAATAAATGGTCAGTCCTAAACCCTGGATTGTCCACCCATGT
The DNA here is from genome assembly GCA_013399915.1 of Illadopsis cleaveri. NCBI lineage: Eukaryota > Metazoa > Chordata > Aves > Passeriformes > Timaliidae > Illadopsis > Illadopsis cleaveri. The sequence goes on along the minus strand of VXBB01016138.1, from coordinate 122,321 downwards.
TATGGTATTGTCTTGAGTACTTGCCTTTGAAAGGTTCACGGAGAGGCACAGTAGATGCCCAAGCATGATGTAGACCAACGCTGGAACCCAGAACATTACAGAATGGGATTAACTTGACCACCAAAGACAAGAAGGCCTTAGAAATCAAGCATCCAACTACTTATTTAGAGTCATGAAAGAAGAGAATACTTAGCTGACTGTAGAAAAAGACTAACATTTTTCTTAGTTTTCATTAAAGGTCCAACTCAGTGGGTTTATCTGCAGTCGATCTTCTGTGTAAACTGAGCCTGGGCAGACTTCTCTTCCTTTGTTGTTCAAATATGCACAGATTTTAGAATATCTCTATTCAGGCTTTATTCTTAGCCCTCAAATTTAAATAAAGGTAATCATATAATGGCACAGACATGAATTGTTTTTCTAATGTTCATGTCTGTCAGTCAGTTTAATGTTCCGTCTACTTATGAAGGTGTCTGTATCCTAGTATAAATAAGGGTCTGTACAAAAACGCTTTGAATTTATGTGTGTTGGCTTCATTTTCAACATATTGCTCTGTGTTAGTCTTCCTGTCTTTAAAGCAGATTTTTGCCTTTCCATCTACTGTTCTACTGTCTACTGAGCTCACTGTCTGGCATTTAAAATTGCCAAAATAAAAAAACTTAATGTTCCATTGTACTAATGTATGCTGTGTTCATGCGAAGTGTGAAAGTAGGAGAAATTAAGTGTTTAATCAATTGCACAAAAGTTGCCTATAATTCTGTGTGGTAACTAGTTTTCAGTGTTTGGTATAATTCAACTATATATTTTATCATCAGTGTAACATACACAGAGTATTTTTTAAAAGGAAAATTTCCCATGTGAATACTGAACTTTTTGTGACGTAAAGACTCATAAAAAGTGGTCACGACCCTGTTGTAAATATCCTGCGTGCTGGTGGAGAATTGCAATAGCTGAGCTCTGATTTCAGAAATTACCTAGTTGTGATAAAACAGGGCTTCCAAAGGGTCTCATCAAGGCAACAGAAGACAAGCCTACACTGTAACTGTCATACTGTCAAAAACAGCAGTGCTGATATTTTCTGTCTCTCTATTGGCCCTTGAAATCCTCCTAGAGATAATCATCCTAATTATATTGATCTTTTGGGAATACTGATAAAGTTAGATGATAATGAGCTGTTAGCTGAGCAGGGGCAGCTGTAAGCCTTTCATGGACTTCTTCCAAATTCCTAAAAATATTGAGAGAACAAAATACAGGTAGCATTATGCTCTTTCTCTAGTAATACCCTCTTTGCTGAGTCTTTTTTCACCCCATTATCCTGACATTCACCAGCATAAATGTATTTTGTTTTTTCACAAATGCTACAAGAGTTCTTTGCCAAATCCTTCTCTAAGTCATATTTTGTGTGAGAAGGAAATGTTAAAAAACCAAAGAATAGAGAATACAGTTTTAGCTGAGACTCTAAAGCTGTTTAGTTCTGCAAATTAATGCAATTCACAATATCTTTTTTTTTTTTTTTCCTGGGGTACTTGATCTCTAGGCAATTTATATCCCATCTCCAGGAATGCCTGCATGAATACTAACATATATAATTTTTGTGCCTTTAATTGTTGGGTTGTTATGTTTTGTTTCTTTGGGTTTGTTTTTTTAATGTGGACATAATGCAAAATAAGTCATTATGTAAACCCCTCAGATTCTTTAAATGGTGGCCAGAAGAGGCACTGTTACACATGCACTTTCTTTAGTATTGTAATTTAAGTTTACAATACTCTGGTAGAACTTTGGCCATGCTCCACAAAACTTTGCAGCTGTCTGCTTACATCTAGCAGCAAATTAAATAAGACAACATGGTAGTATTTACTTATAAATAAATGCCAGTGAAGCAACATAGGTAGACAATTCCACAAGGTACACGCAAACCACACATTCATATGATTGTAAATAAACAGATTTCACAAGAACCAATGTAACTGTTAACTGCCATGTTCCTCTGTATTTACACCAATGTGAGTGAAAGTTTAATGATTGTTATGTTTTTTTCATGTAAGAGAAGGCTGAAACATTTATATTTTTCAAATTTTAGTATATCAAACTGGAATACTTTAATACGGATTATTAAAATACAGAAGTATTCCAACCTTTTTCTTCCTGTCCTATCCTCTCTGAAAATACAATGCTTGATTGGTGGTTCAGGCATACATAGTGTTTGTATGAAATTGTGTGAAAATACAAGTTGGGCAGATATCTCATGTACAGATTATAATTTCTTATTTTTCATAAAAATATGGTAGTTGTCATTAGTGTGATGGCATATATATAGCTGAATAGAAGGACCATCTTGAGGAGTTTAAATAAAGAGGAAATACTGTGAAGCAGAGGTGTTTCTCCTGAATCTAACTGTTGTAAGAGAAATTTGATATCATACATATCCTTATGAGACACTGCTTCTTGAATATATAATCTGATTTTCTGAACAGAGCTACCTTGCACTTCTACATTTTCTCTTTACCATACCCACACTGGAAGGATGGAAATTCCATTTTTCTTTTATCTTCAGTGACTCCAGAGGCAAAAAATTCCTTGGTCATCACTGATCCTAGTGCTGTACTTTATGAAATGTATATACAGTTCCAGAAAGTTTGTTAGAAATCGACTTCAGGGAATCTATTAACTTGGCATGTCAGGTTCCCAAGTGTAATTTATGGTTTGCAGAAATATGGGATGTTCATTGTCATCCTTTTTCTACTGTTAGAAATTATGTGTGTGTGGGGATCTGAATTTATCATTTAGTCTATACAGAGGTAAGGTCAACAATGGCTAATCATGTAAAATATAGACTTCAGGTGCTTTTATTTTGAACCATCTCAAACTGGAGCAAAATAAGATTACATGATCTTAGATGACCTTTGTTTTAAATGTGAATTCTAAACAGCAGAATTCATAACAGGGGTGTCTCATCCTGCCTTTTTCCTCCTCTTTAGATAATGTTGTGTGTGTATGTATGTATGCACATGTGTGTATTTATAAGAGTTCATTTGCCACTGTTCCCAACTGTATTATTTCTGGCAGTACTATGAAAGGGTGATTGGATAGAAAAAGTGCTCAAGAGGCTCTAATAGATTTCAATCCCATCTGCCTGCTGCTCTGTTTTGCTCTGAGTCAAGTATTTTTTTAAGCTGATAATTGAAAACCTATCTTGTTCTTACAGAATGGCTTTGCTGTTGTAAGGCCCCCAGGCCATCATGCTGAAGAATCAACAGCCATGTAAGTACCAGGGAATATTGCCCATCTTGGAGCACTAAGGTTACTGGCAATCACCTGCATTGTGCATGTCTCTGAAGAACTGTAATTGTTAGCAGATGACTGAAAAGGCTTTCTAGGTACTCCCAGAAGCAGATTTATGGCCTCAGAGATCATATAGCATTTTTTAAAATGCTCTGAACATTATTTATAGCTGTTTTCCTGACTGATTTTCTTTCTTATTTCTGTTCTTCTCTATTCCACAGGGGGTTCTGCTTTTTTAATTCGATTGCAATTACTGCCAAATACTTGAGAGACAAGCTAAATATAGGCAAGATATTGATTGTAGATCTGGTATGTATTCTTGGCAAGCATCACACTTGCAGTGCATCTAGATGAAAGATAATGAATTTGTATTTACAAGTCAGACTTTCCTGCTTTTAATACCTACAAGTAATAAAGGTGTGCATTTCCTCTGATTTTGGGAACTCATTAAAGCCAGGATGGCAGTACTGAAGCTATAAACATCTATGTTTCACTTTAATGGTGTTAACTGCAATTTAATGAGAAGAAGGCACAGATCAGGGCAACTTTTATGGTCCTTAAATGAATTGATACTTCCACTGTTAAAATAACCCTACAGAACCCAAGTTTACTTTTCCCTACAGAATAGAAACTTTCAGTAGTCAGATATTCTTTAAAGAATGTTGTTGCATTAGTAACAAAATTGATCACTTTCCCCAGTTTGCAATGATTTGACTTGTTGTGTAACTTTGATATTATTAAACAAATCAAGGTTTGTTTAATAATATCAAAGGTCATTTCCCCCAAGAAGTTTTCTAGTCATGTATGCCAGGTTTTGGTGGTTCCCCGAAGGAAAGCTATGTGATTAAAAGTCCACTTCATTGGATTAGTCTTGTATTTTAATAGAAGGCATTCTTACACAATGCTTAATACATTTAACAAATGGATTATTTAAATGCAGATGACATTTGGCATGTTGGCTATATTATTTTCATGAATAATGAATTGGAGCTCTGCCTTGCACTTAAAGGATCAGCCCAATGCACAGCCCAAGGAAAGCTGAATGCTGATTTATGAGCACCATTTTTGTTTTCCTACAGTTCATGACGAGGTGTAATAGGGTGTCTGACAAAGCATAGACAGGAAATGAACCCTGGCATCAAAACCTAACCTGTTACATCTGCACTTAATTAATTTTTGCAGGTGATAAAAGATTTAAAGACAAAATATGTTAAAGGGTTTTTGAAGTGCAGGGCTTAATAGTCTAAATCTTGTTCATATCTGCACTCATAATTAAATCTTATTGTGGAGTCATGGCCTTACCATCTAGCACTTTGGTTCAGTTAAACATGCGTACTGACTGTTGAAGAGAAGCAGAGAAAGGGGGAGTGTGGGAGAAGGAATGGTAAGTGAAAAATGAGTGGCAGAATAAATATGTGTGTAGATTAAATATTCTTAGAATGTTTTTTAAATATTTCTCAGATTGTTCTACTGTCATTTAGAAACATAATTATAAACTGCCAGAAACTATTATTTCTGAAAAATTCACTTCTACTGTATGTTATGTCTGTTTGCTGACTTGAATCTTTCAGTTCATTGCTGTAAATTCTGGCCAAAAGTGAACTTTCTGTTTATTCTCATTTTTTTTTTAATAGGAAAAGCCTACTCAAAGTTTGTGAATGTTTTAAAGTCTTTTTGCCTGTAAATGTTACATTTGCCTTGTTGGGAAAAGAAAACACTTCCTTTTGACATACTTAGCCAATAAGCACTTAGAAATTCAGCTTCAGTTTTTCAAGGCAAGGTTAAATGTGCAAATCATTACCTGTGCAAATGATTACCTGTGAAGCTGCCTATCTTTACCCAGGAAAGTAGATAGGGAATTTTCAGCCTTTCTGCCAACTATCCTATTGACCATAATAACTCAGTGTGTGAAAAGGAAGAAATATATGGCTGACACAGATGACTTCATTCCTGGAGCAGTTGCAGTCCAGTCCCTAGTCTGCTCCATGGTCAGAGCAATGATGTACAAAAATTCATAAGGAAAATTTCTTATGCATGCAAACTACGGATAAATCACAGGCCAAACTGAATGAATGAACAAGTTAATAGTGATGTCTTCATTCCCACCAACAGAGTTTTGGGAAGAAGGAAAGAATGGAATTACAGATGTTAGACTTGAAATTAACCTTTAAGACTATATTTTGATAGTGACTAGCACAGCAGGACACCATGCAAGTTGGCAGCTATACATGTTACTACAATATAAATATTAAAAAGTAATATCCAATCCCCCACACTAAAGTGTATTCTAGTTACCAATTAAGTGTAGTCTTCATAGCTGCTACATGTCTTCATATATAAATTCTTAACTTTTTGTCAGTGTTCGCTTCATCTATTTCTAAAGTAAAATAAAAGACCTATCTGACAGGATTTTTTCCTCATTCCACCATTTGCATAAGTCTGGTTTTGAACTGGCTTATATACCCTGAATATGTTTGATCTACTAAGGGCAGAATATGAACTCATTTCCCACATGCTAACATCCGCAGTCTTGAAGAACACATTCCTTTGTCTATCAGAGAAGTTACTCCTCTTCAAAAAAGAGCTCTTAGTGGAATTAAAGTTTAGACAAGAAAGCTAGCTTTGAGATTTGAATAATAATAAAAAAAAGTAATAAGGAAAAAAGATCTCTCTATGCCCCTTTAACATTTTTCCTTCTGTTTTGGAAACTGTTACAGCAAGAATGTATCTAAAACTCCAAATATGTTTGGAAAAGAAAGACTAATTAAAATAACAAAGTGAAGTCCTACTGTGTCCCTGCAGATCTATCTATGTGCCCAGCACAGCTTGTCAGGTTGTTGAAATCCTCATTCCCAGATCATCCATACTTGCATTTATGCTAGCAGGATTTGAGTCTGTTTTGGAGTAAACCAATTAACTGTGTCACAGCAAAAGACTGAATGGGATTCTGGGACTAGTCTGCATGCCAGATTTTAATTTATTTGCCAGTCAGAGCCATCTAACACTACACTGGCTGCCTTGAAATCTTCAACAGCCTCATACCAGTGTGTCTCCTTTGCACGTCTCATGTGTTACATTTAACCTTGCCATTAAGTCACAATTGGGCTGTAACTCCATCCTCATATTGTTTCAAGTACTTTCAACAGAGAAAAGAAAATAAACTCTTATAATACTACCCTACAGAGGTCCCAGAGGAGGTGCAAGTCAAGCACAATGCAGTACAAGTAGGACTCAATCAATGTAGAGAGGTCTGAACAATGCGGGTGAAACTCATGGGCTGCTTCAGCTGGCAAGAATGACAAGCAATGTTCAGTGCTTGCTGTGCTATTGGCAGTGCAAACCTTGAGGTACAACTTGAGCCTTCCTGGAGTCTAGGCATAGTGAGGAGAATGTGACTGTGGACACTAAATTCGTTTTAGACCTCATAACATTTGTAAAATAAATACAGACTGGATGACAGTGACCAGTGACAGTGTTGCCATTCAGCATACTTTGTCTGTCCCCCTTAATGCTCTAAATCAGAAATTTCAAAGGGATGGCTTAAAGGAGGAAAATAAATAGTATCTAAAACTTTTCAGCATCTTAGAAATGCCAGTGAATAGACATTTTTGGGTTTGGTTTTTGGTTTTTTTTTTTACTTTTACTGAAAGGAGAGTGGATTTTCCATTTTCACTTGTAAAATTCTTGTGTGTCAAACCACATAGAATAGTAGTGAACTGTGAAAACAAACTAAAAAAAGGGAAATGTCTGCATCATCAGCCTTTGTTATATAGATATACTGTCAGCATTTCTATGTCAGCATTTTATTTAATGACAGAATTTTATTCACTGTCATTATATAATGTTTGAAATATGGAGACTGGCCAAGGTCACTCCTTGATTGTGGAAGGCACCATCCTATCTGCCAGATGATTTAATAGCTAATGAGATCATATTCCTATGTCTTCAACCGTTGCCGTCATGATTTTGCTAAAATGAAGTATGAAGTCCTTCCCGCATCTGGCATCTCTTTTGATGTGGATCTAACTGCTGAGGGACTGAACTGAACTGAATGTTTTCTTGAAAGCCAATTTACTCAGCTGGTCGCAGAGCCTTTGACCTCAATAGTGGAACTTGGCAAATCAATGAATACTCTTATGTTTAGTGTTCTGTCAAGAATTGTGAAAAAGCTCTGTAAACCATAGATCCTTCTGCAAAATACTAGTTTGTAGTTTAAACATTAGTCTTTCTTCAGAGGCCAATGAGGCTAGTTAATTAAGCCTGAGGGGTTATGAACTGTTGGCAGTTAATAAGTCATAAAATTCCTCCATAAAACAGGATGCTAGATTCCATCACTGAGGCAAGGAGTACAAAGAGCCGGTGTATAAATATCTAATTGTACAAAAGGACTGGGATTTCTCAATGACTGCTCATCTGGAGTCTCCAGGGCATGCTCGCTATGGTTTCCTGATTTTTAGAAGCCAGTTTAAAAAATGAGTGCATTAAAGAGTAATTTGCCTGAAAGTTCAGGAAGTATGGGGTGGTGAAGGGAGGGGGAAAGGGAAAGACAAAAGGAGGGCAAGGGAGAGGGAGAGAAACTGAGAGAGAGAGGAGGGGGGTGTAAAAGAAAGCAGAACTGAGCTCTCTACTCTGAGTTGGACATTATTACATTTGTCATCTGTTTTCTTTCTCCTTTAGGATGTTCACCATGGCAACGGTACACAGCAGGCTTTTTATGCTGACCCCAGCATCCTGTATGTTTCCCTCCATCGCTATGATGAAGGCAACTTCTTCCCCGGCAGTGGAGCCCCAAATGAGGTTAGGTTTATTTCTTTAGAGCCCCATTTTTATTTGTATCTTTCAGGTAATTGCGTTGCATGATTACCTCTAATTTTCTTGTCCTTCTCTGGTTCTTTAAATTACACCAGATTACCAAATTGTCCACTGGGAGCAGGGGACCAGTGGAGAACAAGTGCATAACCCAGAGCAGTCCTTGTCAAATAAGGCTGATCTGACATGTTGTTTGATGTTTGTTTCTAAAGCACATTTGAGAAATTTTTTCATCTCCCCTTTCCCTCCCTCTCTTCCTCCTCCTTTTTCCTCTTTTTTTCCTCTTTTTGGCATTTTATTTCTGTTTTTCAGGTTGGAAGTGGCCCTGGCGAAGGATATAACATAAATATTGCTTGGACAGGTGGCTTGGATCCTCCTATGGGTGATGTTGAGTATCTCACAGCATTCAGGTTGGTACCACTTAGAGTTTTGAAAACTGTCTGTAGAACAAAAGCACATGAATAAGAGCTAATGTAATATTGCAAATCAAGAGAATAATCCATGGTGCAACTAAATTAATCCTGGTATCCCAGTATATGAGAGTTTAGTAAATTAAAAAATGAGTATTTTAATTGTTGAGATAATCCATGCAGAATCAACATCAAAAAATCTAGTTATTTAATTGGTCACTTGTGTTTTAATTTACTATTATTTCATTTTATTATGTCGCGCTAGTAAAATTACTTTGAGCTTGCTTACTTCTCTACCTATAAATTTTAAATCTATTTATACCAGGCAGAAGAAAATTACTGTTCCCTTTCACATTGATTGCAGTTACATGCCAGTAGAGCAGACAGAAAGCAGTATGTAGTATGGTCCAAATTCAGTGTTCTTCATTCACTTAAAAGGAGACTCATTATGATGCTCACAGACTTGACAATTAGTTTTTCTCTACAAATTGCAGTAAAATATTATTTAATTAAAAGTAAATAATTCTGACATACTGCAATAAGAATGATAGGAAATGTTGCATGCTGTATTTCTCTTTGCTCACTCATAACAAATATTCTCAATAGCTCATTCATAAATGAAATTTTATTTTTTCATAGGTGATGCTTCATAATCTATTAAGTCTTATTTTCATGGGACCAGAGGAGATAAGACCAGTCCAGAACACTATCTTTTAGAGTTTCAGTGTCCTGTCTTACATACATCTTTCTTTCACTGTGAATTAATCCAGTGGAAGGATTTAGTGAAGTTTAGGGAAGGTGAAGGGTTCATCTTTCAAATTTGGGCAAATGCTACAACTCTGAAAAGAAGAATGATATGCCAGAAAGGCACTCAGAAAACTAACATATATCTCTAATCTCTTTCAAGACATTTAATTTGAAGTAGTGTAATTACCTTATACAGTTTTGACTATACTCTACTGAAAATACACCACAAAACCCCACCAAACTCTTTTTTTGTTTGTTGGAGTTTTTGTGTGTGTTTTTTGGTTTTTTTTAAAGAACTTCTGTGCAGGCCATGAAATAACATGCAGAGTTGCTAATGAACAACACACCTGATGAAATCAGAATCTAAGCGCTAGTCAGAGAAACAGCCTTACCCATTCACAATATCCCACTGTTATTGTGGAAAAGGTTTTAATTTTATTTACATTTGTCTGTATTTAAAAAGAGTCTAAACAAATGGTACGTGGTGGGCTCCAAATTTTCTACACTCAGCAGTGCCTCAAGCTCTTTCCAAAAGGTTTCCTATACTTCCATGAGATTTTTACATAAGTTAAGGAACTGAGTGGTTTAAATCACTCGTATTAGTGTCTGATAGTAATATATCTGGTAATTCCACCCCAACATTCTTGGTTTGGATCCAAACTGTCCCACTACTGATATGGGTAATGTGGCCATCTAATGATGCAGGGAATGGTCCCAGTTTATTCAACACAAGACTCACATACTGAGACGGTAACCATAATTGGTACCCCTGCTATCCTGATGACAAATACCTGGGCTTAATAGTGCATTTACAAATATGTACTTCACAGTTCTATTTTAAGGCACACTAGTAAATTGGAGCAGCTAGTATTGCTGCTATGCCTATTACTCTGCTTCAGAGTTAGAGAGAATTTCACCCTCTGTTCCTAAGCAATGCAGCACTATTCAGGAAAATAAAACTCATGTAACTTACTACACACTGACTAATCATACGTAGACAGATACTTAACTGTATTTTTTTTAAAGGCAATTAAATTCAAATTTAAGTTTAGAATCTCCTTTTGAAAAATTGCTGGTGAAAAATTTCATGTTGCCATTTAAAATGCATCCATTTAACTTTGTGATTAATGTTGTAATGAATGTGAATGTTTTTCTCCAAGCAACAACAGGAAATGTTTCCCTACACTCTCAGCCCCTTTTGACCCGATCACAGTCTTTGTGCCCTCTGTAGGTCTTGCTGACATGGATTTAGTATGACTGGTATGACAGTTTTGAATGGAGATCATTGAAGCAAGTAGCATGGAACTTAGGAGGGTGGATACAAAAATTTGTGAATTACTTAGGATAGACCAAATAGCTGTTTCTGTAGATCAAGTCTGAGTGGTAGGTAAATTTGCAGCTCCTAGAAAAGAGACACTTTATCCATGGGTCAGAATCTATCCTTGATATTATCCAAAATATCACACATGATGTAGCCTAAGTTCTTAGTTTGGCCAGAACAGAATTTTAAGACAGCAGACTGGCAAGAGTCCAGAAAGTCCAGAAAATCAAGAGAAGAATTGCCATGCTCTCCCAACAAATCAGCTGTTGTTCTGGAGTTTCTGTCTACAACAAGTCAGTTTTTAAGAAAGTAAGTGAGTTTCAGAGATAGAAAAACCTGATTTGGCTTTTCATATTAGATTACATGCTTTTATAGACAGACTTGCAGAGAAGGTCCAAACTAAGTTGTGGAGCAAATTTTGAACATTTTCAATCTTAAGAGAAAAATAAAGGAAAAATGGAGAGATTTTCTCTTTATACCTACCAGTAGACAGTATTCATTCCCTAGTGAAGGTAGGAGTGGGTTCTGATGAAGGTTCTCTCCACCATAACCAAGGTGCAAGTTTGTAGATGGGTGGAGCCTGTTTGGAGAGAAGCCAGGGCTTCCTGCTTACTGGCTGGCTCCAAAGCCTAATCCTTTGAGTTCTAAGGACCTGAGAAATTTGCACTAAAATAATCTAAAACTCCCCAGGGGGTGCACATAGGTTTCACTTCCTCACCAGCAGAGCCCTAATTTTGTCATAGAATTGTGCCAAGCACATATTTGAAGTGTCACCAGCCTTGACACTAGGTAGCTCGTTATTACTTGATTGACTGTCAAATTTCACAGCAGAGATCCTTCTGAATGATAATGTCCACAGAAAAAGAGACCAAGGCTTTTTTCCTGTCTCTAGAGTTCAGCTCATAACCAGGTATTATCTGTGGCGATGTACTTGACACCAGGTCCATTGTTTTTAGGTCAGAATGTATTTGTAGAAGCATTTACACACATATATATGCATGCAGGTAGCAGAATACTAATGATTTCCCACTCCATAAATAACTAGATAAATCTATTTTATGTAAATCTTTTTTGGACTGAACAATATTCCACCTCACTCTTCCTCCAAACTGTTTGAGAAAATATTTCTGTTTCTTCAGGAAAAAACAAGTCTTGCGTAAAAATGCAGAAAAAATTTGAACACAGAGTAATCACTTCAAAGGCATGCTGAGTGGATGGCTGCGTTGGAACTGTAGTGGGAAACAGGAAAAATTACAGTGCTGGTTTGTGTCTTCCATTTTGATTTCAGTGCTACATGAAAATTTTTTTCTATTTTTGAACTAGCTCTTTCTGTTGCGAAGTCAAATTTAACTGGCTGTAGCCAATTTGAAGATGAAGACTGCTCATTCATTTTTAAAAGGTGTTTTCATTTCTTTGTTATTTCTACTAAGAAAATGAGTTTGCTTGTGTTAACTACAAGGAGGTAGTAGAAAATGTAGGATAGAGAAGTTTCTGTAGAATGAAAAAAAATTTGCAGTAATCAAATCACTATGCCATTTAATTTTGCCAGAAAAGTGTTTTTTGAAGTTTACCATAGTTAAGGAACTGGCCTAGCTACAAAAATCCTTGAAATAATGACATTTTTCTAAAGGACAGGCATGTCTTTTTTTCTCCTAAGATAACAGAAATGCACAGCTCTTTTCCATTATTTTTAAGCTCTGAAGTATCCCTCTAGAGAATTCGTTTCATCATTTACTTCCACCTATTCAGGTTAAATTTGCTTTAATCTCTTTGAAAGCCAAAGGAGATGGTGGCTGTTTTCTAAGAGGATGATTTTACACTCGAGTTTATGAGGATGTAATCCACTCTCTTCTGCCAACAGTTCTAGAAAAAAAAAAAAAAAAGAGCAATGGTTGACTAGTAATGTTCAAATAATTATTTTCATAAGCTCCACATTACACCAGATGTGCTCAGTAAAGCAGGCAGCAGAAAGAGGCTCAGGTCTGTGTTGTGCATGCACATATGTCTGTTTGTGTACTTGGAGTTTGCAGGGGACAGGAGAGATGTGTTTCTGTAGAGTGGAATACGGAAGATGCAGGAGGCAGTGGAAACAAATGAGAGTGTTCAGAAGAGGAAAGCAGAAGCAACAGACAGAAGGAAACTGGGCTGTGCCTCCCAACTGCTTTGCACTGCTTTTATCCAACAAAAGGGTTTTAAATTTAACTGAACCAGCCAGTATGCTCTGGCTGCTTTGCACTACTCCAGAGTAGCATAAAACAGCCACAGCATATTAGTGAACCTGGCCATAAAAGCTTGCATAAAATGAAACATGTATGTGTGTGTGATTCTTGGAATGATTAGAAATAGCTCATGATAATATTATCTTTTAGCAGTCACGTGTTTGATTTTAATTTAAGAAGGGGAGCAAAAGAAATAGGTGGCAATAAGGCAGAGTTAAGGATGAACTATATCCATTATTTAATTTAAAATACATTTGTAATTACCACAAAATATAATTTTAAACAAAGTTCAAAATTAAAATCATGATTGAAATTACATTTGTTAAAATGTAAAAATGAAAGGAAACAAAGGTGTACAGAAAATTTTCATCTTGTCTTGCAGTTCTTAGTGCTTGTTTTGGGCAAAAAATAAATATGTTTAAAACTGTCTGTACTCTAGACTGTGCTCAAAAATATTAACAAAAGTATTCCTTGTCATCTTGTGGCCATAAGGGTACTGTTAAGTTCATTTGAAACATTGCATTGATGTATTTTGCGTAGTTTTGCATTTCCAGATCTCATGACATTTAATTTTGACATTTCAAATGAAAAACTTTGTACAAGTACTTTTGATGCTTTCATATATATTGTCCTTGTTGACTCTGTTTCAGCATCGGTATTGACCGTACTTTTCTTTACTATTTACGTTAGAATTTAACTCATAAATGCTAAGAAGAACACTATATTGCTATTTATACCTTATGTTTTTTAATAGAAGTATGCATAGCATGTATTTGTATCTATTGATTTAATTTTCCTGTAAATTTTACTTTTAAAAATTTTGTTGACTGGGGAATTTGGATAACTTTAAGAAGTTTCATCTATTCTGTTGGTATTAAATTTCATGGTCTTAAGTTTGTATGTCTGAAAAACAAAAATTCTTTGTTTTAGCTCAAATCGCTAGTCTTCCACTTTCATTAAATGTCCATTTGTTTATGTATTACATGTGTAGATGAAACTCACATTCTTGCCTATCGACATTTATTATTTTAAATACATTTGTGTAATCTGTGTCATGTCTTTTCCCATTTTTCTTCTCTCAAAATACAATATTTCTGGTCTTTTTCAATCTCTCTTCATTTAGAAATGTATCCAGTTGCCAAATCTCTTTAATTGCTCATTTCTGGGGCTTGACTATTTTTTGGAAATGAACTAAATACACCACATGAGGGCGAACCATCGATTTATATTATTTTGAATATTATTATGGCTGTCTTTGGCATCACTGCTCTGCAATGTTGTATAACTCTCTGAATAACAACCTTGGTTTCTGATAAATATTACAAAAGAATGTTGAAGACAAAAATCAACATTTTTTCCTAGATGTACCTAACTATTGAAAGTGAGTCATAGTACAGTGCTGTATTGTGATGTTTAATGAATTCCACCAAGAGTAGAGTTTGAGTATAAAGTTCTTTTTAACAGTGATTCTTAATACCCGTAACTCAATATCTATTAATTTTTTATGACTGTAATTTCCAGATGCTGCTGCTGAGATTGTATTATACTAGATGAGGTCTAAAAACTACAATAAGACTAAGTTTCTGATTCAAATGTTTGATAATTTTTGATATCTCTTCAAAGAGATAAAAAGACAAAAGCATGGGAGGAGTTAATAAATAAAACAAGTTAGTTACTCAGCTTCATGAGTCAGTGAAAGAAAGAGGAGTAAACTCCAGTAACATCTTCAGACCTTTAACCTGTTGTGTTATCAGTGAACTCTATTCACAATAGCTTCAGACTAGTCAAATACCATCCTTATCTTTACTAATGGAAACTAATTATTTATTTCTGAATACATTGCTTTGTAATAACTGCTAAAGGTTATCTCAACTATAGTTATTTCTCTTATCTACTTGTTGGCAGAAATACGTTCAGCACTTTACTATGTATGGAGGAAGGCAGAATCTCCGAGTCATGTGATAGGCAGATAATGATTCACTCAAATGCACGTGGATGTTATTGAGACTGCTGGTTATCCACAGTCCTTCTGCATTGTCAAGGGCAAAGCACGTAGGAAGAAAAATGTGGCTGAACAGAACACAGTCATGGAAGCTCTAGGAAATCTAAACAATGGTTTCTATATGGATGTATGTAGTTTGCTTTCAGAAACCCATAGTATTCTGGAGTTGCAGTTTCAATCATTTTTTAATTTGTGACCTGGTCACTTTTACCAGGTATCTTTAAAAGATGCTCATTTCAACCAGACATGGCTCTCTTTTCTCTTCTGCCATAGAAAACGCCTTAGGAGAATTCAAATAAAGATGTACCAAACAGCAATAGGAAGATAACTTAGGAGTGCCTGAGCAGTTTCTTTCGAAGAAGTTTGAAGAAGGTAGAAGTCTGCTTGGAATAATTTTTAAATCTGCTCTGATTATAAGTTTCATATGTAAACATTCAATAGTCCTGATGATTTGTGACTTTAGAATACTTTTTGAGTGTGGTAACGGAGGTTTTGTAACAATGGTAAATTTTCTTTTTTTTTTCCTTGACTAATATTTTGAGCATTGAGTCTTTAGGAAGTGGAGAAGCCGAGTTAAAAGCATTTGAAAGAGTGGTGTAAACAGCTTTTCAGCATTTTGTTATACTTCAAAGCTCACCATAAAACTAAAACTGGCAACAGTGTTTATAACCTGCAACCTCTTGTTCTTCCTACTTCTTTACTTTTATTTGGAAAATCTAACTTCTTCTGACTGAAATACCCTAAATTTTCACCTTTACTGTACCAGGATTTTTAAAACTGTATATGGTGCTCCTTTTATTCACTGGAACTACAAAAGTGAAACCATTCATTACAAAAATTAATTAGTGTTGGCTTACTTTTCTACAGATGCACAGTTTCTTTTATTGACATGGCAGAGTAGGGGGTGGAGGAGAAAGGATAATAAAATATGGCATGTGTCAGGTTTATGTGCTTCAGGTTGAAAACCATTTGATTAAAACCCCAAGCCATACATGGTTTGTAGTTTCAAAGTACTGGAAAGTATCTGAATTCTTTTTCAATATAAACATTTTCCAATTTTTGTTAAGCCAGAAAGATGAAAGAATAGAGTTATATGGATAAAGAATTGCCATATTGTCAAATACTTTGGTGGAAAAGTTGAGAAATATCACCAAAAACATCCTGGATGAAATTAAACATCAACAAGAGTGGAGAAGATACTTGTATCCCAAAAGTCAAAATATCCATGGTCTTTACATGAAGATAAATTTCGGGTCAGAATTAAAAGTCCTACAGCAACACTGAGTGATTGTATAGATGTCCAGTCCCAATTTAAATTTTGTTGCTTTATAATAACTTTTGAGAACTACACTGCAGCCTGTAAAAAATATCCACATGTTCTCTGCTGGAACAGCTCCAGACTGTAACAGAACCACTAGATTGCACCCTGGTGCTTTATGTATTGTTTAATTGTTTTCCTTTGGTGGATATTTTTATTAAAAGCCCATTATCCAGAATCAGACAGAAGTGTTGTTTCAAGAACAGCAGAAACAGAGGCTTTTCAGCTACATAGTTCTTATTCATGCTTTCTTTAGCTAGCTTAGTTAATGAGACCTCCACTATTCTTCTTTCAATACTTAGAGAAGAAAAAGAAATTGAAGTGTTTATTTTGTTGCTTTCAAATCTAAGCAGGATTGCAAAGAAGTATTGTGAGGTTCTGGTGTGCTCACGCACCTGTGTCTCAGTGTTAGTTTGTGTGAGTGCCTCCAGGGCATGTCTGTGCTTATAGATGTTCTCATGCCTTTGCACAAATAATTCCTTGGAGATATATTTTTTATCCTAATAATTTTGTGTGCCTGTGCTACACTTTACCTATACAATAATTGCATAAAAGAAATGGGCATTTTTCACAGAAAAAATATTCTAGAAAATAAAGCTGCAGGAATTCTGCAGGAAAATAGAAAAGTCTGGCAAGAGTCAGATTTTAAAATTGTGACATGCTGAATAACACTGTGCTCAGTGCTGCAAGATCTTATGAGGATTCTTGTTACTGGATATTGTTGGAGCCCTAACTCCGTGTATTTCATTACTTTTTGAAGTCAGCCTTTAGTCCTGTGGAGAGATGTTTGAAACTATGAAAACATAAATGTCTCAAAAATAGATAACTAGTGAATACGTTCAGGGAAGGTCTATGATCATTATGTGGTATTAGCAGTACTACTTGGGTCATCAGTAATCCATTAAATCAGTGCAACTTCTGGAAAGTAAGTCATTACCCAGTGTGAGGGAATCTCTCAGACTTGAAACTCTGAGACATTAATTTTACAAGCAGTGTAAGAAAAATGCTTAGTTATAGAGTGACTTAGCATTGCGTATATTTTTATTCAGGCAAAGTGGGGTCTTTGTTCTGTGATCACATATACTAGGGTTAGGATTTAGAAGGAAATTGATCATTTGTGTCATTAGTTTATGCAGATCTCATTTGTGCACAACACTATGATTCATAGTTAAGATACAGAGCTGTTACTTATACAAAATTGTAGCTTCTTGCAAAAATCATTGTTAAAAGAGTTTGTGAAATCAGAGGCTTTTCACTGTTTAAATGTGGCAGGATTTTATCTTAAATACTGTGACTATATTTAACCTAATTTAGCACTCAAATCTTTAAGATTTTATACAAGCAGTTTCATGAGTTGTTTTGCCTTGAAACAAAATAAGCTTTTGAAGGATCTTATTAGCTGATTCATATGCTTACCTACCACAAGGCTTCCAGTGATATTTGTGTCAGCTGTTAAAATAAAATCACCAGGATTATTAATTTATTTAAAAAAATGGAAAATAAAATCAAACAAATTACATCACAGGATACACCAGGTTGAAAATAGCTGTGTTTGGGATGCATTTCTCCTGTGGCATGCTTATCAGAAGATAAGTGTACGTGCTTATCAGAAGATAGAAGGAGGAGGGCTGAAGGGATGATGCAGCTTATTTGGTTCTTTTTCTTGCTGTCAGTAAGTAGACAGAACTCTGGTGCTGTGTCCCTCCTGTGCAGGGAGTGCATTACTAAAGTAGAGATGACTAAAGACAGCACTTCCAGTAAGCAGCAACTGTCCGTGGTTATGACATGTGATTTTCTTCTACACTGGAACAAAATCAAAAACTATTGGAAGTTTTCAAGAAAACAACTAAGTGTTTGTGTTTCAAACCCTTTTATGTGTTCTATGTGTTAGACAGTGCTCGTGTCTAACCTCTTGGTGAGGACATCACTCTAGGAAGCTAGAAAATATTAAGTGAAAAATCCCAATGCTTTGGGATTGGATTTGGCCTTAAATTGCACCAGGGGAGGTTCAGATTAGAGTTTAGGGGGAAAAAAAATCACTTAATGAGTGGTTTGGCATTGGAATAAGTTGTCCAGGGAGATGGTAGAGTCAGTGTCTCTGGAAGTGCTCAAGAGGTGTCTGGATGTGGCACTTGGGGATATGGTTTAGGGGTAGTTGTGGTGGTGTGGGGATGACAGTTGGGCAAGCTGCTCTTGAAATTCTCTTCCAACCTGATGATTCTGTGATACTGTGAAAGAGTGAAGTCAGTTTCTTATCCTCAATTCTTACAAATTAGGGCAATGAACCTGACCTGAACCGGAATCACATCTGATATTTATGCCTTTGATGTCAGATTATTTGGAATGTTTTGGGTTTGTTTTTGTTTTTTTTTTTTTTCCTCGTGCTTAAAAGAAGTCTCCCTCTGAAAAATACCAAGGAGATGCAAATATACAAAAAGATTATGTTTTAGTAAAATAAGTACATTTCTTGAAAAAGTTAGTGTTCTACTTCTGAATTACTAGGCTAATAGGAGAGTGGGAGGTAATTGCCACCTTATCCAGTCTAACCTTCCTACCTCTTCAATCAAGATATTTACAGATTAAGAATACATTCCTAAGAATATGTTGTTAAACCTCAGAAAGTGCTTCAATTCCTGTCACAGGGATTTTTCATTCCTCATGCTTCACTAATATGTGCTTCACTTTTTGTGTGATGAACTCTCTATGGAAACTGATTCTCTCTGGATCAGAAAATTACAATTTATTATCGGATCATTTTCTTCATTTTTTTTCAACAAAGAAAAAAGATTTCAAAAAGTTGCCCATCATTTTCAATGTAATTCTTGTTAGAAACTGCAAATACAGCAAAAGAAATGCAGAGTTTGTAATAGCTTGAAGACCCTTTAATTTCCAAACTAATAAAAAATGCAGTGATTTCATTCTCATTCTGTTCCATCAGATGGGCCACTGCTAAGTATTAACTGCCCCGAAACTAAAACCATGATATAGATGAGTGTTCTTCAGTCAGTTTTAATTTACTCTGTGTTAAATTCAGTCATTGGCCTCTATGTAAAAACTTTCTGAACAAACCCAGAATTTTTTTATGCTGTCTTTTGTTGTCTTGCAAATGAAATTTTGGATTGGAAGTACTTGGACTGTACCAGACTGGAAGAAACCAGAAAGATTCAAAGATTGAAAATACATTTCTCATAGTACCAAACAGTATAAATAATTTTCCAGAATTGCTAATACTCCCTTCTCCTCCCCTCCACTCTTCTTCCCACTTTCACATTTCTCTCTTGGAGTCATAATTTGATCATTCATCAAGTTCTCCATAGCATCTGTAACATTCTTTTTCTTCCCACAGTTCTGTCATATGCCTCTGATCAGAAAATTGTTCCTCATCTGTTTTTCTCAGATGCTCAGAAGCATCTGAGTTTTCTCAAAACTCTTTTGCTTGTTACCAGGCCCTCATGCTCTTTTATCTTCTGATCTACCTGGAACCTAAGCTTTTTTTTCTCTGCCCTTGTTTGTCTATTTAACATCTCACTCCCCTCCCAAGAGAGGGGAATTTTTCCCTTCTCATGTCCATGCTCTTGTCCCTTGTAATACAATTACGATTCATTGTAAAGAAAAAGTACTGCTAAGCTCTCCATCTTCCTCTCTCCTTTCTCTCTCTCTGTCCTCAAAACCACTGAGTGTACATATTGGTGTTTGTCCTCTGATTCTAGACCCCCTCCAAAAGAGCATCTCAGTCTTCCTCCTCTGAAACCCATTCTTAACATAAATCCCTCCTAGAGCCAAAGCTCAGAGTCTGTATTTTCCCTTCATTTTTCCTAAACTGTGTGTCATCCACTTTTGTTTATCCCTATGATCTTTTTCTTGAAAATTCATCTTTCCTTGACTTCCGTGCTTGATGGTCCCTGGCCACCACCCGGACTTGAACATAGAACATCTCCTTTAACTTGTCTTTTGGAAGAATCAACAATTGCCTCCTTGATCTTTCTTCAGTTATTCCATTACATTCTGCTTTTGTTCTTGGTATCTTCTCCTACTTCGTGGTTTTCTGCAGGGCAGTTTGTCCACAATGCAAATTGAATTATTGTTTGTTGACCAATGGCTTCTCTGTTCCAGGTATGCTTCCTCTGTACATCATGAAGTTCTATAGGAACTTTATTATATATTAATTGAGGAAATCTGCATTTAGTTGAAGCTCAACTTTACCAAACTTTTATCCCCAAGCCATTACTACTGCCACTCTCTATAGACAAAACCATTTTTCTGCCTGTCAGTCAGGCAAGTTCTTGTGTAACCTTTGACCTTCTCTGTTGGAAGTCACAACACAGCAATGTCTAAATTTTGCAAATTCTTTCTGTAGCATGTCTTTGAAATACAGAATGTATTACCGTTCCAACCACCTAAAGTGATTTCTAAGTTTCAGCCATTTTGTTTATTATTGCAGTGTCACTCTCAGAATGCTTTTATGAATTTCATTTTCTATATGATAGCATGTACAGGTTTTCTGATTTTTTGTGTGATAAAGTTCATACTTACAGCGTATTCTCATAAACAGCTGCAAGATTGGTTCATTAACTTGCTTGAAATATTTTATTACATTTCTGTTTTGCTATATTTTGCCTCACACAAAACTGGACACTGGTTAACTTCCTGTACTGCTAAGACTGCTATTTTTCTGACATGTACAGCTTCTGCCTGTAGTTCCCCAAGTCTCCATAGAGTACATAGAGAGTATTCATTCTGAATACTGTTTTATGCGATTGGTTTTGGTTCATGACAGTCCTTCCAATGGATTTTACTGATATAAATGTGTTTGTTCTTGTTGTTAATAATAATAAGAGGTAAAGAGTTAAGAGGTTAGTTTGGGAGATACAAATTGTTCCTCTCCCTATCACGTTGCGTGTTGCATGAGAGATACAGATGCTCAATACTGGTGACATTAGCCCCATGTGGGGCACTGGATGACTTGAGGTGGAGCACTGTGTGGTACCAAGGCTAGAACCAAGCTAGAATCAGGTTCTCTGATCTCCTGCAAAACACAGTGTCTTCCCAGGGTTTGAGAAAGGGAGATAGAGGGATTAAGTCCTATAGCCCAGATGTCTTTCATGCAGATTTTAATTACTAGAATTTGTTTGGGACATGGTGACGTGGATCTGTATTCTGGACCTGTTCTTCAGTTCCAAAAATAAGCTACTGGTAGGATTCAGTCCTTCCCAAACAGGTTTTTGGAGTGTGATCCAGCCTCTCAGAAGAGTCCATCAATCTCAGAAGCACAGATATCTCTCAACATCACATCTGCAGCATCTAAGATCTCATGAAGCCCATGAGCATACGTATCTTGTTGACATCTGAGGAAACACGATGATTATCAGCAAAATGTCAGGCCTGTTGTACACTGTATTGCTTCAAACACAATGAGGTCATTAAGGCTTAATTACATAAGAAACAGTATACATGTTGTGCAAGCTTGTAGAATGTCTCTTGCAGAAGTTAGGCAAGCAAGATATAAGAGTTTCCTAAGTTTCTATTATAGTTTTATTTCCAGCAGTATTCTTTGACAAACTAAATAAATTACTGCATGTATTGGACCTCTGAGGCTTGGGGCAAAGAATGGAAAAATTATTTACAAAAGCTTGAAAATATTTAATCACTAGAGGCAGGGGGCAACTGTGTTTTAATTAGAGGTTCCTCAGGCCATTGGCTGGCTGGAGGCTTTCTCAAACAACCACACAAATGCACTGAATAGCTGTTTGCCAGCCTTAGGGTCAGGCCTGAGATGAAACAGATAAGATAATTGGCTCTAATGAAATCCAGAAGGCCTTGGCTTTCTTGTTTGAGCTTGGATTTGAAAAGTGCGTGTGGAAGTGAGGCTTAATTCAAACCAGTCCTGAACTAGGCCCGTTTTTCAGTGACTTTGATATTGTTTGAAGTTCTGAAAGTGTTCGCCACACCACTAGCCTGCTGGGCTGGGCCTCCCCAGTCACCTTAATTACTGAGCTTTATTGCTGACTTTACTACACAGGAAAGGAGCCATTATATGTTCCATCAACATCAGCTCTCCTCAGATTGGAGGAAAGGGCAGGGTGAAAGGCCACTGTAGGAAGGCAAAAACTTCACTTTGAGGTAGTCAGATCATTTACCCGTGTTAAATTTCACTGTGCTATGTGTGTACATTCCTCACAACACAGAAGCCCAATTTCCATTTTTTTTAGCAAGTGATTACTTTTCAAAACATTTTGTTTGTGTCTGATTAGCAGAAGGGTACATTTATTCTTAGAGGTGGAAAGAAAGCAAATTGTAACAAACGCCTAATTAATCATCACAGGGGGAAGAAATCTAGTTAAAAACTGTAATAAAGAGAAATTGTTCTTAATGCTTCTTTGAAGTGGGAATAAGTGAGGAAACCCCTATGGTGTGTTTGCAGACCTGACACCCTACAGAACTGACTCCTTAAAGCCAGCCTGATATCTTCAGGGTAACTTGTAGGGGGCTCTCCAAAAACAGAAAAGCTCCTGTGAAGTACTGTTAGGGCAAGCAACAACTGAGGTGTTTTAGCAATGTTAGTTCTGAATTATTCTCCTCAGGAAAATTGCTTTCAGAATTTGGTCCTAATCTCTTTAGCTGCTCCAGCTGGTGGTGCTGCTGGAAAAAGAAGAAGCTGAACTTCTGTGCATGAATTGGTTTTCAGATCTAGACACTCACTAGCAGGAGTGGTGCCTCTCAGGCTTCAGGGTCCATAGTCTGGGGCCACTGAGGTGCCTGGAAGACTGCTCTCAGGAAACCTGGGACAGATCCTGCAACTGCTTAAATGAATATATTTACATATTAACTCATTAATAAGTCAATTAGGCTACTAGCCAGAGTAAAGTTACACGTGTGCATTCATGTTTGCAGGATTGGGCCTCCTGAGACTTATGAAAGTGTGTAATATTGGTTGATTTGTGCCAGATCCCATATTACCAACACTAGCACTTAATAAAAGAAATATTGATGAAAATTAGTTTCTAGTGGGACCATAGTTCAGATCAAGATAAGAAGCATTTTTTTTTAGTGAGCTCAGGAGGCAAATTAAAAAGGACTGCAAAATCATTCCTGTTAATGTCTACTCTGTGAGATTTTATTTTGGATTTTTGTGTGTATGTTTTTTGTGAAATTTTGCTTGATTTTTGTTTATTTTCATGGAACTAATGTTTCTGTTTTTCTTAAATCTTGAAAATATCTGGGATCCCCTCATAAAAATTAGAATCATACATTCCACAGANGTGAAATTTTAACCTGTTAAACTCATAGCCAGCATCACAGGGTGCTGGTTCTATCTCGATATGTATTTTATTAGCACTAATGAATCTCTCTCTGAGATGAGAAAATAACTTTTCAAATCATCATAATTCATCCCAATTATTGGAAAACAATAGTTTCCCTTCTAATACAAAAGATTGTTTTGTGAGAAAACAGTGGTGTAAGTATCATAGTGGGAGAGTATGAGGGTTTCTATAAGCAATATTTCCAGATGGGCAGCTATTCTGATCTTTATTAAGCGTAAGATTTTGTTTGCTCTCATTTTTTATAATGTTAAAAAACAAGACACAAATGTCCTTTTTGATTCCATGCTTTCTAAGATGTAGTTTGGACTATTAATCTTAGCCCATCATTATAAATCATTATCCTTGTCTGACTTGTACTTCCAGCTGCATTCACATTTTAGAGAGGCTAATGTGATTGAGAGGATCATATATGATGGTATAATAATATTATAGTATATTGGAAAAGACTTTTTGACTGGAAGAAGTGACATTAGGTGATCTATTAGTGATTAAGTGGATACCTTGCATATATGCCTAATGATCTTTTCAATAGAAGAAATAAAATTATAAAACCTACTAGTGATTTAATTTGACCTTTGCACATCTGCTCACAAACTTTGTAAAGTTAAGTTTACATGGATGGTGTAAATCAAGCAGGGGATAGTGACTGAGGAAGCAATTTATTGCAGGAAAAAATTCCCCGGATGCTTAAATCACTTATTTCCAAAGTTTCCAATCATGTTTTTAAGGTAGCACAATGTTTATTAGTAAAAAGGGTCTTTTTTTTCATGTGGGAAACTGGGGACTGTGCAGTTTCATTATTTCCACCTTGCTTAGAATTGCTTTTAAATCTGCAATTTAATAAAAGGAAGTCTAACAAAAATATTCATAAAGTAGCCATTATATGATGTAATGGTGTTGTGTATTTTTAAACAATATATAGACCACACAGGAAATCACTGGCTGAGCAAAGAGTAAATGTTTGGTTTCATTACTTGCACTACTTGTGTGAATTTGCTGCATCTTTAAAATGACAGGTCTTAAAAAAATGACTGTTTGATGTCATCCTTGTGGGTACCCATCTCCTCTCCTGTAAATGTTTTCAGATAGAAAATCCATCTGCTTTCCTTCTAAGATTTAAAAGTAGATTTTGATTCTGCTTTTCATTATTCTTCCTTTGTATCATTTTAGAATGTGTAAAGAAGAGGTAAATTGAGCCACTTGGGTTCAGTAAGTCACTTTTAGATGCAACGACCACAACACACATTTTGGCAGGACTACGTTCTGTTGTTCATTACCTGGTTTTTTACACTCTTTGATAACAAGAGGGTAACTTGAAGATAAATGCCATAAAAAACCATTTAATTGGATGCTGGCTGCTCTATCTGCTTATATAGTTATAGATGGCTTTTAGACATCTTTTACCCTGATAAAGAATAGAGAAAGAGTTAATAAGGACATTACCTACTTAATATATACATACATGTGGCTCTTTGACTGTACCTTTTCATTGCTGTACTCAGTAACAACAGTAGGAATAATTCACTGCAGAGAACTTTCACAGACGATGCCATAGGTACATAATTCTTTTGACTAGGGAATTCAACTGGGATACATTTCTCATACTGTGTCATATGCTGTATTCTCATAGATTACTTTTGTGTGATGTGAGAGATCAAAGGATTGTACTCCTATTTCCATGACTACAATAAACTTGAAAAGAACAAAAGCTAATTCTGGTGAAAATCACATAAAACCAATGGGAACTAACATGATTTAGAGAAAAGGACAATTAGAGGAAAAATGAGGACAACATGCTTCTTTATTGTTCATGGTTATAGTGTGAAGTCTTGCACCTGCTTGTTAATGAGGTCAGATAGAGGATTAAGAAAAACTGAGTGGTTTTAGTTGCATATTTTCTCCTAATAGCTCTGCTTCCTTAATTTAATTCGTATGTACAGTATTCTGAAATAACAACACTGCTTGATAGTGCTGTAATAAAACACAGGAAAATAGACACAAATTCAATGTCTCTTTAAAAATTTAAAAGACTTCCCATTGTATTCTGTTTATTATTGTGCTTAAAATATTTTTCAGAAGTGAAATTCAATTCTAATTGTAACATGAAGCATTATTTTCAATTAGTCAATCCTATCCTAGATGTCTTTAAAAATGAACTAATAATTTGCAAAACTTAAATGAAAAAACACATATATTTTTATTTAATAGAATCTATTGCGTAACTACAACTTGTGGCATATTTGGTTGTGTAAAGACTGTGGAATTAACAAAGTGCAGTCCCATATGGCCCATGCTGCTTGTGAATACTATTATTTGTAGTAAACTCTAGATAATTATTGTTATAAGTTAGTATAATAGTATTAGCTGCCCAGATCAGACGATGACTTTTGCACCGAGAAGTAGCAATGTACAAGCTGTTGAGAGGAAACAGAAGGTTCAGCCTGCTGTGTAGCAATAATTTGCATTAGTGCCCTAAAGGAAAATGTGGAACGCAGCCATACATTTTCAGATCTTATTTCAAAAATTTGATTATACAGATGTGATTCACTTCCTTATCTGCTTTCTACTCTGAACATGAAGAGAGATGACTTTATATTTGAAAAAAGAAGCTTGAGTTCCTCTGCTCTCTACTCAGGACACCTTCTCTGCCCCAGTACTCTAAGACTGGATTGAGAATAGTGTTAATGGAAGGCTTCCTAGAATGGTTTCTCTGTGGGAGATTTTAGCTTGAATGACTGAATAATGTTGAAGAAATTGTGATTTTTGGCTTCTCATTTCACACTGGGTTATGGCTAAAAACTGCTATATAAACAGAGAGAAATTCAGGATCAAATTCAGAAATCCAACCCCATCCCTGCGATGTAGGCGTCTGCATGTCAGCAAGGAGTCTGCTTTCCCACTGTGCAGCTCTGGGTGATGCAGCTCAGTTGGGTCAGTCCAACTGAGACAGCTGTGTGGCTCACTCTTAACCAGGGATAGGCATTAGTTGTCTGAATAACTTCCTAGATTTTACTGTCTCTACTGACTAGGACCTTGATTCTGTTTGCAAAACCTTACAAGTCATGCCACAGGAGGTGCACTGGAGGAGCAGAGGCTTGCTGCTGCGGCTGACAGCTATAACAGAGGATCTCTGGGACATTGTACAGGTGGCCAGGAGGGGTTCCCCAAATTCCCAAAAGGCACTAGATATCTTCAGGTAGGTGACTGAACTGAATCCTTTGCCTCCATGCAACACAATGGGAGTGTAGACCCTCAGCTCCCATAGAGACTCCTACAGTATATTGTTAGCTGTTGGCATCTGGATTTGGATGCCATTCCTGGTTAAATGTCTCTCTATTCCAGTTAATATTTATTTACATACTTGAGGGAAAACTCAGTTAATCATATTTTCATCCATATATGGCTAGGGATATCCTAAGCCATTGTTTCACAGCATGTACTTCTATACCTGCAAAGGAAGTGTAAACATGTCCAGTCCAGCTTTAAGCTTCAATGTCTGAAGAATTCTCATAAACTACCTATACTAATTGATTTTGTCTTTACTGAACAGTGACAAAACATAAACACATACACTATAAGTAGTTTATGTCTGTCTCCAATTTAATCTTTCAGGCTGGAAGAAGCTTTATAGAGGCTAATATACTGTGCTGCATACATAGCCGTATGAAATAGCCTGTACAAAACCGAGTTCCCCTGACAAGCGTTTTTTAGTATCCACATTGACTCATTTTGAACCTACACATCTTTGCATCTAGCTGCAGTATGCACTGTAGTCATATCCCTAGAGAAGGTCTCTCCTTCAGTTTATTGATGAAGTGAGAGGTTTACCACTTCAGTTTTACGCTTTCTGTTATATCCTTGCATTGCACCTTCTGTAGACAGGATTGTTGGCTGCACTTAGACCAAAATACACGAGAACAAGAACCTGGGATGAGGTTGTGTTTTAGTCAGGTTGTGCTGTATACTCCTTGAAGGGACTACCTCTCAACAGGGACCCTTTCCAGAAATTTAGAGTTGATAATATTTATGGGAGTTCAGAGCAGTTAAAACACTGGCTAGAGATCTTTAAATGGCAAAATTTCAACATACTCCCTAAGGAGCTGGGATGGAGATAATTTCAGACCTGTCAGAGGAAGATCATACCTTAATTGTGCTTCATTGTACTATAAAAAATGAGACTTCTCCACTAGATTTAAGAGTCTATGGTATTATGATCTGTGCGAAATCTTCAGGGAACTCATCTAGGACCTTACGTTGTATGTGAAATAAGCTTGTGTGACTAACAAAGGTAGAAATAGTCACATAAATATGATGGTTTCTGTAAGTGATCTTTTCTAAAAGTATCTCCAACTTGACAGGGAGCATCTTTTCATGATTTATTCTGTAATATAGTACACTCCTGTGGCTGCCTTCCAAAAATGCTATCTTGAGTATCTACTTATGAACAGAGCAGCCCCAAATCACTCAGCTTCATGACTCTGGCATTTCATTGAAAGATGAACACTGCTTTGCCTGTGGCACAGATGCCAGCCTTTAGAACAGCGTCCCTGAAAGCATGAAGGACAAGTTACATCTTTCAGTAGCAGCTCTTGCCATGACAGAGGTCCACATTAAGCATCTCAGTTTTAAACATTGTTGTAGTCTTCAAAAACGAGTTTGATATGTCATGGAGTGTGAAGTGACATGGTATAACACTGTTACTTTTATTTATTAAAATCAGCTAACTTCTGTTAGAGGTATGATTCTTTCTCCAGTCTCTGATTCAAACCTTTCACAGTTCTCACAAGCATAGGAAAGAGATAGAGACTGTGTAATTTAGGCAACATGCAAGCTACGCCTCTACACCTCATTTCTGAATTGTAGAAATCTCTGGAGTTTCCAGAAATTTCCTCCACAGCAGGGCGCTGATTTGTAGTGAGTTTTCTCTTCCACTCACATTGGGAAGAGCAAGAATGTTACTGTTTGTCCCTGCTTGGGGGAGTGTTTGAAACCATTTCCTTGGACTGTGTGAGGAGAAGGGCAGAGTTTGAGGAATGAAAGCTTTGACTGATGCAGTTCACTGCTGGCACAAGGGCAGGGGTGGTAAGATAAACAGCGTTTTCCTACTTCAAGGATGTTCAACTGGAGGACATGCCTTTTACTGTAACTGGAACCTGTCCCAAGGGAAAAGGACATAGCATAGGGGACTTCACTGGACTTGGTAGTTCAGTCAAGTGTCCAGCCAGTGTTCCCGAGCCTGAGACATAGAAATGTGCAAGTAATTCTGTGGATTATGCTGAATGCACCCTTTAAATGATAGACCTGATGCTGAGGTGATGGTCTTGCCTAAGTGTCTTTGGCATTGTGTCTTCAGACAGATCACAGAGATGGCAAGGTAAAATGCACATATGTGAGAAATGATGAAGGCCCAGGAAGTGAGACCATATGCTCACTTCTGGAAGATCAGTAACTTGCTGTACTGTTATGGACATTTATGGAAAGTTTTTCTTTATTAAGAAGGAAAACAAATAGCTTCAAGCTGGAAATTTCTGTCTGAATTCAATTCAACATATTTGGCTCGTGATTCTAAAAAGTTTTAAATGCATGTCTAGCTTTTTTTTTCCCATGAGTATTCTTCAACAGATACAAATAAGATGCAAAAATAAAATATTTGGAGTTTCTCTTCAGAGATTAGTAAAGTAGGTAACATGATATTGTGCTAACCTGTGTGCAGGTAAGGCATTAGGGAGTTACAGTTTTCCATGAAAAGCACAAATGGGTCCTGTATAAGTTTATGCTTCCAGGAAGAACAGCACAATGTACCTAAGACAACATTCAGAGAAGTAACAGTCTTAGGTCAGTGAAGACATCTGGGATGGTCTTAAAACTACATTAAAAGGAAAGCAATTAAAGTTTGCAGGTCAATAAAGAGTTAAAGTGGTCAGAACTTCTCAGAATAAAGCTCTTGGGTCTCATACATTCTCTCCTCTTTGAGATAACTGGGAAGTAAAGGGGATAATAGAGGGCTGGATAAATAGTAATGAACAAGCAGATGAGAGAAACCAGAGTAGAGAGAGAATGTAGATGAGGCAGAGTGGAAGAAAAGATGAGAGAAAACAGATGGAAGCCAAAAAGCCAATGAAGTGAGAGAGACAAGACTACAATGATTTACACAAGACATGGTGGAACTCCTTTGGATAAAACACTGAAAGAAACTTATAGCCTCAGCCAAACTCTGGAATAAAAAGAAAAAAAACAACTTTTAACAGAGTTTTAAATGGGTTAAGACAGAACTTTGTGAATCTTTTCATCCTGACATTGTTTCTATAACAAGATGTTCTGATAGTGTTGGTGACCTTGCATAGATTAGATTGAAATAAGCATCAAAAAATTTACATGTTTTTTTGAACCAAACTTCAAATTCCTTGAGGTCTATTCTTTGCTAATATATATTTCCTTTTAAAGCTGTAAAGGACCTACAATTGAATCTGTATTAAGTATTCATGTATAACATGAATTGATTACAAGAATGCATGTAAAACAAGTTAAACAAAAGCCAAGGCTGGAACACCATTTTTTTTTCTCAAATTAGCATGATCTAATAATCTTCATTCCCTCAATAGTAAATCATTATTTACAATTTTTTGGGATTGTGAATTAAAAAAATTAATTCCAATTGAATTTTTTAATTTATGGAAAGAGAATGTAGGAACTGTTCAAGGGAGCACAAGTCTGAAGATATTTCTTATCAGGATTTTGATTCATTTGCAATTAGAAACAGAGCCAAATTGGAAGTTGCCTGAGTACCCTCTAGCTGTTGAAGTAACAGTGGTTTTCAATTCTAAATGCTTTTTTGACTGTACAATATCTGCATGAATCATAGAAATAATGAGTATTCTAGAATTGCAGCAGCTTCTTTAAACATTCTTGAGCTTTATTAATCAAAGTTAGCAATCCTGCAAAAAGGAGATCTTAGATTGCAAGCTAGAGTACTTCTAATTTGTTGGTTTACTCACGGCTTTTTCTTTTCTTTTNCTATGACGTGAAATTTAAAATTACATTTTTGCTACTTCAATATCTTTTTGAATCAAACTTGCATAAATAATGTAAAAAATACAATTTATTTATTTGATGTTGGAGAGAACTCATTGAAAAAGTACTACTAATAGTGTCCATCAAGTGTGCAGAGCTGGATGAAAAAAAAAAAGGAAAAAGACATGAAGTATCCAATANTAAAACAAGTTAAACAAAAGCCAAGGCTGGAACACCATTTTTTTTTCTCAAATTAGCATGATCTAATAATCTTCATTCCCTCAATAGTAAATCATTATTTACAATTTTTTGGGATTGTGAATTAAAAAAAATAATTCCAATTGAATTTTTTAATTTATGGAAAGAGAATGTAGGAACTGTTCAAGGGAGCACAAGTCTGAAGATATTTCTTATCAGGATTTTGATTCATTTGCAATTAGAAACAGAGCCAAATTGGAAGTTGCCTGAGTACCCTCTAGCTGTTGAAGTAACAGTGGTTTTCAATTCTAAATGCTTTTTAGACTGTACAATATCTGCATGAATCATAGAAATAATGAGTATTCTAGAATTGCAGCAGCTTCTTTAAACATTCTTGAGCTTTATTAATCAAAGTTAGCAATCCTGCAAAAAGGAGATCTTAGATTGCAAGCTAGAGTACTTCTAATTTGTTGGTTTACTCACGGCTTTTTCTTTTCTTTTTTTTTCTTTTCTTTTTTTTCCCCATGATCAGACTAGGGTTCTTTGGTGATTCAGTGGAATTTAAAGGGAATGAAGTACAGCCAGATGGAGATGAATATATCAGCCTTGGCAGGATGATACTTATTTTTAAGTACTCTTTTATCTTTGATACTCCTCATCTCTATCATTGCTTTTCTTGGTGAAGAAAGCACTGCAACGAGGTGATGGGAAAGCTGGCTTACTTTTTATCGTAGCAAGTAAGATTTACCAGTTCCCATTCCACAGTCAAGTCTCTTCAAAGATAACTATTTCCTTCCTGACTGGGTTTTAACTTGGACTGACAGGTTGCCAGTATTCCCAGTGTTAGAGCATCAACTGATGTTTGAGGTTGGGATTAATTTTAATGATTTGCAGTTAAAAGCTCAGATTTTTTGGAATTCAAGGTNTAAAAAATACAATTTATTTATTTGATGTTGGAGAGAACTCATTGAAAAAGTACTACTAATAGTGTCCATCAAGTGTGCAGAGCTGGATAAAAAAAAAAAGGAAAAAGACATGAAGTATCCAATAAGTGAGAAAACAAAAATTAAACTTTGGATATTATTTCATTGATCTTACGAATTCAAAAAAGTCAGAAAGTGTTGAAATTAGGACTGCAGCTTGAGTGATTATATATACAACCATTCTGTAAATTCTCTTGACATTTTACTAACTTAGGATTCTGTTTTTTCTTCCAAAGACTGAACTATCTTACAGCAACACAGTACAAAAAGTACAGATTTTAATAAGTAATTTTTTCCTTAGCTGTTCCTGCTGAAAGGCTGACAAATTCTTTTTGCTTAGGTGCCAAGAGTCTTCTAACCTTTCTTGAGGGGGTCACAACTTAAAAATATTCTGGATCACCTCCCATGTATTAGCAATGATAAAAACTTCCTCCTATCCACTGTAATTGCACACCTCCCTATGACAGCTTTGGCAATATCATGTTGGAAGAGTTATTTTAATGAAGAGTAGATGAGAATAGTATGCCAGATTTCTCAGCTGATGTAAAATTCCATGTATTTAAATCTAGATTGGCAACTGGAACTGAAGACCTCACTGCCAAAAGGTTCAGTGTTTTGGAGACTGTTGGTAATCCAAAGGTAGCAGCATGAAACGTGCTGCTTTTAACTAGTTCCTTGAACAGTTTACAAGATCTGTTGACAATTTCAAGTAAAGAAATTACGAAAGTATTTCATAAAGTAATGGTAACTCAATTGCAGTAAATACAGTAAAGCTGACTAAAGTCAGTTCCTTAGGAGAGAAATGATTATGAAGTCCTGATGGGGTTTCTGAAATACTTGGAAAATTAATGTTTTATTAAATTGATTTTGACCTCAGTAAGAGGTCCATTTTTAGAACAGAGTGAAGAATTTGGATTACATGATATCTATATATTGTGTCATCCAGATATCAAACCTGGAATGACTCTTTTATTTTATTTTTAAGTGAGGTTGATTTGAATGTACATTTTACTTATATTTATTTCAATGTTTTCTGAAACTTCACAATTATTTTACTGAAGTTTCCAGTTTAAGTTATTATATTATTTTGATTTTCACCCTGAAAGAGAAGTGCAACAAAAATAAACCTCAAAGTGGAAATCATGCGTAGGGATGTTTTTGTTGCTTGTTCCAACACTGTAAATTTAGGTGGACATTGAAAGAAGAAACTATGTGATTCAGTTCATTCTTACATTTTCTTAAAATTAGAATCAATCTCAGTTTCCAAGACAACTGACTATATGAGGATGGACCAGCTATTAATGACAAACAGCTTTCTTTTTTATTGCTGTAGCATGTGGTAGAAAAAGTCTTTTTTGTTTCATGCTGTTGAGGACACTATCCAATTTATCACTCCAAAGAGGATCCAAAAATTATTAAAGGACGTGTGAGCACTTCAGTTTTTCAGGAGGACAAGGACATAAGTTCACTGGGGAAAGGCAAATTCAAAAATGTCAAAATGTAATTTTTAAATCCTTTTCAGTTAAATCCCAAATTTCACCTTGATTTTTTTCTCAGTCCTTCTTCAGAGGAGGTCCTGACAACTTGGGAGAGTTGGTGTAAGTGATTGTATTGGCAAATGGAATAGCAATGTGTCAATATGACCCTCTTGGGCTGAGTGGGATTGCCTTTCTGCTGTAAAATGCCTGGCACAGATAAAAGACTTCTTCCATATACTTATGTATACTTCCATATACATATACTACTGGAAGAGTTATTATTGATCTAGGACCACATTGACTCTTTTGCAAATGTCAAATGAAATCTATTAGGACAAACATTGGTTCCATGAAGTCAATGGAAGCCTAAGTAAAATATTAAATCACATTGCAATATATCTGTATTTTCGTATTTTGTTTTTCAGTCTGAGATTCCAAGTTCCTTGCTGTTCACTATTCANGCATTAATGCAGGAGTCATGTTTTTGCTGAACTCTGTGGTGTTGTGTGCAGTCCTTTTTAAAAGCTTTTTGTTTTTCCTTTTTTATTATCCTTTTTTCCTCATTATGCCCATAAGTGGAATATGTATCCTTTTTGTACTATTATTACTTGAGTTTCTCTGAAGCTTATGCAGGATCTTCTGATCATCTTAGGTTTTGTTTCAGATATTGTTTTAATGCAGATTCTTTTACTATTTTTGTATTTTATTAAAATTCTTTTTTGTGACATTGATTCCTTAATATTTAAAGTTCTTTCTAGATGAAAATGCTTGCCTTTGAATCTTATGTGTAAAACTATTTTTTTCATACTACTGAAACCAGAAAAAAAATTCCTGTTGTCCTCAACATGTCATATCTGGCTTCATATTTTCCTAAGTCTTAGTTCTGCTCAGCCCTTTCTTCAACTTCAGTCTTTAAGTCATAAGTGTAACCCTCCTGCAGGAGAGTGTTTCTCATTTTAAAATACCTGATGATACTCCCTGAAAAAGTCTGGTACTTTTATTTGTGAATTGAGTCCTTCCAGTCACGTTCAATTCAGTTGGTCTCTAAGTGCTGACATCCAGTTTTCTCTGTCTTCGAAGTCTATCAGATTTCCTCTATTTTGTTGAGTAAAATGAGTGTAAAGGAGGAATAGGACAGGGTCATATAAAAGAGACAGGATTCCTCCAAGCTACACAGAGCCAACACCAGATCACATTTCTAACCAAACAGTAGCTGAAAGTGCACCAGAAAAAGCTGTAATTTCTAAGACCATGTGGTACCTTGAGATCAGTGCATCGGTGAGAGTGTTCCCCCTGGTCCCACAAATATCTTCTCTCTCTCTGAGAATTTTCTGGGAGACTTGGAGGGAAGAAGGATGAGAAAAGGGCAAGGATTGAAAAGTGCTTTTCTGGGTTACCTTACATTATCTGTAAATGTTTCTTCTAAATCCTCAATAAAATTATACCAGTATGGATTCCATTAAGTGGCATTCAGTTTAGATAAAGTGAGAAGACTTGAAGTTTTTGTACTGTTTAAGCCTTATTAGATGAGGGAAACTGAATTTTTGGCTATCAGAAAGAAGGCCAGCTGGTCTGTTTAAATACATGGTAGATGTAGAGTTGGTCCAAATGAGTTTGACCAATAAATTGGTCCAAAGTGGCCCCAGCTCCAATGACAGGGCTCTGCCAAGCATAAAGCAGACAAACATGCCTGTGTTTACTTATACAGAAGTGGTGAATGCTGTTGTTGCCTGTAGCATCAGTATCCTGCCTGTAGTATCAATTAAGATCAAAGGCATTTGTTGGTTAATTTGGTTTGGGTGTAAGAAAATGTCTATATTTTCCTTGTCTACCAGTGTATGTTTTTCTTCAGCAGAGAAACAGGAGGAAATAATATATGTCTGCATCTTCCCTTCAGAACATCAGAAGAATACTAGTCATGTGAGCAATTTTCTGAATAGCATTACTTCAAAGGAAAAGTGGCAATACAGACTAAAATGGCAGTTGCTATCCAGAAAATTGTGAAATTCTTGTTTAATGATAAGCCAGGAAACCAGAAAGAAAATACTATTTAAGAAAATGGAAGAAATGTATATGGAAGAAAATATAAGACAGAGCAAGAAGGTGTCTGTGAAAGAAAATATGTACAGACCTCTGAGAAAAAAATTAAAACAACTTCATGAACTTCGTATTCACAACCATGTTGATGAATACAGCATGTGGAAAATTATGGTTTTGCAAATGGCTATGACCTTGATAAATAATTTGATTTCTAGAAAATGTTTTTTTTTCTTTTCATTTAAAAGGAAAAAAATCCCCTTCTGGGCAAAATGTACTTTTCAGAAGTGAAGAAAATTTCTTGGTGAAAGTGCTTTTTCCAGGGGATCTCTGTGTCTTTTATCCACTCAACCTATTGCTCCCATGAAAAATGCAACCACTCCAATTCATCTCTCCAGGCATTTTTAAATCAGATTTACCTTCCTTTCTTCCCCGCATCTCACTTTCGCAGGAACTGAAAACTACTTTACACTTGTCAAGTAACAATCATTTGTGATTACATAAGCAGATTGTTGACATTGCAAACTAAGCTGTTGTATGATCAATAAAAGAAAATGTTAGGTAGCGCATGTTCTTCATTCCTGCTGTGCATCCAAGTGTATGCTATATCCCCAGTCTGAAAAGCTTTTCTAAAGGTTTTTTCATAAACAAGGAGTGTGGATTTTGGACCTAGAGACAAACTCATACTCTAGAGGCCTCTTCTTTTAATTTATTCAAAACAGCACCATTTCCTTCATTTCTCCAATTCCACCACTCCTGTGAAATGTCAGTAAAAGAGGTACTAGGCTTTCCTTTCTCTTATACTATTCTTAGAGGGCTAAGTAATTTTAAAAATTTCAAGTACCCTAAAATACACTGAAATGTAGAATAAGCTCAAAATAATGTGCTTTTCCGTAGATGTAAGAAATGCCTTGGGGACTATGTTGTGCTGTCATTTATTTTGTGAATTCTGTATATGTGACACTGAGGCAAGCTTTTACCTCTGTATTTAAGTATTTCTGATATTATAGCACTTACTTTTGTTTTCTTATGAGCAATCTTATTACTGTATAATAAGATTACTGGGAGCAGTGAATTGTTTTAGTAGTATTATTAGTTTATTATGTTAACATTTTAGGCCAAGTCTTTTATAATAAAATACTGCTGAGACAAATTACTTAAAAATAAAAAAGTAAAAAGCAAAACTGATAGTTATTTTGTTATAGAAAATACTGTAGTATTTTCAGCCTTGATAAGAATGTAATATTTTCTAAACAATTATACAAATTTTAAAACTGAAAAAGTACCCCCAAATGTGATTATTGTATTTATGACCAAAAAGCTTCTAATTATTTACTTTCTTTTTCCTCCATAAAATAGAGTAATGAGCATTGAATTGGTTTTTCTGGTGGAAACATGCTACACCATGAAAGCTAATTGATATCTTAACACTTGGTGGTAAAATTTGGCAGTGTGGATGCATGTGTCAGTACCATTTCCCATATGAGTTAGAATGGCTTTGATAGAAAAATAATTGACTTTAAATGGTGGGATTCCTTATTTATAGCATTTTGCTTTCTCAGTGTTGGAGATACGATTTTAGGTTATTCTGTGTTTTATTTTAAACTCTGGCTTGCAAATTAAACCTCTACTTCCTCCCTCTCATGTATCATCTTCAGTTTTGCAGCTCTTGGAAGCCACATCAGTCCTTTAGCTAACAACTGGAATTTAGTAAATAAATTGTTCACAAGAATGGCATGTTACCAACCAGCTTTATTTGAGATCTGAGAAAGAACTAAAAAGTAACTTTTTTTTCATCATGTAAGTGCTTCCACAAGAGTCTGAGAAGACAGAGGAATATTTGATAGAAAATGCAGATTTTTCTGAACTCAGTTTCTCAGGTAAAATACTGGTGCTATTGCCAGTATTATCTTGGCCTGTATTTCCATAGAAGGCTTTATGTTTGTATACTTTCCTTTGATATTTGCAAACTTGCCTTTTAAGGTAACCTTTTCTTTAAACCTATACTCATTTGAGAGATGCTTAGACCCATGATTTTTGAAAAAGCTTATTTACCATAATCTTCAGCCAATGCCTTTACCTATTACCACTGTACTATGAATTTTACTCCGTTTTGAATATGGAAATGAGTGTGCATAGTACATGTGTATATACTTTTGCCTATGTTTCAAGAAGCTGGATAATTTTGCTTGACTATGCTGTTAAATTTTAAGTGATTTCTGGAAAACACAAAGTAATACTTCTTCTCATAGTTTTTGTGTGTGTTAACTTTTCCTTATTTTGGTCCTTTTTATACTAGTTCAGAGACTCTGTCTGAAGCATATTATAGATCAAATGTAGAAGAGTCCTTATAATTTAATTGAAACCACCTTTCTAAATAATAAAAATAGAAGGATGGACAGATATTTTAGACAACATTACATATACTTTTTGTCTGCTTAAGATCTTGCAGTTCCAGCTGTAGTAGAATTCGCGAAAGTTACACGAAAGATGCCAAAATAATTACTAATTTAAAAAGGAACCCACAAATAATAGGCTTAGACCCCAAAAATGTCTTTAAAAGCCAAAAAAAAAAAAAAGGCAAGAAAACAAGAAGAAAGAAAACAAGCTGTTGGTGCTTCTAAAACTTTTCATTCAGTGGCACTTAGATACTCCTACAATTATAACATTTAAAATTTCTAACTTTAAATGGTCTTTAAATGGGTGCATCCATGGAACACCTTGACCCTTTAAACATTTTGACATGTGACTAAGTTCAAAACCATGTGCAAATGCCAGTGACATGAACATGATTTGCAGTACTGAGGACTTTGTATTGATGTGGTACCTTTTGCCCCTTGAAGAAATATAGAAAAATAGATTTTGTATCTCGAGAAAGCAAGTAGGGTAACTATAAAATAAAAGTAAGGACAGGAATATTGGCTGTTCTTAAAAAAGAAATAGAGAAGAAATACAATTATTAAAGTGATAGAAAAATAAAGCCTACAAGAATAAAAGAAAATATACAAAAATAAAGGCTGTAAAGATAAAACTTCTATAAAATATGTGTCTTGGAAATTAATGCAGACAAAATTGGCAGAATTTAGGTATGCCTTGGAGGATAAATCCAGGATAAAGCTGATGGTCACCAAGGAGTTTTGAGGGAATGTTCTCTCTCAGGTTTGGCTTTGATGAACTTGGGCTGACAGCGGAACTGGCACAAAGGATTGTCATGGAAGTAAACAAAAATTTTAGTAAGAGACACTTATAAACTCAGTTGGTACAGAAAAAAGTATTATCTGCAAGTTGTACAGAAATTCTGTGTAGCCTTCTGTGAGAAGAGACATTACTTGATGCTGTGTTACATTAAAACGTGTGCAAACAACATGTAAAACTGATAGATACCGTAAGTTCCACATACCTATAGGGGCAATCCTTTAAATGCTTTCTGATCTGTTTTTGTCAGGGAACATTAAACAATTTATTTTACCTTGTGTAATTTTAAGGTAGGACAACATAGTGATTGTTTGGTACAGTATTTTATTTGCATGATGTGAAACTGAGAAACTGTAGGCAGACATACATTCTTTCAAACAATAGACTGAGTCTCCATTTGGTGGCGAAATCCCCACTATAATAGCACTAATGCATTGTATACATCTATATTCCTGCAAAATACAAGTCTGGTATAACTGAACAAATAATACTGCATTTATAGGGGTTTTTTCCCCACTTGTTGAAGTTATGGAGTTTAGAGTCTTCTGCATTTTCTCTCAAGGTTTTTCAAGAGACAACTGGGTAATTTATTCAAGGCATTTACCGGCTTTTAGTTTTAGCTGATTCATCTGTCAAATGGGTAAAGAAATGCCTGCTTTAGAGGAGTATGCAATCAGAAACAGCTATACTGATTTATACCAGCTGAAAGTATGAACCTTTCCGTTTTTCAGTGTTCTCAAAGTACTGGGTGAAAAACACTGGAGGATTTTAGGGAAAGAGCAAATAATTTATGTTACTAAACCGTTCCAATCTGCATGGATTATTTTTCTCAGTTACATAAATTATTGTCCTGAGCTGGTATTTCTGCTTATTTCCTTTTTAAATTAACAACACAGCAAAAGAATTGTAGCTATTTGCATAAGTTTAGCTTTCTTAGGAGATTTCCAGCTCTGTGTTGTGGTGCCTGGAGAGTCATTTCTGCATTGGGTACTTCTCTACAATCCCTTCTGGGAGAACAAATGTTGTGTAGCATCCTAGCCATGTGCTTTGAATGTACAAAAATAGAATAGAAGAATAAAAGAGACAGAGTCCCTTGGTAGAATCGCTTTAATGTCTTGCATCTGATGTTCAGATTGGTGGGGAGGGAAGGATCACATGCCTGATGTTTTTTCTAGAGCTACACCCAACTGGAAGCCATCCCTTGGCTTCTCTGCAGACAGCAGCATACCCAAATGGAACATATTAATTCTTTGGGGAAATCTCCTTAGTCAGACAAAAAGAAATCTGTTCAGCTTCCCAGATACATTCTCTGTTCCCTGTACCATCAGACTGAAAGAAGAATCTGCATTACATTGATCTGGAAGACACAGTTTCACTCTTTGAAACTGCAAAGGTTTAGATAAATAACTTCTGCGATGCAGCTGCTCAAGCTTTCAGGTTTTGACATGTTTATTAATGAAAATGAATGAGAAAAGAAAGAAACAGTCAGCCAGGCAAGATGCCCTTCTAACTGCTGTCATCATTAGGTGAATATGGTATACCAAATATTTATGCTTCTATATGATTCAGATCACAGAAAATAAATATCACTTTTATGTGTTTTATTTTCTTTGGAGAAGGAAGTGGAGGAGAGTGTGAGTCATAGTGGAAGAATAAATTCTATTTCTTTTCTGACAAAAGCTGCTTGTTTT
Organism: Illadopsis cleaveri; assembly: GCA_013399915.1. NCBI lineage: Eukaryota > Metazoa > Chordata > Aves > Passeriformes > Timaliidae > Illadopsis > Illadopsis cleaveri. Next base: position 82,301 of record VXBB01016138.1, on the reverse strand, counting down.
GTCCAAGAGGGAACCTAGTTTTAACTTTAGTTTTCTGATAAGCTCTGGAGCCTGACTGGCTTCAAAAAGAAGTGATGGCCTGTCAGTCCCTAGTCTGTACCTGTCTGGTGACCCGTGGCCAGAAGCCAAATCACATTTCTTACTCCTGCTGGGCATAAGATAATCTGTGTTCCTAGCAGGGTCTGAATGCAGGCTGCCAGTGCACCCTTGCAAGGATTTCTGGTGAGCAGAATTTTGATCCTCTGCACCGTAACAAATCCTGCCAGCTGCAGCCTGACTTCTGAGCGTAGGGCTGGTCTGATGAATCTTGGAGGGTTAACATGAATACTTATTAGTGTATAACCAATGTTATTTGCCTGCTTTAAACAAAAACCACACCTGCATATTTTCTGTTATGATCAGATTCAGAGGGTTCTCTTCTTAGGTGGCTGAGAAGGGGAGTGACATAGGAGCTCCTAAGGAGGTAGTCAGTGGATGATTTCTCCCTTTTACTACTCCTTGCTGTGCCCTCCAGAGTGTAGAAGAGATAGAAAAGGTGCAAGACACAGGGTCTGATGATTCTCTGCTCCCAAGAGATCGTGAAGGATCAGGAACTGTCGCTGCCTGTCCAACCATCCTGGTAGGAAAAGATTGTTTACAAGGGAGAAGTAATCTTCATGTTGCTTTCTGTAGGCTTTGTTTACAACTACCAACCTCAAAACATTTGTTGCCCCTGCCCATGGCAGGGGGCAGATGGGTTGGGTTAGATGATCTTTAAAGGTCCCTTCTAACCCAAGCTATTCTATGGTTCTATGATTCTGTGATTTTCCTAAAGACAGGTACTCATGAGAAGGTGCTAAAGCCTGAGAGGTGACAAATGACAAAAGTTTTTATGTATGTCCTGGTGAAAGTAAGATTATATTTAAAAAGGTGTTTGTATATCGTTCCGTATAGAACTTCATAAGATAGGAAAGTATGTGTCATTTTTGTGAAAGAATTTTTATGTGCTTTTTGCCACAAAGCAGTTACTGCCAAGGCTGGATAAAAAATAGAGATGTCCTACCTACATAAACTCCGAACCAAAATGCTGTTTTCCAGATGTTAATTGGCTCATTTCTGAGCAGAGATATAACAGAATTTATTCAAAAGAGTAACCACCTAAATGCCTGCAGGTTAATGTAGAAGAATAGATTAGAGATTTAGGAACCAAAGGTCTATATGGTCTTTGCAATTGGAAGACTTGTGGCTGTCATCTTTTTGAAAGACCAAATAGTAGCCTTGACTGCTGTAACAAGGACCAGGGACACTCTGAGATGTTTAAGAGAGGAGTCAAGCTTGCTGTTCCAGTAAAGAGAGGGGTTTTTTTCATTTTCCATGATATCTTTCAAAAAGAAAAGTCCTTAGAGGTTCTTCAGTATTGAATGAAGAACAGCATAAGATGGATAAGCTCTGAAATTCCACTTCATACATACTATGGAGGATGAAAAAGAAGTGAACAACACAGGGCATACATGTTAGCTCTTCTGGGACATTGTATGCAGAGTAGCAGCAGCAAAGTTCCGTCTTAGTTTGTGAGACAATATTGCAGCAAAAGTAGGATGTTATTTTTCTGGTGAAATGTAACAGACACTGTGTACATTTTTAAAAGAAAAAATTCTTTCTTTCAGAAAAACTCTCTTAGGTGTTATTTTGGTAATGCGAATTCAGGTAATACTGAAAGCAGTAACAGAACACTGAATTCTAAATGCCACATCCAGTTATTAGCGTTATAGCCTTCTCCTTTCTTTAGCTGAGATTTCTATATATCATTTCTGTAGAGATTTATGAATGTGCTACTATTTCCTGTTCAGCACCATTAAAGATGGTGTTAATAGCTATTCCTGGTTTTTTGTGTTGAAAGACCGAATGCTTTCAGTATTTAATAATTTTCTTATTGCTACACAGTATGGCTGGCAGTTTTAATGTCAGACATATTTATTTGACAAAAATTTTGAATAAACTGTGTCTAAACAATTTTTGCTGCTTCTATGAAGGAGATTAAGGGTCAAATGCATTGTTTTGCCCCATTGTTATTAAAAAATGTGCTGACATCTTTACACTTTGGAGCAAGGTCTTGAAATGTGGTAGAAGTGTGGCAGATTTTCCCAATGTTCCAAATTATAGGACTCTCAAAGATTCCTTTGTTTGTTAGGCTGGTGAGGCTTGTTACTGTTTGGCAACTTGAGCTTGCAGAGCTTCTCTGCACTGAGCACGCTCCTGAGCTTAGTCTGTGCTGTACTCTGTGGTGCTGCCACTTTGACATGAAGAAATAAAAAGCAGAGCCTGACTTGAATTTGAGGAAATATGAATGGAGAGGAGGAGGGCAAAAGCTCAAGTGGCTGCAGATAGGGAGGGTTCTTCATAGGATCCCTCCTTCTTTCTGTGGATATGATGTATGGTGGTATGGGGACAGATGAAGATTGTGTATCAGCCACAGTCCTCATCAGTAATCAGGATCCATGCCACATGTGTTGCAGACGTGGGGAAGTTTGGGAAGTATGTGTTGCTTCAGACAATGAATTTGTAATTAGACTATCAAAAGGTATGTACATAAGATAAGACGTGGTTGCATAGGAGACCTTTATTCCTGATATTGTTCCCTAGCTTTGTGGAGATTAGCCTGCAAAAGCTCAGTCACTATAGTGTCTAATGTAAGTATTCCTATGTGTACTTTGTGTGTTATAGAGTTCTACATCGTGGAACAATAGGAAAAAAAAAACCTAGAGGAGAAGTAATTGGCTGCCTGCCTCCAGGCCATGTCAGCTCAAACCTGTAGCAAGCTTGGTGGATATTTGTTTTAGCTGTTATAAAAAAGTCCAAGAGATGGAGAGTCTCAAATTTTCTTAAATATTTTATTTATATTATTATTTATTCTTACTATTTAAAAGCTTGTACCAGTGTCTGAAATACATGTTTCCTGCTTCTGTCCTCAGGATACAGAACAGGTTATTTCTTTCCTCTTGCAACAACTTACTTATTTGTGCACTTTTATAATGTTTACTCCCATGTTATGCAAATCAAATAATTATATTTATATTATTTATCACTTAAGTTATGTTTTTTAGAAGTTTTTTCTTTGCTTTTGATCTCTCCAGTTGGTCTAGGTCCTTGTTGAAGTGCAATGCTCAATACTGGAATCCATATTTCAGCAGAGGCCTACTAATGACATGTAAAAAACCGAGTATTTCACAACTTATATCACTTTGCCTGCAGATATTTGTGGTGCAATTTCAGCAAAATCACCAAAAAAATTTTAAGCAGCCTCTATCCTTTTTTTTACTGTAAAACTATATTCATTAAAATGCTGTATGTCCTGACAAAGAGTTTTTGCTTCATCTGAGTTCTCTTTTTTTTTATGATTAACAAGTAAAAGGAACATTTTCCTAATATTAAAATTGCCTTCAAGGAAAACAAAACAAAATTAAGTTTATAAAAATTAAATTTATAATGCATAGATCAAAAACTGAACTAAAGAAAAACCTAGAGAATTGTTAATATCATTAATGTGTATTTTTTTCCTCACAGAATACTTAAAACTTTCAACAAAAATATGGTTTCTTTGGACTAAGTTGTTTATCAAATAAATTAATAAACATTGAACTTAAACAAATAACATTACACATGCACAAAATTAATCTTCACATTCTGACCAGTGTGGACCAATTGAGATTTTCTAGAATTAATTCATCTGTGATAGAACATTCATATTTGCATTTGGTTTTTAATGTTAGCCTGATTTAGCACAGTTAATTTGTCTGTGATAGAACATTCATATATGCATTTGGTTTTTAATGTTGGCCTGATTTAGCACAGCCATTACAATCTCAGTGTTTGCTGAACCAGTGGAAAAGCCATCCTTACTCCTTGGAGTCAGCCTGAAAGAATACACCTGCAAGTGCAGAACACATCCTCTCCTTCAATACATCTTTCATGCTTTGAGATTGGAGACGGGAAAAATCAAAGTGATAAAATATCTGCACATAAGTTTGTCAAGGAAGGGGTTAAAAAAGTGGAATCTTTGTGACTGTAAAGGGCTGAATTATCTTCCTGACTCCAGCAGGGGTTGCTGTCACTAGTTTGTGGTTGTCACATTCCTGTTATGCTTGACCTTGGAAAGGCTTGACAACATAGTCTGGATTTGATTAAGGGAATTTCATGTTTTTCCTTTGCTAGAGTCACCCCCCACCTCGACAAACATTTAAAAATGTTAAGGAGTAAAAAAAAAAAAGTTTGGAAAGCAAACATTTTCCCAAAAGAAATTTATAGTTCAAATTTACACCAAGTTCGCACTAACTGGAGCAGTCCGGGTTTCCAGTCAGGCTTTGAGAGGTCTCTGTAAACCATTAGTCACTTCCCTGGAAGAGGCAGCTTTTTATAGGCAGCAGGATAAAACAGATACAGATGTGTAAGTAATATTAGAGGCTTTCACATGTACCTGCCTTTTTTTTCGCAGTTATAGAAAAGAAAAAAGAGTGATTACAGAAAGAAATTGATTGAAGCCTTGGACTTGAACAGCTACCATGGAGATTGGTTTAATTAAAGTAAAATATCTTGTGTTGTGTTTTTTTCTGATTGTGACAATTTATATAATGAACATGGAAATTCTTTTAATTTTATCGCATTGGGTTCTTTACATTCTACAGGACTGTGATTATGCCAGCTGCCAACGAGTTTGATCCAGAAATTGTCCTGGTGTCAGCAGGATTCGATGCTGTGGAAGGCCACGACCCTCCGCTGGGCGGGTACAAAGTCACAGCTAAATGTAGGTATTGCCATTGGCACGTGTTTCTCAGTTGGTATTTTTTCTAGTGAGGAACCTTATTATATAAGCCCAGTTCACATCTATGTTTCTGTTTTGTAAGGTGACAGCTGTGTCAGTCACTGAGGGCAGGGATTGTCCAGTAGTTAATACCCAGAGATATCTGGAGAGCTGCAGCGTTTGCCCAACTCATGGACAAGGTAGAAACAAACATGTTAAGAGTTTCTGGCTCACTCCTTTCTGTTCCTCTTGGCATTTTTGTCTTGACTTTTTAAAGTATTGCTTTTCTGGCATTCAAATAACATTTTGGAGGTTTCATGCTTTTCAGTAGGCCTCAATTTCCAAATGCTGGAGTAAGTTACTTTTCTTTAAATATATATTGGAGATTTTAGACTTTGGATGCCTAAATCCAATCTCATATTGCTCTTTTGTTATTGTAATCTTTTCAGCTCCACAGCATTAATCCTGAATTACATCAGTGTTTATGAAGGCCAAATTTTTCTAAAAGACTTCTCTGTTGGGTCTCAATATTTGGATGTCCATTTTACTCTTTCAAAATGTGTGCTTATGGCAGAGATTTAATACTTTCTGAAAGACAGGTCTGTCTGACATATCTCATATGTAGCACTCCAAAATCACTAGCTCTTACCAGACATTGTGGCCAAACTGATTCTGAGCCTGGGATGTTAAACAAGGCTGGGTGATGCAGTAACTCTCTGTACAGTAATGTGCATTGTAACATTGCTGTATACCAACTGCTTTACATGGGGCAACACAAAATGCTTTCCTAATGCAATGCTGTGAATAATATTCCTCAGTATATCTACTTTTACTCAGTATATTCAGTCTATAATATCTCTTCAACAGTTATTAAATATGGACCTCTACTGCTAATGGCAAATGCCTTGGGAAAAGTCTGGAGAAGTCAATGAGACTTAATGGCATTTAAAACACTGCACAAATGGACTCCAGTTCAGAGGATTTTCTCCTTCTAACCTCTGCCTTTTGTTACAGACCAATAGACCAAAGCTGTTGTTTATCTCGGGATGTTCAGGGCAGATATGCATATTTTTTATTTTAATTTTCACTGCATACTGAACAGGCTCCCTTGAATATCCGTGATAGTGATGGAGGAACAGAGTGACTGTCCATAGTAGTGTGCTGTGGAAAGGGAGAATTCAGAGAGCAGTGCAAGGATCTACCCAAAGACACTTACACAGGTGCTAATGCACAAATGGGCTGGAAATGGAATATCCCTCTGGCTGTAAGTAAGACATACTGAGTTTTAGCACAGCTTTTCAGCTTAATGCAGTGGCTGCACTGGAGGGGAAAGAAACATAGCAGGCAGTGTGCATGTTTGAGTGTAATTTCCCTGTGTATTATGATTTTTAGTAAAATATTTTGCAGGAAGAGGTGAGAGATTTACTCGCTGTTTTTTTCTGTGTATGGTCCTGGTCAGTGGCACTATTCCATGAGCTTGTGTGGGAGGGAGGTGAACTTCCAACTGGCACTAAATTAGATATTTTGTTCAGAACCATTGTATAACTATCTGCATCTAGCTGTTGAGAAGGTATTCTATGTGTCCCTTGAGGGTGCAAGGTGCTTTGGCATATGTAATATTCTGGCATAGCAACTTCAACAACTTAGCTAGAAATTGCAGCAAAGAAAAACTGTCTGACGTTATTATTAGTGCTAATTTTCTTTCATGAATTAATTAACTCTTCATAAGTTTTTTTAAGAAATCTTAATACACTTTTTAATATAAGAAACTGCACATCTACTTCTGCATATGTGTCTGTAAGCAAAAAAGGTGACTTTTGCTTACAGACAAAAAAAAAAAAAAGCCAGTGTCGGTGGCTCTTGTTTAAATTAAGAGAAAAGCCAGGATAGACTCAGATAACGATCATGCACCTGAGGGATGAATAAAGCCATATTTACAGAGCCAAAGGAATTTATTATTTCCCCAAAACAAAATTCTCCACATTCCACCATACTATTTTAGGAGATAATATACTATATGTGGTATGTAGGAAAATGAACACTCTATTAAAAAAAATAAGGTCCAAAGAGAAACTTTCATATTAAAGACTAAAAATAGATATTTGTGCAAAGTTTTAGTATACTTGGTTTCTAATAATTAGAAACTATATGCCAACAAATGAAGTTGAACCTGTAAATAATCTTTCTTTGTAGATCTTTGGCACTTTGTATGTATTTAATGCATTGAATTTTCTGATTTCTATGATTTAATACAAGCTTGACAAATTAGGGAGAGATTGACATCAAAGGACAGAAGATAGATCCTTAGCTACTAACCTTGCTCCTAAAGAGCATTTAGAAGCCACTAGATACTTGATAATGAATTATTTATGTCTTTCCCTCAGAGTACAATCTAAGAGAAAAAATTAAAATGTATTAACCAATCAACCATCCCAAGGTATAAAGTTAAAATCATTGGATGAAGATAGCAGACTGAACTTATTACAGCCTTGGAGTAACCATATTGCAGACAATTACATTCAGCAAAAAATGTCTGAAAAATCTGCACAGTTTGAGAAATGTAAACTGTCATCTGCTTTAACCCAGAATTTAACTTTTTTCTGTTTTGTCATACAATATTATTTACTAAGGAGTATTTCTGAGTATGCCATTTCTGATTAGTAAAGAATATTTCAGCAACAAAATAATCATATATATATATATATTTGCAGCTGATTTTTGGTCTGAGACTCTGTTGTGCATGTCAGGATTTCTCACAGTGAGGTGACTCTCAACTCCTCTAGAAGGCTGTAGAGTGGAATCTGGCCAGCTGAGATCAGTGATGATAGCAGAGTTTGGAGATATCTCACTTCCTAATGTATCTCTACTTGTATTAAGTAATGAAATCATTAATAGTCCTTTTCCCATTAAAAAAAATAAAAGAGATAATGTTTAAAAAAAAGATTGGAAAGGGAATTTAAATCTTTCTTATCTTATTGCACTTTTCAAATCACTTTCCCTATTTTTTCAAAGTGACTTTGCAATTCGTCCTCATCTGTTGATTAGTTTTCACTAAACTAGGCAATATTTAGCTGAGTTTTACCTGCCTGTGAAACAGATTTGTTTGGTGCAATGTAAAATTGAGAATGAGCATTAAGTAAAACATTTTTTCAGCCCCAACTTTGAGGATTTCACAGGCACATTTTTCTTTATGTTAGCTCTTTGTGCCAATCCTCTCTCTTAATGAAGTGCTATGGTTTCAAAAGGTGCTTTTATAATACACCTACATACACATACACATCTTGAAATATATACTCAAGCCATGTGCATAAACTTTGTGATGGATTTTATATTCTTTTAAGAACAAAAAGGGCTTCAAAGATTTGATATGACTGGTGGCATATGGCAGAACTTGTTGCTGCTGGGAAGTTCTCAGTCCTTTGGTACAAGCTACATTCCTAATACCTTAGTAAGGAAAGGCAAGCTTTATTGACAACACTGATGAAAGGCCACCTAGCATAATTAGAAACAGGTATACTTTAGAATTCATGTTTGCTTTACCCTGAAGAAGGTCTTCCCCACAAAACCCCCCAAAGGGTTTGTGTCAGAAAAGGACTTTGTTTTTCCAAATAAAAACTTTTTGTCTGCTAAAAATACTATCTTTACTCACAGGCACTGCCTTGCCTGTGGCATTATGCTATGAGAACTGCACCAAGTTTAACATCAAAAAGGAAAGAGGAGAAAGTGAAGCAACTGTCATATTAAACTTCTCTGGTAGTCCTCTTGGCCCAGGGTCTTGCATCAGTTAATGGTGCCAACTCTTGTTCAGGACCTTCTCTAATATCTGGTACGTTCTATCAGGAATATTCAGGCAACTCATCTCAGATTTTGCTTTCTGTGCCTCTTCTGTAATGACTCAAGATTAACTTCAATAACTGAAGTAGAGGAATACCTTTTGTAATGTTAAGTCCATCTTCAGTACTAGCATGGCTCTGTGCCTGTTGCTTGGCTCAGTGGTTCCCCAAGATGTAAGGTGAAGGTGGGTGCATCAACTGGAACTCTCATACACAACTCTTATGCAGAGTAGCTATTGAACTCTTTGGGATCTCTTTGTTTAGATCACAGACTGTAAAAGCCCTTTGATTTTGTTGTAAAATATAATCAGGTAAGAGGAAAGCACATCTCAATTCCTGACTAGTCCAATGGTTTCTTTTTATTATTTGAATTTTTTTTCAATAAGAAAACAGAAAGTATTAGCACAATGTAACATGTATTATCAAAACATATTTTTATCAAATTCACTGTTTGTACTGGAGTAATAAAAGTTGTATTTATAATTAAAAAATAAGAAAAATAATTGTTAAAAAAATAATGGGAATAAAGGAATTTTATATTTAGAATAGTAAGGATATGCCTAAGCAGTATGAATCTACTCTTTTCTGTTATCCTGATGATCCTTAGAGGAACTACTGAAGATAGCACTGAAACACTTTGTGCTTTATTTTACAGTTAACTTTTACATCATCTTCTAAAATATATAGTATTATCATGCAATTTGAATTTTGTGTAGTGAACAAGTCTGAAGAAGAGCTGTCAAATATGGTAATAAATTTGCAAGTTGTTAGATCTTGTAAGGGAACTGTTTTTAGATGTAGCTTTGCTGGCTGAAGAGCTCCATGTAACATTATCCTGAGGTGAAGTACTTTCTCTTTGTTTTATAGAATAGCCCTTAGAATAATGCTTGCACTAAAGGCACTGGGATCACTTTACTGTTCTAGTAAATATTCTATGTTTTTATTAAGTCGTGACCATTCCATAAAAAGAATAAAGTAAATAGAGGAGTGTCAAGCAAGAATGAAGACGTTTTTCAAGGTACTTAACTTCCTGAAGCACTGCATTTGTTAAGGGCTGTGATGATTTACTGGAGTTTTCCTGTTGTTTTACTCTCCTGTTCCAAAGATGCTATTTGACACCAGAGTGCAAAATAAAATCATCAATTAGCAGTGGGAAAGGATACCGCTGTGGGCATTTAAAGAGTAAATGATATTTTGTCTGTTGGAATATTTGTCTTCTGTTTTGCCAAATTTGTAATGCAAAGTTGATCCAGTGCCTGGAATATAACTGATTCTGTCTAAGCTGATTTGCAACTTTTAATGTTTTTATTTGAGAAAATTGCAATAGCTCCCTTATCAAGAGCTGCGTTATGCTGTAATACACTCTGTTCAAGTGAGGCCAGTGAAAAAAGTGCTGAAGTTATTAGCAGTTTCCCTTCTCATGAGCCCAGGTTATTTCCAAAGGATAAGTGGTAGAAATTAATGTATAAAAAAGACTGCTGACTTACACATAGCCAACAGCTCTTCCATGAGGAATCTCTTCTCATGGCTGGAAATTTGAAGAATACAAATAAGAGCAACAAGGTGGAACCTGGAGGCCTGTTGGTTTCCTGTTGCTTTGCCCTTCACATTTCAGTTCCAATTCCCACTGTGAGTAATGAGTTTTGATAAAAAGATCTCTGACTGTAACATAAAATTCTATAAAAAGCCAAAATACCTAGCATCTTGGCACAAGCAAATTCAGAAGTAATGGGCACAGTTGTAATAAAGAGATGACTGATTGCTGAAACAAATGATCTAGCATGGTGTGCCAGCTGTCACTGGAAGGCTTTAAAGGAGACTTATAAATTGATGGCATCCTTACAATTAGGTATGCCATAGCTAAGACATCAGAGACTTCATGCAAAAGTTGTTCTTCAATGACCAGTCTTTTCTTGAGCCTTTACAACTGTTCTACTGTATCTTGGAATTCTTCTCAGTTTCCCACTGTGTTTTGTATATGGGTTAGAAACAGACCAAAGGCTAATGCTAGAACTACATATCACTGAATTCAAATGCAGAGCTGCTCAGGGTCAAAGCCTGGTACTGCAGATGTATTTCAGAGATAAAGTTTCCCATGTGCCAGCTTCAGTATTTCTAAAATATTCTATGTGACTAAGTATTTCAAGTACTTAAAAGGCTATATATGTTCACTGGTTTGGGTTTGGTTTTGTTGTTTTGTTTTTCTCCTGGAAGTACTTCATTTCTAAAGGAGTTCCCAGATAATATGTTACTATCTACTGGAATTGGCCAGCCTTGAACTGCCTGTGAGTGTTTTTGGGTAGAATGATTATAATGTCTTTGGGTAGGGACTCACTTTCTTGTGATTGTCTGAAAGTCTTCTCTGACTCTTGAGTCCAAGAGAGAGTGCTGGCTGGGACTACTGGGGCTAATGTAATAGGTCAAGGGAAGGCAGGGAAAAGGAGTCCCTGAAAATTGACAGCTGACTAAAAAGAATAATAGTGGCTTGGTAGCTGTTTTAGCACAGTCTGAGTTTCTAAAAATAGCATTGCAGGCTTTTATAATGCCATGTCTAATCCCTTCACAAGTAAGAAGGACTTTTTGAATCAACTGTGAGAAGCTGTGATCTTGGTAAGATCTGCCGCTGACTGCGGTTTCGTAGCTGGCATAGCTGCTCCAAGCAGCTCCTTGCCATACAAAAGGGTGATTGCACACCACTTCCCCTTCTGAACTGTCCATTATTTACCTTGCACTGGGCCAGCTTCTTTTCTATCTCTCTGTAAACACATGGAGCATTAACTCATCAACCCATTAGAAAACAAAATCAAAAAAATGAAGAGACTTCTATTGGGCTGAAGCTGAATCAGATTATGGAAGGACCAATGTGTGCCAGCGGCAGCAGAGAAAGGAAGAGATTGCATAGGATAATTTATGGCAGCAATAAACTGTTAAATTACTTCAGTTGCCACAGCTGCCTTCTTTTCTGAATTTTCCTGAGTTCAGAGGTTCGATTTTTTTTTACATTATTTGGTTATCTTTGTGGTACTTGAGGTGATAGAATGATTATCCAGCAGGGTAGATCTTCAGCTTTTGACTCAGAGCTAACAGCATTGGAGATGGATTGGAGCAATGGTCATTGATGCAGTTTTTCACTGGGGAGTGTCCTCATTGGTATCAGATATATTCTTTCTTTCCCTTTTGTCTCTTGGAAACTACAGGATACCCAGTGACTGGCAGCAAAGAAAATGCAGCATCAAGACTTTGCATCCAGTTGATCTCTTCTGAAAGCAAAGTTTGGGTTTTCTCTAGGGTGATTTCTTGAATACTAATTAAATGTAGTTTGGCATGATCCAGAAGACATCAAAATAGATGACAAATTAATTGATGACCAACTCTTAGACATGATTATTTTCACAGGATTCACTGTAAGAAGTAAAACATTTTGGTTTCTTTTTCCTTGTAGCCCAGGGCAGTCACTGCTGTATCATATCCTATGGTTTGGGCACGGCCATTGGATTGCCCAGTCTCCTAAATCAGATTGTATTTATTTACTCCTGTGTTTGTACTCCTTAAATTTGCTCTTGCAATACAAATATTGGTGATTTATTTGTCAGTGATTCCAGGATCTGGTGCATTATTGGCTTGTACGTTACATTTACATTTATAAATATGAAATGCAGAAAATTTCAGAAATCTTGCTCTCTGAGGAAGGGTAGTTTGTTGGCTCCTGTGTAAGAGAGATTGGAATTCACTGTATAAAATTAGTGTCCTCTCTAGGACACAGCATAAAAAGGCAAATGTGAAGATGTAAGAGAAGTCTTTTTCTCTTTTATTGTTTCATTTAAAGAAGGGTTAGTGCTTGGAAGAATTCAGAAAAATTCTGATGTTTGGTTGAAGAATCTGCTTTCACATACTGGCAAGTAAGCATATGTCAATGGCTTGGAATATGGGCTTCAGCCATGAGAAAACAGTGAATAATTCACTTCATTTACTGAGGCTAGGCAAATCCTTGTCTTCAGATGTTGGGGCGCACATGTCTAACTGGACACAAAACCCATCTGAAGGATTCAGAAATCTTAGTACTGATTTTGTTATTGCTCAGTGTTTTCAGTACTGTCTGGATAATTGGTGTATCTTCCAGAAAGGGTCTACCTGAGCAAAAAGTGAGTGAAATTAAAAATACTAATAAATAAGCATTGATTTTACCTGCTTTTTCACTTTTACTCGGCCTCTCCTTCTGCAAATGAGCCAGGAGAGATTTCTGTTTCCATTTCCACTCCTGCCTCTCAAAGAGAAGATCTGTCTGCTGGCTAGTTAACTAATTGGTCCAAGTGAAAAACCACCTGTATAGCATGTTCAGCTATGCAGTGTCAATCCATCTGCAGAATGCATCAGGTGCCCATTCCTTGATTTAGGGCAGTTGCTGGGAGCAGGGCAGAGGATAGATTACAATGGGAAAAAAAAAGAGAATCTACAGAACCATTAAGAATTATTTTCCCTTTTTGGTCATCTTCACCTATCTCTTCACCTGCCTCTTGATGTTTTTTCTTTCATGCTACAGTAGCAACACTGGCTAATGACAAAAACTTATGTGAGGGATGCAAAAAAGGTAAAATTGGTCATACCTTCTCTCAGTTTTGAAATTAAACTTATGAAATCTTTTTCCTTATTGAAAAAAAAGAGGTTGTCATTTAGTAGAAGAAAGGAAAGAACAAAGTAATTATTTTTTGCTTATGCAGTATTAACCATGTCAGATTACAATTTAAATAGAGCAAATTAAATATAAGTTTTTAGGGCCGTTTTGAAACTAATGGAGCTTGGCACAGTGTTCAGAAACTTGCCTGTGCCTTTTGCAGGATTGGGTCCTGAGAGAACATTGTTGAAAGACATCTCCAAATGTGGATTTCTGCATAACAAAGTGTCTGATCTTTTATAGCATCGTTGCATTGGGAATTAGTCTTGTCTTTGGGAATTTGTAGTCTTTAGTAGAAGAGCATGATTTATGTCTTAGAATTTAACCATTCTCTGTAATAAATAGAAATGTGCCACAAGTATTTACTTGGTTGCGCCATGGGAAAATTTTTAACATATTGTTCACAGCTACAAAATGCTATAAAAGAAGGCATGTAATTTGAAGACCGACTATCCTTTGTGATTTCTAACCAATAGATTGATTAATATCTTTCAAAAGAGACAGCAGCCAAAATGTTTACATCTCATTAGGCAGAGAAGAAGAGAGCACACACAATTTTGATTATGAGCTTGGATGGTTCATTTCTTTGGGCTTCACATCGCCACTACTTAAGGCAGACTGTAACTTTAAGATGTTATCTCTTGCCTGCACAAATAAACAGCCAGTTATGCTTTTTATGGCGGGTAGTTCTCAAACCAACAGGGGATTAAATGATATTAGCTGGAGTTTGTGGTTCCCTGCTGAACTATCACGGGCTCCATGGATTCCTGTCCTGAATATTTGACAGAGCAAACACCTCTTATCTGAGGTGATATTCTCACACTGGCCTCTTGGCCATGGACTTCAAAAGCTGATCCCAGGGAGGGCTTGAGAGGCAATAACCCTTAATATAACAGTCTCTCCTGATAGGGATAGACAAGGTAAAGGTAAGGTGTCTCTGAAGTTTGCTCTTGTGTGTTTAGCCCCATGGGGTGATAAGGGGCCATCTGTTTTTTCAGTCTGCAAACTCATCTTTTTCACACTATCCCAGTATCAAGTACACATTAGGTCTGACTGGTATCAGCACCAGCAATTCTTCAGTAATCTGAAGAGGTTTTCTTACTATTTTTAGCTTTGATCCCAGCAATTGTCTTAGTTGCTGTTGTGTTGGTTTTTTTTACCCAAGCAAATATATAAAATAAAATTTAAAACATGTTCAAGGTACCATTGTCACAAAGAAAATAAGATATTGAAATAGGTGAAAGTTTTGAAAGTTATGTTAATTACTTGTGGGTAAAGGGAAGTTTTTGTGCTTACCTGAGTAATTAAACTCAAAACATCAGTTCATGGTGGTAGTTTCAAAAAGTCACATCACCATACCTTTATTAACTGTTGAAATAGAATATCAGTACTACCAGTTCTACAAGCTAAAAAAACACTGCTTCAGGCCTCAAAACTATTGTAAGAGTCAGTAAAATGCTACTCAGATTTCTTTTATTGTGGAGCTCCCAGAACATCTTCCTTTATCTTTTAAGCTTTTCCTTGCAGCCATTTTTTTGTCAATGAAACATTCAGATTCAATTGCAGTCTCCTGATTATAATAGCTTTTTATGAAAACACTGAATACTATGAAATCTGCAATAAAATGATGCAAGTTGCCAACACTAGCACATGAAAAAAAATCCCTAATTTTTTTCCAGCACTTTATTACCTTAATTTGTTGTTTTGTGGGGTGGGGGTGGTTACTGTCTTTAAGGAAATTGTTCTTGCTTATGCCGACTAATTGCCATAAAATTTCTGGAAATGCAAGAATGTAGATCCTAATCCCACAAGCTGTTACTCGCTTTGAGCAGTCCTGTTGATAGAGACTATCCCACAAACCTGATTAAGATTCACTAAAATAAGTAATGTTTACAGGGACAGAGATTGTAAATATTAATGTGGTACAAAAAACATGTGAAAAACTCTTCAAAAGCATATTTACATGAGAATGCTGTTATTTAAATACTTCCTGAAATCTTATAGAATTAAATTAAAAAGAAATAAGAATTGTTCTATTTTACAATATATCCATTTGAAGTGAATTTGCTAATAACTTATTTCCTTCAGATTCATTATTTTCTCCCCGTCATCAATTATGATTCATGTACACTGAAATGGACCAAGGGAAAGACCATGAAACATCTTCTCTGGAAGAAGAAACTAAAATTAGATAACTGTCCAGAACAACAAAGTATTGTTAGTTGATAAAAATTCACTTACTTAATATTTCCTGTTTATGATGGCAAATTAATTACATATTTGTTTATTTATTTCCTTTGATCCATAATCTTATCCCTCTTCCTTAAATTCCTCTTGGAAAAAAAACCAAAAAAAAAGGTTCTCTTTTTGATATCTGACATGACATCCATTCAGAAGTAGTTTGTTTGTGAGAGCTGTTTTTTAAATGTTTTTTACTTACTTAAAACAGATTAGCATTCTCTAAAAGCAAAATAAAACAAAGCTGTTTCTTTTAATAGTGGAATGTGTCCTTTAATGAAATGTCTGGTTTTTAAATGTGTTAGCTTTCAAAATTATTTTCCTAATATGATTAATTAACATCAGATATTAATTTAATGATTTATTTTTATAGAAAACAGATTACTGACATGTATTGCCATATAATTTGTGTTTTTATTTGTGATTGCAGCCAGGCACAATGTGTTTGTTTTTGTTCATCATTTTCTTCTTATTAAGCAAAGCTGGTTTGCAAATAACTTAAATTGCTTTGCATAGTATTTTTATGCTGCTAAGAGAAATTATCCATTTAAAATTTGAGATATATATAATCTCAATAAAAATTGATAATCTCCCCAATTTTTTTTTCATGCATTTCTTTTTTAAATAAACAGAATTATTATTTATTTTTGTTAAAGAATTTAATTTATCCAAAATGCAAAAAAACCCCAGAATATCTTTAATTGGTTTGGGTTTTTTTGTGGTAGAGAAGAGATGTTGACTAAAAGATCAAATCCAGTTGTTACTATTTGTATCTATTTTTATATCTATTTTAAAAAAGGTAGTATCTGTAGTCTCAGAAATCCTTTGTTTTCAATGAAAGTTGTAGTAGCATCTTTTATGGTTCCTACAGGAACAGTTTTGCAGTAAAATTGCTTTTTAGTATGACTGGTCTGTGTCCTAACAAATTTACCAGACATTTCAAGAAATTTTGTCAAATCATCTTTGAAACAGTTGCATAATTAAGTCAAGTGTTTGAAGCATGTTAGCACAGAAGTAAAAGTGGCAGAGTGGAACACATTTTGTTGAAATTTCCAAAGCCAACATGAACAGATCAAAAGTATTTTTCATTCACTTAAATATTTGAGTAAGCAGCATTTTTAAACCTTCATCAAACCCTAGGGAAAACAGTAAAGAAAATCCATTTATCAGGTGATGCAATGCTGTTTCAAAATTGTAATTTAATTAACAAATGTGTTACATCAAAGAATTAGCTATCCAAAAATAATTGTGGTATTTATGTCACCATGTGACTAAATTATTTTTTTCTAGTTGTGCTAACTGCACCAATGTAGCTTGGTGAAACATACATGAAGACAGTGCCTATGTCCTGAACCGTGTAATTTTTTTCTTTTAGCTCTTTTTGGGTGCGTCTATTCCCACACACAGTGGACACCTCTGGGATTTTCCCAGCATGCTTTTTGAGGAAAAACATCGAGGTCACAAAAGCTGAAGATTTTTAAGGGATCTTTAAGGGAAAAAAAAGTAGTAGTTCTGAAATGTTTTCATTCACCAGGAGTTCCCTTCCAATTCACTGGGAATTGCTGAAGGTTTTTTTCAAAATCACATTACAAATTTGAAGATTATCTAAATGAACACTATTTTTATAATGTTTTAGGTTACTGATAGGGAGTCAAGAAGATTACTTTAAAAAACACTTAAAAGGGTCTGTGCAGTTTTAATGGCTTGAGTGAAACAAAACACCAAACAGGATGTCCTTGTCCCCTTTGAACTTGAGGCATCACATTGACATGAAGCTACTGAATTCTCTCATTAGTTATGTGGTGCTGGAATCCACCACATAGGCACTTAATGAAGATAAGTTTTTATGTAGTGCTTTCAAAAAAGAATTGGAAATTGAGTCTGATCAAATTTAGTGCTCTATCACAGACATGATCACATTGGGAAATCAACAGAAAAGAAAGGAAGAAAAAAGAAAAAGAAAAAGAAAAAGAAAGAAAAAGAAAAAGAAAAAGAAAAAGAAAAA
>VXBB01016138.1:0-64724 GCA_013399915.1 Illadopsis cleaveri | reverse complement strand
GGAAAGGAAAGGAAAGGAAAGGAAAGGAAAGGAAAGGAAAGGAAAGGAAAGGAAAGGAAAGGAAAGGAAAGGAAAGGAAAGGAAAGGAAAGGAAAGGGATAAAAAAGAAAAGGGAAAAGATTAAAATCTAGAACATAAAATAAGAAGAGTCTTTTATTCAGACAAAATAAGATTTTCCTTATTGTAGTTTGCATTATATAGATAAAAGAAAGGAAAAGAGATACTACTTATTTGCATTTTTTGCATAAAATTTTCAAAAATACTTTTAAATTATTTACCTATTTTTTTATTATATTTCATTATATTGGTAGAAAATTTTGTAATTTATTTTAATGGAACTGGCTATCTTATACCATAACAAGGGTACTTGTAGCTTAACCACCTTAGCATGGTGTACTCTGACCATCAGAATTTGTCAGACCTAAACTCAGTATTTTTAAGAGAGAAAGTAGGAAAAAATCTTCTCTTCCAAGGTGGGACATATACATCAGGCAGAAACTGAGAATATATTTAGTTCAGTAAACAGTCAGCACTGTTCTAGATATATTTCATCTGAAAGACAATAGCAGTCCTTTGGCTTTGGCTGACTACTGACAATTAGAGCATCATAAACCAGATGTCAAACATTATGTCTTGAGTAACTTTTTTTCTTCAGTATTTGCCAATCCCTCTTGTCATCATGGCTCAAGTACCTAATTTAGTCCATTGGATTACACTGTCCTTGCTCAGTACCTGTTTTTATTTTATTAAAACTAGTGAAAGAAGGAGTATCTGTAAAATATATTGATTTGATCTGAATGTTTCCTTAGCTTTTAAGAAAACTGATGCACAATTAACATAAAATAAACATGAAATAAACATAAAATGAAAAAAAGTCACATGAAAGGCTTTTCATTACTGCAGGAATATCCCCTGACCAATTTTATTATATCTCTTTGTCACTGAACTGTTCCCTCTGTGTTAGTTTCAACTCAGTGACTTTTGGAACTTAGTGCCTTTGGGAGATTGATCTGTGGAGATTTCATTCTTGAAGTTTGTTTCTTGAGATTTGATTTTCATTTGCGTCAGTTTATCTCTCTAAAGTAAGCAATCATTTCCCTCTTTCAAATGTCTGATTTTTGAAGCAATATAGATATTTGTGGTAGCACTGTCTACAGATATGTCAACTGCTAATCTGAAAGAAAGGGTTTGAAAGCAGCAAATTAATTCATGACGGAGGAGGACATTTTGCAGTGTTTCAGCCTGGGAAATCCCAGGTGTGAGGATGGGAAGTCTGGGCATCAGACATCCGAGCTGCAATGATTCTTTTGACCAGGTGGTTTAAATTCTAAAACACCAGGACAAATGGTCAAATTCCCTTCTTTTTCTGGGATATCTAAAAGCCACCCTGGTAAATGCATACCACTTACCAGGTTTTTGTCATGTTATTAGCAGAGAAGTGCCAGTATATTCAAGGGAAGAGGACACTGAACTAAAAGGGTGTTAGGAGAGATTGAACTAAGTACTGAGCAGAGCTTTAAAGAGCAGATGATTTATGTCTTAGACAAAGAAAGCAAGGTGCACAGTGGGTTGGTAGGTGAGCAAATATTTTGAGTCAGACATGTAGTCTGAGGAATTATTACTGGGTTTAGTGGAACAGATTTGGCACAGAAATTCTCTGTGTACACAGAATTATTTTCAACTTTTATGGATCAGGAAATGATACTATTCATAGATGAATGTGCTCTAAAGCTAAGATTATTATTATTATGACACGCTAATATGACTATATTTATTGTAAGTACAGCAAACATAATTTCTACATAATTTCCATGGTTTCTGTATAAAAATACCCCTGTTAGCTTGAAATTTAAATGATTATTAGAAATATATTAGGTAGTATTACTATATAGAAAATACTTTCTAAATAATTTCCTATTACATATGTAATTAATATACTAATATTGTATGATGATATTAGTATTACAACTTGCTTAAATAATACAAGGATTTGAAAGTAGTTCTCCATAATCTACAAAATCTCTACCAAGAGTAATTTTTATTGAGGCACTAATGGAAGCATAGATTACTTAACTAAATTGCATTCATCTTTAATTTCATGTTTCCCTGAGAAGCTTTTCACTGAGCATGCGGTATTCACAAGGCATGACCTTGGCAGATGAAAGCATATTTTATCTGCCTGGATGTAAATTGTCTTTTGGAGCCATAAATGAGCTTCCTCTCTCAGTTTGGCTTTCTGGACATTAAACATCTTACTAAGTCCAGATTGGTCTGTGACAGGCAGTAAGAGAGGTGTTCAAATCCATAAAGACCATCTTCTAAGAAAATTGGTGCAACAGATCTTCCTGGGAATATTTCTCTCTTCCTACTGAGTAGTAAATAGACAGGAGGAGTAGCAAAGGCAAGACAGATAACTTTTCCTCACTTAAAGGCAGGGAAGAAGAATCTTGACAAATATTAAAATCAAGGGATTTTTCCCATCCAGTTTCAATATGTAGAAAGGTCATAAATTGAATATCAAATTAAATGAAATGATAAATGAGACTTCTATTAATACAGATGAAGTTGCTAAAATGGGTAGTTAAATTCCCTGAAAATAAAATGAACTGCAGAATTTCAATACTAAGAAAAACTTTTACACAAGTTCTTCACATAGAATTTAAGAGTGGTGTTGTGGAACTCTGAGGTGTCTGTGCAGTAAGCTTACCACTACCCTTCACTGGGAAAAAACATTTTGATATAAATTCAGCTGTCACTGTTGGTGACCAGAGATTCTGTTGGTTTTGTTATTTTAGACTAACACATGAATGATCTGTAATATAAAAAGAATTTTCACCTCAGCTGCAGTTTTTATTTCACTGTTTGCAGTAAGCAGTAATTTAGAAGGGGTGCAGGTATAGACATGAGATGTTGAAGGTGAGGGAAGAGATACAGCAAGTGAGGAGATGCCCAGCAAACTCCCAACATGCAAATGTTAAGCTTTCTCAAAGTCCAGCTGCCTTGCTAGCCCCTGCTTCTCCAGCTTTTTCAGCTCTCATAAATACCCTGCACATACCCTTCTGCACATACAGATTGGTAATGTGCACGCATGTATTGGGGCTGACAATTGAGAGTTATAGTGGGGGGGTTAATATTCTTCAAACCTCTGGACACCTTCAGTACTTGATCCATGTAGAAATTGTTTTGTAGGTAAACAGCAATTAAAATCCTTCTTTGCAGCACCTTGTATTGGTACATTTAGATGACACTACTAATGCATTAAAATTTTCCAAGGAATAGAAGACCCTAAGGAGGAAAAAGACTATAAAGCCAGTTGTGGTGTTTTTGTTGTTGTTTCAGCAATTTGGTCCTTGAGCTGAAAGGGAGAGAAAAAACAGGAAGAAGCTGGCCACAGAACAAAAAAATATGGCATTGGTTCATATTCATTACAACACGTTGGATAAAAAATGAACAATGGCAACTATCAGCTTTCATACACTTCCTTGGAACAAAACAGTGTTGTGTAACTTGGCCAAAAAGACGATGACATGTACCACTGCACATATACAGCCCAGAAGGGGAGTCAAACGAGCACCAGAAGAAAATAGCTGTTTTATTTGGAAGTCCTGTTTACTTGGAATATTTATTACTTTCATCAAAAAATATCAGTTTAGTGTATCACTTGCACAATTTCTACTCTTTTGGTTTTCATCAGAATTCCAAAAAACTCATTTTGCTACTGAATGGGAAAGATATTAGAAAGATTCAGAGACTTGGGGGGATAGAAAGAAGAAAAGAAAGGTCAGCACAGAAGAAAAGGCTTAGATGAAAGTATGTCAGAGCAAAGCTTCCCATGAAAGATTATTGAGAATAAAGCTTTTTTTAAACAGACATAAAAAAACAATATATAAATCAAGAGCACAAAAGCCCTGTTTTATGATTTTTTTTTTTCTGGTGCTGTTTAATTTTTTTATATCTTTTTTTGCCATTGTTAAAAAACAGCCAAAGCTTCAAAGGCACGCTGCATGTGTTCTAAATCAGGACTTCAGTGCTGATGTATGACAGCACAAAAATTAAAACTAAATAAATGTGCTGTCTAAACTACCATATTTCTCAAAAAAATGACTTTAAAGGCTTAAAAAAATTAGAATTATTGATTGATCTTACTTTACCAACCATAATGTTTTCACCAGAGTAAAGGACAAAATATTATATTAAAAAAGAGAGAAAGAAAAAAGAGTGTTTCAACATATCTGAACACCTGTATTTGGCTGTCATGCAGTTTTGTCAGACAAGCAAGGGGGAAAATGAAACTTTCCAGTGATTTTTCAGATAGTCAGTATGGACTGCATAATTTTTCAGTTTATTCACTGTTTTCTGGAAGGGTCCTTTACAGTCAGGGCAAGTCGATAAAAACAAGGCAGTACGTCTGTGAAGGAAAGAATGCATTTCTGGTCCACCACATAAAAATGGTTGTAGAACGGATAAATTCTCATGAAAAATAGTTTGTGCAAGTTTTTTACTATTTTCTTTTCCAAATATGAACTTCTTAACATGTTGAGTTAACATTCCATTTTAATTTACTTACTTTGTGTAGAATCTTGCTGTTTTGACAAGTCTGACTCTAAAGGTATCTGGCCACAGAACACCCATTAAATCTGCCTGCAAAAAAAAAAAAAAGCGTGACTGGGGTGTTTGTGGAGTCCCTTTTCCTCTGGCCTCTACTTTTACAATGGCCATTTGCCGTTCTTCCACTAAGTCATCTTGATTTGTATTGACTCACTTGTTTTATCAGGTTACAAAAGGGGCAAGTGGCCCTGGCAAATAGGAATGCAAATGCTGTTCTTTTTCATAAACATTTCTTTTAGTTTTAGGACTCATTTGTTCCATCCCTGCTAGTGTTCTTTTTCCAATTTTTTTTAAGAAATAGTCACCAACTCTAATTTATGTTTTTATTTAGGTCTGAGGAGTGATATTTCTTTGCAAAGGTTCCTGGACATTTTTGTGATCAAGAGAACTGGTTATTTACTAGTTGTCATTTTATCTTATTTAATCCCTACTCTTTTCTGTTCAGTTGCTTCAGTTACACATTAAGAGAGCAGATACTATAAGATGTCATTTTATAAGCACTAGTAAGAAATAGATAATTAAGTTTAGGAAGTCAAAGTATGCAGTGTGCTGGGAGTGTCTGAGCTGAACATAATATCTGGCAAATACTAACACATTTACAAACAGTGTTACAAACATGAAACAGGACTACACTACCTGACCTATTCATTTACTATTACTTTGATCAGTTCTATTAATGTATAAAAGATTGACCATACTTAGATGTAATATAAGGATGGGGATAACATCCTAGGGAGATTGAGGTGTTCTGGGCTGGCCCAGCTTTAACCACCTGACCCTGGTATTTCAATTTAAAGCCCAGATCCCTGAGATTGATGGTGGTGCCTCCAGAGGCTGACTCAACAGTTCCAGAGCTCTCCAGGAGTAGCTAACCCCAAAAGAATCTCTCATGGTTAATTGCAGATTTTTTGGTATATACGAAGTGCTAAAGTTGCCTCTCCCACATGCGGAATTCAGAGTTTGCCAAAATTCATCTTGGAGCCAGTTACTTTGAAATTTTTAATGATCACTGCTCATATAGATAACACTTTTTTTTTTTTTTTTTTTTTTTTAATAAATTCTGTAATAAAGAGCTTACTGTGTTTCATCAAGGAAAGGGTTCATCACTGTTTCCATACAGACGTCATCTAGAGCACATGTATGGAAGTGATATGTGTGCTTTTCATATTGAACTTTTCAAGATGTGGCCTGAAATTTTGTTTATAGAAAAAAGAAATATCAAGAATTTAAGACACTGCACATTTATAGTGGGAACACATAGAAGTTACATTGATGTTGTCTATGTTTCTGCTTCTGCCTTTTTCTTGAAGAGTTCCTCAGAATTTTTTATAAGTGGCAGTATTTGATGACTGACAAGGGAATATTCTTGGACTGGCAAAGGGTGACTACCTTTCTCTATAATACTCTCTGCTCTCCGATGAACTGCTAATACCTGTCATTCCTCTTCTCCTCATTTAATTCCTTATTAAGATAGTATCAGCACATAAAATCAAATAAATGAAAAATGTGAATCTGGAACCACTGGAAGTAGCAGCAGTAGAGACTCTTTCCAGAACAAGTTTTCCAGTTTGGCACAAACATTTATCCACATGTAGGATGAATGAGTTGCTCACTTCAGTTTTGCCTGAAATTGTTTACACACTCCATCTTTGGAACAGTAAATCTAGAAATTGCCTACAAAAACTGTGCACAAAGGAACATTATTTGTGTTGTAAGGTCAATTCCTTGGAAGTTAGACCAAGAGACATTTATGATTGCTTGCACAATGGACTCCTTTTGCATATGCTGTAAGATAGAGATGTTAATTAGATGAACATCTACTATTCTGGACCCTTGCTTATCTCTGCATAGAGAGGGCCAAGTTCAGATTTTAACTATAAGACAGCAGTAAATGCTAACTTTGTAATTTCTGCCTAAAGCTAAAAACTATAGGAAATAAATGTTCCTCTTCCTCTCCTCTATATATCGGGTTTTTTCTGTTATCCACTTTCTAATAATTAAAAGCAACCCTAAATCCCAACAAGTCCTGTGGTTGATTAAAAAAAATGGCACTGTGGTACTCTAAATTTCTTGTTTCTTAAATCTTAACTTCACATTAAATGAAAATGTTTTTATTTTTCTATCTTTCAATGTGTAACATCAGCTATCAGGTTACTTATGCATTGCAACTGCCCAGAGCTAGAAATCTGAGCCAAATTCTGATATAAATATTAACTTGTTTGCACTATAAAATAGTCCCAGAGAACAGGTAATAGTCATGTCAAAGCAAATTTCGCTCGAGCTTTTCCAGACATAGTGAGAGTACAGGAAGATTGTGCAAGAAGTGCTGAATGTGCAAGTGCAATACAGTACAGAATGTGCAAGAAGTAAAAAAATCCTAGCCTGAATGGGTTGTAAGGACTATTCCTGCCTGTTTCTTGGGTGTCTGAAACAGGACAGGAAGAAAAAAAAAATGTTTTTTACAACCTTCTCTGCCTTCAACCATACACCTGCTCAGTCACACCTGTATGAGGCCTGCTGGCTGCATGTGTTGGATTTCACACCTTTTGAACAGGCAACATCCAGATCTTGCTCTGATTTGTACAGATTTTAACACTAAAGAAATGTTTTTTATTGATAGCTATCACTGCCAAAAATCACCTTAAGTCTGAAAATTACTTTTTTGTTTACCTATGTGCAAGCACTTGTCTTCAGACATGTTTTATGTTTAGATCTGAGCATTCTGTCCTTGCAAGTGTTATAATAAATACTGTTTGAGTTCACATTGGGTACAAGGAAAAGAAAAAAATTTCTTTGTTTGTTATCTTTGTTAAAAAGACTTCCAGGCCATCTTTGAGCTATTCCAGGTTTGGCTAGGTAGATGCCAAGGATCATCAGCTTGAGATGGAATTATACATAACCTGGGAAAGAGATAGAAGCCACCTTTTCCACTGCTACTGAGGATTTGTATTTATGGAAAGGTAGTTTGTGTTTGTTTGTGATGAACCACTAGAAAAAGGCATGGTCTTGGAAGATATATAAGTAGCTAAAAAGGTTAGAAGGAGCAACTGCTATTAGTTCCTCAAGTCTAGATGAATGTACACAAGGAGACTTGTGTAATCACTTAAAATATCTGTTCTGGTTGATAAAATGTAGATCTCCAAATACTCATTTGAGCTCCAATGTGTAGTTCGTTCACAATTTCTAAACTTATTTTACTATGGTTAAGAGAAGAAAATTTTCTGCTTTTAATAGGAAAGGTTTTGCTCACAGTTCCAGAAACATAAATCCATTGCATCCATTGGATTACTTCAGATTTTGTCTCTGTGGAAGTATGGTACTATGACTGAATAAATGGCGAGTGATGTGATTACCCCTAGGGAAAGCAGCCTGTTGTCAAGTACCTGCTTATTTGAATGTTTTCATTGCTTTGAGTGTTATCACAAACACTTTTGCCCACACATACAAACCTGTCATCCAGCACTGTACCAGCTGCCTGTGTTTAGACCTCTTTTTAGTTAGCAACTTATCACTGAGGAATCCAGAGTTCACTGCAGTCAAAAGCTGAATGATTTCCATGTTAATATTACTGGGGCGCTCTCTTACCTTCCTTTGCAAATAAAGGATACAAAAGTATATCCCTGGAGGAAAATTCAGAAAAACTCTGCACCCCCTTGTAGAAATAACATCATAAACTTACGCTGCTCTCTTTACTTTCTGACCCTTTCTGATGGTTATAAGAAAATCTGTTTCCTTGACAGTATTTAGTTTCATACTCACATTCATTTTTTTTCTTGCTCATCCTTCCATGCCTTTATTGTCTATTAGTCACAGGTATATCTATTTGTCTTCTTATTTTATAACAGTCTCTTTTATTAACCAAACAAACACTTTTATCCTTTTCCCAATTCTCTTATGTGCCTTTTTTTCTTTCATCTTGATCTCTCACGAGTAACTAATATTACTAATTAATTAATTCCCCCTAACATAAATTTTAGCACTAAAATCTAGTTAAAAATAGTGAGAAGATGCTAAAATTTTGGTCCATGGCCATTTATTTTATGAAATTAAAGCAGCACTTTGGCCAAAACTGAGAATGACTAAAAATTTTATCCTCTGCTGGAGTGACCACTTCATGTCCTAATGAGAGGAACTGTTCTGAATGATATTTTCCCCTGTTTATCCCTATTTATTTGTAGTGAGACAGTTGAAAGCCTTTCTTGTCTGGGGTTTCTAAGTGTCTTTGCTATGAACTTTGGATAATTTTTGCCCAAACTCTCAGCTACTGTGGCTCTTCAGCCTTCATCAGAGCAAAGAGTAAATGCAATTCTGATGTTGCAATTTGATATACCATATTTGCTAAGATTCTAGAGTCACTAGGGAGCTTTGAGCCTCTGCAGCAGGTTATTTTACTTCTGGCTGTTAAAACTCTGGAGGGAGAAACAGTAGCTGTTCTAGTAATAGATTTTCAGTGTCTCCAGCTAAAAAAGCTGATGTACTGTTTTCCCTTGAAGAAGAAATAACTGTTGTTGCTCAAGAAACAGTATCTCAATGTGAAATGAATGGTTTTTGCCCTGTTGTGAACTTCCCACTTTTAAGGAGAATGACTAAGATGGCTGTTGCAGCTGCAACAACATCTGGAGTCCTCAAATTACCTTGACACTAGTTAGCTGGATTTAGGTCTGAGTGTAGCACAGAAATACCATTGTTTGTCTTGATGTTTCTACTGTTCAATGAAGATTACCATTTATTTTAGGTTTTCCAGCTTCCCTTAATAGTGTTGTCATGCTATGGTAGCAGCAAAGATAGTGGTAACTTGCTTATATATGAATCCTGAAGAATCAGGAGGGACTTTTTTTCTCACTCAGAAAATCCAGAAAGTAGTACTCCTTGACTGCTCAGCCACCTGAAGGCATCTTTCACCCATGTCAGCTTGTGGTCATTGTTTTAATTTTCTCTAAGAAAAGGTAGAAAACCACTGAGTAAAGAACTCCATAAGGCTTCTGAACCACTAATCCTCAAGCAGTAATTGGTGGGTCACCACTTGACTGCAAACTCTCACAGAAAGACTCTTTCAGATAACTGTATGTTGGAAGACTGGAAAGACAGGGATGAGATATTCAGAATTCTAAGAAAATATTTTATTCTCATATGTATTTCTTGGGGGATTTGGGGGCAGGGTGGGGCAGCAGGGAGGGATTGGGAGGCAGGGGTGGTGTAGTAGAATTTCTGTGGAAACAAAGAGACCAGAAAATAAAAAAGTTGGCTGCATATTTCCACCTGTTGTGCATGAGAACAAAGTGGCATCAGTCCTGCCTTCACCTGAAGCCTGTGCATCTCCCTGCCACCTTTTCTTGTGCTCCCAGCAAGTTAAGGCTCCTGCAAACTCTGCTGTGTAATAACATGACTGACAAGGTTCTGACATAACTTCTCTATTCATGGAGAAGGCTGGATAGAGTCACCTATGTCATTCAAATGGTAGCTACAGTTGCTTTTGCAATTCCACCATTTCAAAGCATTTGTGTGTCCTCTTAATAGTATGAAAAGGTACATATGGGCTGTTGTCTGGATTGAAATCACATCCTTAATTCTTACATGCTTTTGTAATAGAACAACATAATAGAAAGTTGCTCAATGTATTTTACTTGGAAATTGCAATTAAACAGAAGACTGTAAGAGTCAGACCCCAAGCCTAGTTTCAATACCGTTTCCTCTAGCGAGTTTTACACATTACCTTTTCAATAAGTGGTGACAGGCAATGCATTTCTGGGTGATTATAGCATGTGTCAGGTGGGGTTAACAGGCACAGGGCCAGAGGGAAAGTGAATAACTATATGAGAGGTACAGTAATCCCTTAGAAACGCAGTGCCTTATTCCCTTCTGATTTTATAAAATTATGTTTATTAAACAATGTGATCCAAATCCTGAGGGGCACTAGACCTCTGGTACTAATACTGAGTTCACCAGGGAACTTGTTGCCAAATTGGTCAGGAAATAGAGTGTTTACTTCAAGTCTATCCACGTACAAGAACCTCTCCCTGATATGCTTATTGTATGTGTGTTGCTAGCCTTGGAATGATGAATGGCCCACATCTGGAGGCTAGGTCTTTAGATAATGCTATATGCTGATTAACACTGGCTGAGGAATGAGCTCTTAATTTAATCTGATATGTTGATGTGGTAGGGTCAGTAAATGACTGAAAATAAAGTGAGAGCCTTAATTTGTATGCTCTGAGAAACTGTATAAGTTGGAAAGATCCTTTAGTTCATAATGATTTTCTTGGCAGAATATATTAGACCATCTTCAGAAAATGGCAGTCAGTTCTTAGCTTCTGAGTGATGGGGTTTAAATCAGATCCTTTGTGTTAGCCTCCTGGGTCAATTCAGCATTAACTGATTTGGCTTTTCATCAGTTAGAAAAAGAAATAAGGCTAGATCTTCCCATCAGATTGTTTTCAGTTATAACTCAGTGCCCACATTTCAACTATTCATGTATAACAGCAGAAACTTTGCCCCACATATTTTAAAAATGTGTAAAGTTGATTTTATAGGCAGTAGCATTATAATAAACTTCTCCAAACTTAATCAAGCTCACTGATTTATTTGGATAGTCAATAGTAGTATCTGATTTTCATTCCAGCGTGGATTAGAAACAAATTCCTCATACTTTGAATTATTTTTTTATCAGATGTGTTGTTTTTTAGCCAACCCCTTACTGAGTCTAGACTCAGATTTGGAGATATAATCATCTGTAACTTGTAACATCAGATGCATATATTGTATATCAGTTTAATCAGGCAACTTGATCAGATTTGGAAGAAGTTATGATAACAGTAATACCACATGCTCTATCAACTTGGCAGATTTCACAGTATGTGGGACAGATTTTCACAGACAATTATTAGTTTGATTAGTCTATCTCCACAGAACCCCACGGAGGGTTTTTAGTCTCCAAGAAAAAAAGAAAAAAGAAAAAACTCTCCAAACTCCATGGAGAATCCCCTCACCTCACAGATGAAGCAACAGCCTTTTTCAGAGAGATCTGAATCCAAGACTCTGAAAGATCACCTTGCTATATGAAGTCCTGCAGCTTCTCTCTTCTGGCTTCTGCTTTCTGATGCAGAACAACTATTTATTCTTGAAAAAACAGGGAAAATCTCTGTTGAATGGATCATCTTGCATCCTGTCTGGTTTCACTTAGTGGAGGATTTTCTAAGTAGGAAGCAAAATAAAAAAAGAGAGGAAGGATAGCAGGACAGTGAAGAAATATTACTTGGGGCAGCTATAAGAAGGGGCAGACATTAAGGAAATGGAAGGAAACGGAGAAGAAAGGAAGGCACAGGGCAAAGAGCTAGCAAGAACAAGGCTAAAAACATCCAGCCTGTTTTGGGAACATCCAAAGGTTCCTGCTTTGTCTTTGGCAGCTGAAATCTGTGGTTGAATATTTTCCCTCTGAATCCACATAACAGCACTTTAACAGTTCTAAAAGCTTCATAATTATTTTGTACATTACCGTGACCTTTCCTGGAGGGTGCAGAATCCCTAAAGCTTGATAATGGAAGTTACAAAAGAAATGCCTTCCTTTTATTTTTACCATTAATTAATTGGGAGAAAAGTTTGGGGGAGTGTTCTTCCTCCATATGTTTTCTCTGAGGAACATTTTTCCCGGTGTTCAGTGCTGCCTTGTGTGGTGAAAGTGTAAAACATCCTCCCTCCTGAAGGACCAAGCAAATGCTATGGACTGTATGACACACTTGGATACGTCCACATCTCAAGTGAGTTCAAAATACCATCTTACTGAGCATTGCAAGGTCGTGTCTACCTGTAGTGAGACAGGTTTGCAGTATTTGACTTTCAAAGAGATATCCTGTGTATCCTTGAATGTATCTTAAGAGAGATTTAATAAGTTATGTTCAGTGTAACAGCTAAAGAGCAGCTAATTATGAAAAACATATTACTGTAGACCTAATAGGCATGCAATAAAAACATCTATTACATAAATTGTTATTCTATAAAAATGTGTTCCTAAGACTATTGGCATTTATTTAACGTACAATTACTGTCTAATTTAATATAAATTAAATGCCTGCTTGAGACATTTAATTTGAAGTGTTACTGAGCTTCCTTCTCCTGTATTAAAAGCAAGAAATCAGCAGCTAATGCCTGGAGGCCAAATGTACCATTTAAATTCAGGTACCTCAACACTAACATTTGTAATTTCGGCCATTTGGAAAATGTTTTTCATAAGAATGTATTTGGCGTTAAAATCTCCTTTTCCCCCTCACTCAAGGCCACATCCTGCCAACTGAGTCAAGTCTCTGACTTCATCCAAATGAAGTTTTGATTGAAAAAAAGGTCCTGAATTAAGAGCTGAGAATAAAATATGTTCTCTTATCATAGAACACAAGCTTTGTAAAATGTCCCAGCTCTTGCTAGTGCTGGAAGGGTAAATTGTCATTTGACTCCTGTATGGACATATTTATTTAGGATACGTAGCCTGGTGACTCAGGAAGTTATGTAAAAACTGACCCAGTTAATTTTAGATGCTATTGTTGGAAGAATATCAATGAAAATTAATCAAATAGTCACGAAAGAACCACAGGGAAGGAGCACGGAACGCTGGTGGGTAGAATTTTGGCAGCGATCATTGCAGCAGTTTTAATGAGAGGAAAACACATTGTCAAGTAAATTAGAGAGTAATGACATGATTAAATGGTAAATAATAGTTAAATACATGCTTGGAGGTCCAGGACAGGGACTGTGGAGGTTTTGTGTTTTGCATGTATTCCTCTCCAGGCTGCTCTGAGTATCCAGAGGAGCTCACCAGAGCTCTGCCTATAATTTAGGGTTGGGTTGTAGCTTTTAAGACACTGAAGCCAAAAGAGCTGTTGAGGCCCTGCTGCTGAGGGTGAAAAAGCTGATGCTTTCTCCATGACTCTAAAGCTTCTCCAACCTTTTGGTTGTTGACGTGTCCTTGTTCCTTCACCAGCCGCCTCCAATGAGCAAGGGCCAGCACCACGGCTTTGTTCAGCTTGCACTCACCCAAAGAATGACTGCTCAGGAGACATCTGCTCTCCTTATGCACAGTGGGGGAGAGGGAAGGAGTCTCTCTTCTGCTGAGGCAGGTTTAGTCCCCACTAACTGGGTGTTTTCACATTTGCTGGCAGCAAATTGAGTTGCATGTATGACTGTTTATGCAAACAAGGAGTGCTGTGGTGCTGGCTGGGAGTTCACCCCATCCATATGGTTCCTTTCCCTGTCTACTGAGGAAAGGATGCAAAAAGAATAACATTCACGAGTTTTCTTCATCCTCAAATGCTTATTTTGCAAAATGGGAGGTTGTCCATTCGAGCTCTGACTGGTTAGCTTTACTCCCACCACACATAACACAACTAATGTTGTGTAATGAGCCTGTCAGAGGGGAACTGACCTGGATGAGAGGTGTTTCACCTGCCTTCTGTTTGCCACTGGCCATTTCAGGTTATCAGAGTAAGGATACCTCAAACACAACAAAAGAAAACTGAAATAACTCTGCATTCTCTTTTTATAGGATTTTTATACATTTTTTTGGTTTTCAGTAAGTCCAGGTAGAGTACAGTTGCTTCACTGACTTTGGTCAAATGAGACTTCAGAAACCTCACCCATATCATTCCTTGCTGCTTAGCAGAACTAAAAAGAGTGTGGGGAGAGGTTATCTGTTACGAACACAAAAAAACCCATCAGGATCCTCACTGGAACATCAGTCCATCAGTCAATTCATCATCAAAAGATGAATTATTTCCTCAGATGGTAATTCAAGTGATCAGCATATTGCGTCCTTCAATAACAGCCTGAATGCTTGCTCATTAGTCTAATAGAATAATAATTTTCTCTCTTTCCACCTTTCTACACTAGAATAATTTCTTACAAAAGTCTGAGTATTGTATGTCCTCCAATAATAGTACTGCAGGAGGGGAAAAGGTGTAATTAAAAATTACACGTTATGGTTTTGTTTTGAAATTTTGTATTTTTACTTCAAGGGTTGGCAAATAACAGCTCACATACAGCTTATCGCTCCAATGCCTAAGATAGGTTATAATGGTTACAGTCTTAATCTCGTCTTCTCTGCTTGGATGTACATTGTGTACCTCCATTTTTTTTTGTGAAGAAAATATAAAGCACTTGGTGAGTAGGAATTTCAGAATTACTTAGTAGTATTTTGTTTCTTGTGGAAATCAAAGGTTTATCATAATACTTAATAGGATAATAGCAAATGAATATTAAATGCTTTTGCAAGTTCTACCCAGGATACCCTAATGTTGGATCTGTTGATGAAGCAAGTACTTTTAATGTTTAAATTACAGAAATTGTGAAAATAATAGTTGGCACAAAACCATTCTCACAATTTCCTGGCACACTGCATGAGCCTAATTTAAAAAAATGCTGCACTTCTCTGAAATGCAAAATCACTGAGCGCGTTTACAAGATTTCAGCAGTAGAAGGGCCGAAAACTGTTGCTGATTTCTAGATGTTCATGTGAGTTGGAAGGCCCAGGATTCAAAATGCCTGTCTGACTCCTTTGTCACCTTAAGTTGGCCAGTGCTTGATCTCCTTATAGCAGGGGATATGACAGATTTTTTAATGGTGCTTGTTACTATTTTCTTCTTGTTTTCAATAATTATTTGGCATGAACTACAGCCCATCTTAAAACTATTACTTGACTGGGATTCCTTTCTTTCCATTTTCTTACTTCTGCACTCCAGAGGGTTTCCTTGAGGAAGCTAACATCTTTCCTAGGTTGCTGCAGTGAGACGGGTTCCAAGTTTCTTTGTTAAGAATTTCCATAACTCATTCAGTCACTGGCGATGTTGATACTGTTGATCAAAGTTATTTCTTCACTTTCTAGCAAGTCACCTTTACTTTCTCAGGGTAGTTTTACTGAAGAAAAGCCACATCATGTCAATTTGGGTTGGAAACAGTTTATCTTGTTACCGTGATCCCTGTTTGGAAAGATGCTCTCTCTGTAGCTCCTTGTATCTTGATTCAATTAGGGGTGATTATTATAGCATTGATACTAGGGAAATCATCAGGAAACCAAGCAGACAAACTAATACTGTAACAATGATGATGGGTTATATTATGTATGGTTGTCTAAATGAAGAAAAGGCATAGCAAGAGTCTTTACATTTATTGCCCTACAAACGTCAGAAGATTACAATGTGGAGATAGCAATATTTGCAGTCATACGAAGTTCTCCAGTGTGCAGGGGAAACCTGGTAGAGTTTTCCCTTCACAGAATCTGTATAACACAAAGGAAAATGTCATCTTAAAAGTGCTGTTGGATTCCTCACACACTCAAAGGGTGAATTATAAATGTGAGGATCCTGCCCCTGTTCATTCTTCTTCATTTCCTGTAAATGTTTTATCTTTGACTCACTTTACACTGTTGGCACTCTCTTCTTGTGGACCCAAAGATCTCATGTGTAACATGCAGCCAGAAATAATTTCTGTAGGTAAAAGACAGCAGAAATTGGCTAAAGATCAAAGGTTACCCTCATTCCACTCCTTCCTTCACTTTTATTATCCTGTCTAAATTTGGTCTTTTGTAGAGAGGAGGGGCAGAGGGGATTGTTGGTTCTTTTTTTTTTTTTTTTTCCATGAAGGAAGGTTGGGTTTAATTCAGCCCTTTATGTAATTTGAACCGCAGTGTAGTTGCTTTGCCAGAATCAAAACTCTGGTATTTTTAAGGTACAGAAGAGGGGCAAGTGGCTCAAGGAAGCAGTATTTCACCTCAACTGTTTCTATGATCATTTATATGTTAAGTGGCAAGTAGAGGAGTTTTGTTGTTTAGGGGTTTTTGTGTCTGTACAGCTAATCCAGATTTGATATAATTGAAGCTCCTATTCTAAAAACAGTTGGACATGTGGTTAACAAAGGTGTCCATTTTACATCCTGAGATGAAAACAGAGCTAAACATGAGTTTGGAAAATTTCTCTGGAAAACATGCTTGTAATTGTCGCAGTTTTAATTTTTGGTGGTCTTCTTCACTGGAACATATTAAAAAGATGTTGATTTTTGTGTCTTTATAGAACTCCAGGGTCTAGCAGGTACCTTCTAAAGCTTGGTTCTTGGAAATGAAATGCATTTGAAATGAAATGGAATGAGTAGTGATGACCATCAATGGAGCAATTAGTACAGATCAAGTGGAAAAGTTAAGAACAAGATGTGATGTTTATTTAATGTCAGTAGTTTCAAATCTTTATTTATCATTTCTTACTTGAAAGAGATGAAACAAAAACAACAGCTGTCCTAGGAAACTACCACAAAAATTCTTCCAAAAATCTTCACTCCAAATTGACATATTTCATGCTATTTTTCTTGTCATTAAAAATGTAATAAATTAACTTTGCTTGAATCGCAGATGAAGACTTTGTGGTAATGTCTGTGTAGTTATAGATCACCACAGAAAATTAAGTACTATCATTTTTGGCTATGGTGAAGAGTTTCTTAGAATACTGTTGGTCAGGAGTGAGTGATACTGGTAGAGATAGCTACGAAGTTCTAGAAAGTTTCGACTTATACCAAAACCTTGAATTAAAGTTGTTAGTGCTGCTTCTATAAACACTTCAAGATGGACCTAAGAGGTAACATATGTTTCCACTATCTCTCAGTCCATGATTTTATATTATTGTCAAACCTCAAATATAAAAGAAGAAGTAATTTTAAAATAAAAAACCCTTCATCATCCCATTTGGAAAACACAATTATTTTAAATTATAGCACTGTCGTTTAACTACAGATATTATTTGTCATATCAATGCCATAAGTGACCACGGTTATGTCAGATATCTCTGACATATAAACATGGCTATATGTCACACTGATAAATAACGTGGCTGTATGTCACACTGATATGCAAATAGGAAGAGAATCCAGGGTAATAATGGTTAACAAAGGTAAGAAGAGAGACATCCTCATGTTTCAGCTAATCTCCAGCAATGAGGGATCAGCATGAGGGACATTATCTCATATGTGCCTCATAAAAAATTCTATATATTAACACCAAATCATCTCGTGTGGGCCATGGTCAGAAACAGGATACTGGACTATGTATATCCTATGCTGCCTGTAGAGTTTTCCAGAGCTTTCTACATTCTCATGCAGCAGATGTGAACCATGCCTGAAATGCCTGTTCTGCTTTAATTATTTGCACTCCTGTATTTGAATACCAGGTTTTGGCCACCTGACCAAGCAGTTGCTGAAGCTGGCAGATGGCCGTGTGGTGCTGGCGCTGGAGGGAGGACATGACCTTACTGCCATCTGTGATGCCTCTGAAGCCTGTATAAATGCCCTCCTAGGAAATGAGGTAAAACAGACATCATAGCAGGTGGAGAGAATGAGCAAAGTTTGCTGGAGCTGCTATCTTTGGCATTCTTTTAATAGCAATGGTGTCAGTCCTTTTTTCATTTGGTATAAAACCTTGGAATTTGAATATGTCTTAGAAATGAGCAGACCTGGTTTGCATAAATACCTCTAAACTAGATGATTATACAAATTCTTTAGTGTATGCCTAAATTATTCCCAGTTCTGAGTAATATTTAAAATCTCCAAATTGCTTTTAGTGATATGCTAAATACCAGACTTGACATCACTGGTAGTCATTGGTGCCCGTATCATCTACTAGGAATGGACCTTTTAGCCATCTATCATGGAAAAAAAAAATGGCTTTTCCAAGGTAACTGGTAATCTCAGAAACTGGACATTGCAAAGGCACATATTTTGCAGTATTTTGACACTTCACTTCTGAAACATTAATAAAAATGTGTACAAGATTAAAAAAAATGTAAATGAAGATTCAGGTTGATTTGTATGCAGTTGAAATGGAGTTTCTAAGAGTTATCAAACACTGTATATGTTAACAACTTTTGAGAGGAGATTATACGACATATAAGTAAATATAAGTAAATATGCCATTATAAGACATATAAGTAAATATGAGCATGTGCCATTTATGTATACAAATGCAAGATATTCCTATTAGTTAAAATTTTCTTACTATCCATTAAAAATATCTTTTTTCCTATAAATACAGTGAGAAGGAAAAAAAGATCACTGAAGGTGCAGCCAAAATAATTTATGAAGGGACCAAGTCTTTACCATAAATTGTGAATTTTGCAAGATCTTGTTATAAAGTGGAGTGTGCTACTTTGTTTTCCCCTCAGGGGAAGTCTTAATAACTATATAATCTCTCCAATCAAATGTGTTAGTGCCAAATTGCAGGCTAGTCTGCCAGTTCCCTTCCACTTCAAGGCTTCCTACCTATGTGAATAAGGTGAAGTAATGTGTCTTCTGATGGATGTTGGGTAGAAGAATTTTCTAAGTGTTCTTTTAAACCTTTGCTTTTCATCTTTATGACACATCAACAATGCTTATTATTTTTTACATTACACATACAATGAATAAAGTGTTAGCTTTTTCAAAATATTCTCAGAAATGTAAAACAGACACCAGTAAAAAAGAGAAAGGTTTCAATGGGTTTTATCTACTGTCACCTTTGACATACTCCATAAGGAAAGTTTTCCAGTGTGGTGGTACATGCTACTTAAAAAGCTGCTCAGCTCATGTTAGTTCTTTTATTTAGGTACTGAAATATGTATTACAGAACCCAGCTTGAGGCATTTGATAGTCTTAGTGAATGCAGCATTGCCTTCCTGATCAGCTGCCATTCCAGGGCACTCTCACTGATATTTCTGTTGTCATCTTCCCTGTAATAATAACTTACAACACCAGTGGCTTTTCATAGCATTTCTAAACCCATTTCCTGAAGTTTGCACCCTTGTGGGACTAATGTGAATGGTTCTGTGCTGATGGTGTGATGTATTCTCCTCTGTGTAGGTGCCTGGGTCCCTCTATCCAGTTATGACCATTTGGTGGTGCTACCCATTTGTGGAAACTGCCTTATTTTGTTTTACCACTGTATCAAACCCAACTACTATTTCTGCTATCACTGAATGAGAATGAATACAAAAACCCCTATGCAGTCATTTTTAATTCACTTGTAAAAGAACAGGGTCCTTAATAACTTGAAACATCGCAGGCAATAAGCAGTTTTCTCATGGCCTTTTGCTAACAACATTGTCTTTTGGGACGTGCATCAAGTGGTTTGGTGCAGCAGAATTTCAAAGACAAAATACGCTATGGCTGTGGAGTAAAGTATTCCAGAGAGGATGTTGCTAGCCAGAGTACCACAAGAAACTGACATTGGCTTAAAAGAATAAGCAAAGGTGTTGCCAAGGAGCAGACACTAATGAGTAAGTCTGATACCTAGTTAGCACTTAGAACTAGATTTATGTCAATATACACCACATGGCCCACAGCATTTATACACACTGCTTGATTTCAGCATATTATTCATGAACTTGCACAGTGAACTCCAAGCGTGTTCTGCCAAGGACGGAAATTTTTTTTTTTCTTTAAACAACCAATTACTATAATTTGAGGATGGATTCTTCTCTGAATGCAATTCTTTACAGGTGATTAATAGGACAATTATAACTTATTATCTGCCTTTCACTTTTACAAATAATGGTATATGCTGCACCCCTCGTTTAAAAACATTGGCAAAATTAACTTCAGTTCTAAACGCTACACATGTATTTGAACTCAAATTAGAAAGGTTGGGAAAGGCCTTTGTGAGGTACCCTGCAGTTTGTCAGATGTATTTATTCATGTGTTGAGGATTAGAATTCATAAACATTTTGCAGAGCTTTTTAAAAACTTTTTCTTTTCTTTTGTTGTTTTTGGCCATGACTTTTCAATACAGAAATTCACTGCTTTATGTGTCCTATTACCAACAGAATAACACTTTAAAAAAAATTCTAAAACTAGCCACAACTTACAGCTTTCAACTTTCAGGGAGTGCTGGTCTGATATGTTACCTAAGAGGTAACATTAAATTTACAAATGCAAAATGTCTTCTTCTCTTAGTTTCTCTTAGAGAATCAATAAGGAAAACAGATTGACATCCAATATATATATATTTTAACTTATACATGGCTTATAGCTTAGTGATTTGTTTAGTAAGATAACTTCTCACTCTTCTCTTAGAAAAAAGTGAGTGAAGACACTAGGAAAATAATACTCTATCAAATTAATCTTCTTTAAATAATTTGAGCGTGGAGGACTGGTATGAGTAACAGAGAATTTCAAGGAGATCCACATCCTTTCTGATAGCAACTGGAAAGAGGGCAAGACACCCTATGGTATCTGAAATGGCTCAGTTTGGTTTGGTTTGTGAATACCTTCTTAAATAATAAACAAACTAAAAAGGAAATTATAGAATTAAGGATAAACTTTATAAAGATCAATTTTTAATTAGAAAGTTTACATGTAAAATTACTTTTAAAATGTTTTGATATTTTAGGTTTTCCTCTCCATGCTTCTGTTTACAAGCAGAAAGTTTCCATGTCACTTTGAGAAAAATCCATTTGACCATTTGCAGACCTAATTAGAAGCACTGTAGGTTATCTCCTTGGAAGGAAATCTTCCTAAGAGGTGAGAAGAGATTAGGCAGCTGGATTCCCTTGAAATCCAAAATGTAAACATGGCAAACCTTTTGGAAGGTGAAAAGGCAAGATGACCATCAGTTGCCTTAAAATATCCCTGAATTTTCTCAACATGATTTGATAACTGGTCCATTAAAAGAGCATCTGTCAAAACAAAGGAAAAGATGGATTCAGATAATTCCAAAAGAATCATTGCTTTTAAGCCTTTCTGAGATTATGATATGCATGCTGAAAATTAAGTTCTTTTACTTATTGTGACACTCTTTAAAAGATTCTACAGTTTTTCACACATTGATTGCATAGATTTAAAAACTCATTTTTAAAGTGTATATAGATATACATATGACTTCAATTAAGAAAGCCATCGAATATTAATGTCTGTATTTTATTCCAACAAGACTATGAAAATTGGGTTGAATATTGAGATTTTCCCCCAAAATCTTCATTGTGGAGTATGGAAATTCCACCCTGCTTTTCCCATCCTAGCTTTGGTGCTATAAAGAGCTCTGCTATGGCTTTTGGTCTCTGGTGGTGGTGAGTAATGCTGCTCTAGACACATAAGGGTATGTGTTCTGCTTTCTTTCCTCCACATTATTTCTGAAGAGGCACTACTTGGATTTAAAAAATCCTTGGGCATGGCCTTTCCTTGAGTCCAGTATGCTAAATCCTATGTTTTATTTCCGACATAACTGCCTTCCTATAGGGGTTCATCTACAGCCGGAAAGAGTAGGGAAGTATTCTTTCAAGCACAAAACTCTTTGAGTCAAAACCTAAGGATTTAGCTCTTGCTTCATCCCATCCCTTTTAACGCTGCCAGGTGTGATATCTCCATGGGACACAGAAGTCAGCCTAACATCGTGGTCCCTCTGATCTGCCTACAGGTTTGGGCAGTGTCTCTTAGCTCCCCGTGGCACAGCAGTTTCCTGTGGTTTGTAACAAGTGATAATTAGTCACAGATGGGGTCATGCTTTTCTTTGCACAGAGGAAGCAGAGAAGTGCAGTCCACAGTGTCTCTGCCCAGCAGGACCCTGCAGCAAAGGCGCAGAGATGATACACGTCTGCTCTCATTGACTCTGGCGGCCAAGGCCGAATTTGGCCCCAAGTGTAAAAACATTTTTAAGTGACTAAATTTAACATCTTCTAGTAAATATTCTTCTGGCTTGAATTTCAGTCTGAAGTAGAATTTGACAAAACATTGTGATTGGTTGGCTCCCAAGCATGCTTGAAAACTTACACCGGACAATTTTCTTGCAGAGTGTGAAGTATGTGCTTCTTTCTTGCAATCTGTTGAGCTGGCATTTAGGAGGGGATGGTAATTTAAGTGGAAAGCTTGTACTCTGCAGCTTTCTTGCTGATGATGAAAAGTTGGCATTTTCTCCTTTGTGGAATTCAATGTCAATCTGGGGCTGCTTTCCAGCTAGACAGTGAGGTCTGCCAAGAGGGCATTAAAAGGGGTTATTTACCAAAACAGGTAAGCATTTCTCTCTCCAAAATGGAAATATTCATGGAAGTGAATATGGCCTGAGATCAATTTTAAATTGAGTGGTAAACTTGCTCAAAATCGCACATCCTCATTGTTAATCTGACTCTAATACTGGAAAATAATTAACACCAAGTCAAATACCTGTCAACTGCTGCTTGCATAAACCCAGAGTCTAGAAATAGAGATCTGGATGGGATAGGAAGCTGGAGCAATGGGTGTGCCAGAGGTCAGCATGGTAACATCGAAGTTCCCAAGGTGGGCAGTGCTAGTCAGGAAGTGGTTTGGCCAAGGAAACAGAATATTCTGATTCCAAAGTTACATAATTCCAAGGTATTGCTTGGTTTTCAGGAACTGGCAGGTGCTAATGACCCTAATGACCCTTTGTGTCTTTGAACTTCTTCCTGATTAAGTTTGATTTATTTATTTACTGCATTGTAACCCTCGATCACAAAAATACCTGCCTGAAGTACTTATATATAAACAGAGAGTGCAGAAACTCTGAGAAAATTGCTAATATAAGAACACATAATATAAGAGAACCTGTGAGATCTTTAAACTTACTCTTCTGTAATCATAGGCAACACTGAGAGCCACAAAGCTCAGTCTTCATGCTGATAGGTTTTTTACATATTGTAACCAAGAAAGGGGGGTTGTGATTCTTCGTCCTGCAGCCCCGGCATCCCTGAGGAGCCTGCCTGCCTCCTCCCCTTCCTCTGCTTCTGGCAGACTCTCTGTGCTCCTTACCTTCTGCTTACGCTTGCCTCACTTGTCAGTAATCTCTAACAGCACTCCACAACATTCTTCAGTGAAGCTAATCTTGGTACTCTAAAACATGACAGTGCTAAAGACAACATGGATATTGCTAGAATTTTCAGCTCAATACAGACTGCTGTAGTTTCAGATTCTCTCCACGTTCCCAAGGATCAACTCAGATCCCTTTCTGAGCACATGAAATTTCCATCATTAATTCCTCTTTCAAACATTTGTTGATATGCCTCTGGCAGATTTTGGCATACCAAGTGATTTTTTTGCCAATTTACATTGTTTTTCCTATTTTGAAAATGATGAGTGGACTCAGTTTCTACATTAATCTACTTCGGACACAAAAGCCCAATTCAGCCATGTGAAAGCTTTGAAAATGTGATCTTTTGTGTCTGGTCCAAACTGTCTCTCCAGTGGTTTGGTTATTTCTGCAGACTTGAGCTGTTCTTCTCTGAGAGATTTCTTTCTTGATGGTGCATTTCCAGTGCTCTTTTCAGCTTCTTTTCTGTTAGCCTCCAGATTTTATAGACTTCATGATCTGAATGCCAATGAGTGTAGGAAGGAAGGCGGTGGTGCCCTATATTCCAGGCGTAGAGTAATTTCTTTTGTTCATTGTTGGGTCTAACTGCTATTTTCCGGGGACACCTCTGTGTCTATACAGTTGTTTGCAACTGTAGATAACTGCCAACAGAATCCTCCTTTTGGATGCAGACAGTCCCATTTCAAAG
Organism: Illadopsis cleaveri; assembly: GCA_013399915.1. NCBI lineage: Eukaryota > Metazoa > Chordata > Aves > Passeriformes > Timaliidae > Illadopsis > Illadopsis cleaveri. Next base: position 40,620 of record VXBB01016138.1, on the reverse strand, counting down.
AGTAGAGAAATAGCTGCCATAACCCACTGGCTTTATTTCTGCAATGATTTTGTAATGGAACTTTATTTTGGGCTATGAAAGATATATGATGTAATGAACGCACTTGTGGAGCATGATAAAATTTCCTTGATATGAAAGAGGGTCCAAGATCTGTTGGGCTGTACTTAGGATGAGGAGACAGAAAGGTTTAGGAGCCTGCCACAGCCAAGCTTGGAATAGAAAATGAAAGTTTTGTGGAAAAAAAAAAAGAGCTTAGGAAATGATCAAACACGCCCATTATACTCACATCACCTAAAAAACTGTTAGTAGTGCTAACAGATGGAGTAATAATTGGGATAGGTGTTGGATGTTTTACCCTTTTTCTTCTTTTAAGGGTTCACCAGCTTATGCTGATTTCTAAAAACACATCTGCCATTTCTAAGTATCCACCTGATATGTCTGGGTATTCAAATGCAGCCTACTTGTTTTTAAAAAAATCTATACTGATAAAGAGGTGGTTTTGATATGTTAGGGAAAATCAAACCTTTTGGGTTTTGGCTCTTGCAAAAATCCAGCTTTAAGGAGGGCAAAAAAATTCCACCTTTTAATAGAAAATCTCCTCTAACTGTCTCTACATCAGTTGTTCCCACCTTAATAATTAGTACAAAGGGTCTGCATATAGTTAGTACAAAAGGTCTGCCTAAAGAATCTTATACTTAAAGGGCAAACCAAAACACAGCTCTCACATATTGCAGTCTGGCCATTCCATACCTTTTACTATTATTCCTACTGCTATGGCCTGGAGCTATTTTGTTCTTTTTCAGGGAAGTGAATTGGTCATCAAAGCCTTAGGAATTAGGAAATTGATGAAACAGAACCTTAAACTACTCCATGCTGTCCCTTATGTGTTCCTGCACCCAGCATGACCAAACAGAACTTCAGGGTTTTGTATTATTCTTGGCCAAATGATTGATTACTTTAAACAGAAAATGACTGCTGATAAAGCGAATGCTATTTGTCTGCATAACTCAAGGTACGGATTATTAAGGTTATTATATGGATTATTGCTCTAAAATCTGTAAAGCTTGATCTATTAGTTGGCATTTTTGTAAACAGGCAGTTTCCCCCATGTACCTGAAAGAGTTACCAAATAGAGCCACCTATGAGGATGATAAAGTAGATGTGGTTCAAGGATTGCAAAAGTATCTGAAATATTATTTCTATTGTAATTGCTGTCTTTGTGCTAATCCACAATACATCTTAGATAGGAACAATCTTCCTTTGCACTTTGGCCTCTTTGTTAACCCAGTAGCGCTGGGACCCAGTCAGGTCCAACCAGCACTTCTCTGCATACTGGATCACTGAGGAGAATGGACTGATTTATGCTATTTGAAAACAAAACATAGTGCTATTGTTTCTAGCCAGAAGAAAATCTTCCAGCTGCAATCCCATATGGGCCTCTAAGGAAATAATGACATGAACAGGCCTATTCATTTTAGTTACCAAGACTCCAAAGGACTGGTGATACTTGCAATGTCTTTATCGCTGACAGGCATTCACTACTGATTGTAGTGGCAGGATCCCAGAAGTTTTGGGATTTTTAGCTAAGCTTGCTTAAAATAGCACCACTGAGGGAGTATCCACACTGCAGTTACTTCCCACTATGTGTGCTTGGATCAAAGTTGATTTTATCTAGCTGGTGAGTAGCGATGTAGCGGTAGCAACCTGGAGGACAGCGTGTGATGGCTACTGAACTATTAACTTCACAGAGGAAGCTCCTTGGGTGGGCTTCACTTGACCTAGTTTAAAATAGACCCAGGCATACTTAAGAAAGGAGTTTTGTCTGCAGTACAGATGTCTTCTGTCAATGGTGGTTGAACTTGCTTAGCTTTAGAGAGGAGAGACTGGTGTTGAGATTGCTCTTTTTTGTCCACCTTGACACAGTTGCTACTCCTCAGGACACAAGCCTGCACACCCAGCCATGGCAGTTTATGTGGGGAAGCAGAAGAGCTTCATGACTCTTAGCCTAGTTCAAGGTGAATATAGTTATTACAGTGCAAGGAGAAACATTTAGCCCAAACAATTTTTTACCCTTTTTTCCTAGGAGAAAATGTGTGGAAGGTGGACAAAAAAGCACATGTGAGTGACATTCAAAATACAGTTTACTTTTTTATATTTATCCACTGCAGGGCAAAAATAAACATGCAGTAGCTGAATGCTTCTTTCTGCTAGTGCAGCCCTACTCAAAGAATATACAATTATAGCTAGGAAATCAAAATGCAGCTGATTCTGTAAGAAACTTACTTAGGGAAATTTACTGCTGATCTGCATAACTATTTTTTAATTTACTACTTTATTTGAAATTAATGTTAAGCTAGTAAAAGCAGCTGTGTTTTATGGTTTTCCCCTATAAACCTTAAAATGCGTAAGATGGTTAGATGAAATAACACCAGAAAAATAAAGATAATAGAGTGCACACTTTGGTTCCACTGCAGCTTCAGCAAGGTTTTGTTTGGAGTGCCCAGCTGCGTATACAGACGCAGTGGAATTTGGTTTGTGAGGAACCTACAAAAATTACACAAATAACTAGCATTTTTTAATGAATAATACACAGACATGCACCTGCTTCAGAGACTCCATAGATTAGTCTTGCAGCCAATAGAAAAGCCCCTTGGAATTCAATTACATGGCTGGAAAACAGAAAACAAAATCATGACTATACATTTAGAACTGATACCAGCAACATATTAACCAGTTCTTGGGCTGAGCTTTTCCTGAGGATTAGATTGTTTCAGTTTGTTTTATGTCCCTGTGGTTTATTGACTATTTATATTATTCTATTCTATTCTTTCAGCTGGAACCTCTCCCGGAAGATATTGTGCACCAAATCCCCAATATGAATGCAATAGCTTCTTTAAAAAAGACCACTGAAATTCAAAGTATGTTTCTCACTTTGAGTTGGTGGGTTAGTGGGCTTGGGATTATTTTTTATTATTAGCTAATGTCATAGACATTATTGTTTCAGAGAAAACAGTGGGAAAAAGTTTTATGCATTAATTGACATGGTGTGTCTAATATTTATATATAAATATATATGTGATTTTATTTTTGTTTCTTCAACATTTCTTTGTTACTGCTACATATTTAGCCTTGAAAAAGTAACCCATTAAAATTATTTATGCATTTCTGATTCCTGAATATTCCCAAATCTTTTCATTCCAGAGCAGCTTGGATGAAATAGATGTTTGTCAGTGAACAGACAGGTAAATTAGAGCTCTAACAAACAGTTTGTTCAGATTGTGTTTCTGCAGCCCTTTACAAAGTACTCACTTTGAAATTCAGAGGAGCTTGAGATAGTGCTAAAAAGCTTCACATGGGCACTGATCCATGGAAGAGTGCTAAAAATTATATTATTTTACATTATTGCTTCACTTGTGTGCTCTGACCCTTAACTACCCAGATGCTTTAGGGCATTTGCTCTGAAGAACTTTGTGCCATCAATTGCTTTAATCCAACTGAGCACACATCCCTTAAATTCTCTAATCTTCTGGTCTCTGCCATTTTACTGAGCCAGTGGGAGCTTCCTGACTTCTACAAAAAAATCTAGAATAACAAATGAATAACAAATGTTTTCCTTCACTTGAGATGAGCCACAAATGGTTGGGATTCATCAACATAAAATAAATACAGTTTTTAAAAGGGACACGATGCCCAATTCACTGTTCATGCAGTCCATGTAATCTCCATCTGATTTTAGTTGCAAAGTGACAAAGAAAATTCATTGTAGGTGTGTAATTCATCATGCATATCCAGTAGACACCTAAATATGGAAAAGCTCTAATTAAAACAGCTGTATGTAATATATTCCAATAAGTCCTTTGTGCTGAGTGGTATGTTCTTGGGCACCTCATGAGTTAAAATTCTCTGTTGATAATCTGTTAATGATCTGGAAGGAGTCAGCAGGTTAAGGAGATTCATGTACTGTGCAAGATAGAACAGATTTGCAAATGATAAGGGCAGAATGCTACACACAGACCACAGACACAAGGAAAAGAGATGCAATTCTGTTTGAAATAAAATATGCATGTAATGGAAAATGGATCTGAAATTTTAAAAAATGGTGAATTGAGAAACAGGCAAACAGAAGAGTAGGAATACAAATGATGGCTGTTGAGAGAGTAGGTGTGGATTTAGGAACAAATATATAGTGTAAATCTGAGAACATAGTCCAGAGCTCTGCAGAATGACTTGATTTTGCCACAGGTTAGGTTTCAGCTGAACTGGTACAGTCGTGCAATCCAGTGGGGCTGTTCTGAAACCTTAGTCAGGCTGCTCGGGCTTTGGACTTATTTACACACAACATTCTGCCTTTTCTTGCAACTACCTAAAATATTATATATAGCTCATTTTGTCTGGAGAGAAACCAAGTATTAGAAAGGAATATGCTTGGATGACAGAAAGGAGCCCTGAGGAAGTTCATTGCAGCTTTGTGATGCATATTTAGATCTAAGAGAAGCAAGTTCAATATTTTACTGTTCAATATTTTAGAGAGTTAGGCAGGCTGGAGAACATTAGGCTGTTGAGTAGCACCTCAAAAGGTACTGAGAAATCTTGATGTGTTTGGATCATTGCATTGCCTTTGGATATTGGGTTTGTATTTCTGTGATCCAACTTTCATAATGAATATTAGCAACATTTATACCAAATAATCCCCTCCTCTGTGCTTTTTGCAAAACCTTGAAGCTACAATACTTAGAAACAAAGAGACAGCTTTTTTCTCACTAGAACAGAATTTCTATAAATGCTTTGTATTGACAGTGATCCAAAGCTCCTTTGAAAATGTAATACATCTGGAATTAGTAGTTCCCACACCCATGTAATAGGCTATTTCTAAACAATCCTGTTCAATAGCAGAATACCAACCCCAAATGTTGTTTTTCAAGCAAGACACAGTACAGCATCTCCTAATCTATGAAATGCACATAGGAGTGACAGAAACATCCCCTTTTATTATTTCCTGGTAATAGTCAGTGCTCACACAAATCTTTGAGGGAGCTTTAAGCACATTTTCATGCTGAAAGCCAAAGCATACCTAGAAGACTGATTTGGTTTCATTGCTTTTTTCTTGCAGTCCATGATTGCTCAAGTTTTGTATGAATGAAACCAGGAGGAGTACACTTCATTCTTTCCCTTGAGCTCCACCAAGTTCTTCGCAATGAATGTAACAGCACTAGTAGAATTTCACATTCCAGTAGAGCACAGTAGAAATGGCATTTTCAGAGATTGAAGTGGTTTGAGGCTGATGCTTTTTGACTTCTTTTAATTGTCACAGCACAGTGTACCTCCTCCTAACAAAGCTCCTTTACAGCTGTGTGCTGTGATTGCCTCCCCATTCTATATCTCTTTGCCTGCAAATCTTTTGGCTGAACATGCATTCAAGGCCTGTATGTTCTGTGTACAGCAAACAAATATTGTCCTGGATAAAAAGAAGCTTGTAAAGCTCTTCTGCTTACCCAAGATGTTTCCAAAGTACAGTTTTCCAATTTTAAAGAGAAACCTGTCATTGCTTTTTCACAAGCATCGCAGAGCCCTCTTTGCATGAGGTACCTGCTGCTAACTGGATGCTATTTCTAATTGTGACTGCTTAAACATTTCCCTCAACAAACCACAAACACCCTGCCATGTAGTTCCTTTCTCCAGGACCCTCCATTGCAGTATAGGGGCTGCCACCTGCCTCCTGGCCTGACTCTGCTCTCAGCAATAGAATTGCTGAAGCGCCTCATAACAGAAATCTCCATGTGGAGAAACAAAGCACACCACCAATGGCTTTGGAGTGAAGGGCAGTTAAATGGGCACAGAGAGCCCACTAACATGCTTAAATTGGCCCTGAGTTTTAATGTTACAAGAAAGTCAGGATTCAGGGGGCAGCTGGTGTGCAAGCCTGTGTGTGAATGAACAAATGTGATGTAGCAATCCTCACTGATGCTGTTTTATTGTTACTGCAGGAGAGCAACACAGTGGTAGCTGGGTACTAATATTTTATTTTATGAATAAAAGCCCTTGAAAACTCCAGCAGTGAACATGGGTTCACTTCTTTTATAGGCAAGAGGGGGTATTATTCCCATGCCAACAGATTTGATTTTCTTGCACATCTGTTTCTGCAACAAAAACCCCACCCACTCTATGAACATTTAGCTCATAAATTACAGGGTTTGAATTGGGTGTATATTGCAAAGACTGACTTTTGCACATAGGATCTGTGAGAACATTGTGGAATGCTCATATAACTTTTTTGTTTGTTTTTAGTGTATTTTTTAATGAATAGAGAATATGGTCTCTGAGCACAGTAATAATAGAGAATATTTTTGTCTTGTTTTTATAAAATTTGCCAGGCTCCAATCATTGAGCCTACTGTTATGTACATAACTTTTTAGCTCTGTCTTTCATGTTTTTGGAGCAAAGCCAACCTCCTAACACTTAATCTCAACTTTGTAAGATACTTAATACACTTTACATTTTATCCCCAGAAGGTCCCCGTTATTTAAAGATTCTTCTAACTACTCAAACGTGCACACTATTAGAGTTCAAAGAAACACTCTGGCCATGCTCACTGGTTGTTCTTGAAGATTGACTTGGGCTTTCATCTTGCAGTGATGTTTTTGAATAAAGATATTTTCAGACTTTATTGACAGCTGCTTTCTCACTGGAGGGAAAAGTTCATCCTTCCAAAAGCCTGAAACTGCGTTGAGAGCTGTGTTACCAAAGAGGGAGTTTTCAGCAGCCTTTCTGCAGCACAGGCAGCACCACTGCTGGCCAGGCCTCCCAGCTGTCAAAGCCTCCAGCTACCCTCTGGATAAGCACCTCAGCTCAGCCTTCTGCCCAGCTGCCAAAATCCTCCTTTTAGTCCTTGGAAAGGTCCCCTGCTTGATCCCCTCTCTTTCACAGCTGTTGAAACCCTCCATCTAATTCCCAGATAAGTACCCTGATCCAACCTCTGCAGCAGCTGCTGAAAGCTTCTTGCTAAACACTGAGTAAGCTCTGGTCCAGAGCTCCCAGACTTCCCAAAGCTCCTAATTCCCAGGTGTCTTCCACCTGGCAATTAGTGAGTGCTCAGTGTTTTACTGGACTGTTAAGAAATACATATGTAAATTCGTACTTGTTCATGGGGTTTCCAATAATCAAACTGTTTCTTAATAGCCATGCAGTAGCAGATCATTTTATATATTTAGGATGAGTCATCTGCCATTATTTTTTGCATTTCTTGATTAACTTCTTCTGTTGCAAACAGAAATCTGAAAATACTCATGCTTTTAATCCGCTGCTGTATTTCTACATAGCAGACCAGAAAGCTCTATCCCTTATGATACCTGGCAGCTTTCCAGCAACAGCCAGTTCATATATGAAAGTTTTAACTAAATTATTGTTCTAGTATACGCCCTGAGGTTGGAGGAGAAAGAACATCCAGGACTAACAAACCTGATTGTTCTGGCAACACCACTTCAGTCTGAGCTGGCATTTCTGACTTCTTTCCTTTTCAAGACAGTGCTGTGTGAGCAGTTCGTACAACAATGTACATTTTTCTACATTTTGCTGTCTCTGCATCAACTGTGTGCCATATCAGAGCTTCTAGTTATTAGCCCTGCTCTCAGCTGCCATCACCTTGTGTAGATAAAGCCAGTAACCTTCCTGACAATGTGTTCATTAGTCTGTGTGTTACTCCTCCAGTTTATTACCTTCTGGGGAAGGGTGTGACACAGCTCTTGGAATGAAAGCACTTTCCAACTTGGCATTCTTAAGTTCAGAAATAGACCTCTTCACTGCAGTCTGAAATTTCAACTGTACTGCTTACACCACAGTGATTTTAAATTATAATCACTCAGTGTTGAACTAAGTGATTACTGTTCTTGTACCACCATGCTAGCTAAAATTCCCATAAATTATTATGTGTGTTTTCCTTAGGCAAGTACTGGAAGTCAGTGGAGCCATACTCTGTGCCAGTGGATTGTGCTCTGGCTGAGTCTCAGAAGCAAGAGATGGAGGAAACAGAAACAGTATCTGCTATGGCCTCTCTTTCAGTGGATGTTGAGCAGTGTATTCCTCAGGAAGGCAGCAGGTAAGTGCATGAAATTATTACAGAGAACAAGGCTTTCACTCCAGCCAAGTGAAACGATCAAGAAAGGAAGACTAAGTGTTGTTTCAAAATTATCTGCTAATTGAGATATATGAAAGTTTTCATCCCTGGATTTCAGTTCTCTCACTTAGCCACTGGAAGCAGTGATATTCTATGCTAGCAGTTTTTTGGGTTTGATATCTCTATTTCTGTACTAAAGTTCATGATTAGTAAAAGAAGCTTGTTTTCTTCCCATGTCTAATTCTTGCTACTCCATAAAAAGTGCAATATCCCTAAGAGGTAAATAGACATGGTCAAGTGTAATCAACCATATTCTTCTCAGTAGAAGCTTTTCAAATCTCCTTTAGTTTTAATTTTCTAGGAAAGTGTTCAACAAACAGTCAGATAAATTTAATAATGATGGACTTAAATTATTATTAAGTGATATTAGACAGGCATTAAAAGTTACTTCCCTGGAAGTTATGTGAACAGTGCCAGTATAAAACTTAAAGCAATCCTAACCAGGATTAGGGCCAACATTTTCTACGTACTAAAAGGTACACCAGCAAAGAATGAGAATGCTGTTTTTTCCAACTTGTCATCTGCTTTTTACATTAATGAAGATTGCTTTCAACTTCCAAATTAAGAAAATGATGCAGTAAATGCTATTGTGTGTTTTGCCAATTATATGCGAAAAAAACTCAGTAGCCACTGAATATTCTGTCATCTATAATCAGAAAAGCCACTGCAGAAGTTTTTGGAGTTTCCTATTTTTTTTGTTTTAAGGACAAACTTTCCTGGTCTTTGCCAGTAGAGAAAGACACAAAATGTAGTGGAACCACTTGGGTTCCATCATACACAGAAAACAGAGGAGGGAGGAGAAAAGATGAAAAAAGCCTTATAAGGAAACTCATCAGCTCATCAGGCTGTGGAACAACAGTAGAAAAGGAGGGAGCTGGGGGTAGGGACAGCAGTGGTGGGAGTGGAGCCAGAAAGACCCATGGCTTCTACATTATGACTGCTTCTTAGTCGCTTCATTTCTTTCCTCCTGTGTTGTGTCTCTAATCAGAACTGAACTGATAGGCACTCAGGGGACTAGTGCAATGCTCAAATCTATGGATGTGTTTGGGAGTAAGCACCCCTCACAACAGTGGCAACACTCATCTGTCAAAGAATTGAGGCATGTCTCAGAGGGGCACACAGGGGACAGAACTAGCTAGTAAAATTCACAGTATTTTCATAATTACCTTTCCAATTGTAATTATATTTTAATATGCCATAACTATTCTTGTGCTAGGATTATTGCAGACAACTTCATAAAAGCTTAGAGAAGAATCCATGATGAACACAAGATGTATTTTAGATTTATGACTGTGCTAATCAGTGCTCAGCTGAGGAATAATGTAGTTTTTCACATAAGTTTCTGACAGTTACAAGACACTTCTGCTAGCTAGGGGCAGAAAAATTCCCACTTGTGTGTGCATAGCTCTGAAATACAAATAATTTTAGTTAAAGTATTGGAAATAATGCAGTCAAGCAAACTAAAGCTATAAATTGTCTGGGAAAGGGCATGGCTAATTTTGTGCATTTTTACATTGCTGAGAATAACCAAAAATTTTATTTTTTATGTGCCTTCACCCAAAACTACAACTACCAGGAGCAATGGCTACTCCTACATGATTTGAGCAAAATAACCCTTTGACTATCACTGCAGTTAATTACTGTACTTATTAGCTACCAACTGATAACCTGTGACAGTTTTCCACCCATTCTGAAAACAGAATTTCAGAGCAGTGCTGAGAAACATGGAAAAAATGGATGTACTGAAATGAACACAAGTGGAATTCATGTGGCTGCCAGATTCATTACACTTCATCAGTTCTGGACTCTTGTAGGGATGAATCCATTGTGATGAATTGTTTTGTGGAAAAATGACTTCGTTTGGAATATCTTCTGTGGTGCTGCAGACATTTGTTAAGAGCACAAAAGAAAAAAAAAGGCCTAAACACGCATGTGTCCTGAAATCTCTCTCTACATTTGTAAACCTCAAAGAAGTCACATGAAGCCAAGTTGCCATCAGAGAGTAACAGGACAAAAAAAAAATGCTGTCCCGCTGGACCAAAATTGAGAGTTGGGTATTCTGAGGCTTCTGAGCATCATTTTCTTTGTTTTCTTGCTGTTGAATGTAAGGATCAATATGGAATTGCATGCTTTGGGTTCTGTGTAATTTACTTCATTTCACATAAGCACACTATCCATTTCATAGGTACATACCAACACAAACAGCAGTAATGTAGAGATGAGTTCAGCTTTGCTTTTTCACATTTTTAAATGCTTGTTGCAATAAGGGACCATATATGCAATGGCCCTTCTCCAGCCACTTCCTATGGCAAGCAGAGGCCAGCAGGGATGTGAGGAGTCATGTGGGGTCTCAAGCTCTGTAAGAAGGTGTGCCCTTCCTTCTACTGCTGTAGATGGGGTCACCTTCTGAAGATCTGTTGCAAGCTTTTGCACTGAGTGTTCATTTGGGAAAGTTGTTTGTGGCAGGTAGGGTGGGAGCATAACAGGAAGCACTGTGGCTGATGGGGCAGCCTGAAGGGTTCCTTCGTTACACCAGGAGTCAATTTGCTTCCTCTTAATTCCCACCACGGTCAGCCAGGCTGACAGTTCTGGCCTGCAGCTCTAAGGCTGTTTCACTGATTTGATGGCAGAGATCCTGTCGACTTCAGCTCTGGATGGTCAGGTCTCCAGATGAAGAGCAGCAGCAAGAGTCTCTTTGTGGGAAACTCTGGCCAGTTATGTTGGAGGATATATTGGTGTTGGAGTGAGATGACTCACTTGAAACTCAGATTTTGGGTAAAGCAGCTCTTTTCCTGGCCAACTCATATCTGACTCATTTACCACTGATGGATAAAATGCTCCTGGCTAAGGCCCATATTAAGTATTTTTATTTCTTTCTTCTCTCTTTCTTTCTTTTCTTCAAGTGACAGTGCCGATTATTTTTTTACTTGATTTTCTCTGGCAGGGTAAATGAAGAAAAACGTGAAAAGCTTCTATGCTTTTGGTGTTTTATTTTACCAAAGCATAACTCTGCATTTTGACATCCAATTGAATCTTGATTATAGACTTTGGAAGAGTACATATATAGAAAAAAGAATTTGTGGATAGGAAAGGAAAAAGGAAACATGTATGGTGCTAACAGGGATTTAAATAGAGATGCAATTAAAGAAACAAGCATGCCCTGTAAAACATTTCTAACTACCAGAAATTTTGTTGATAACTGTTGATTACTGTTTATTCCCTATGTGAGATACAATTCAGCTGATTAAAATTTTACTTTGGCCAGACATCTGTTTCAGAAATCATGCTGTGAAAATATTCAGTATGCTGCTATCCCTGATACCTTGAAGCTTTTGTATGTTTCTTCTTGAAATGGAAAAAGAAAAGGGTGTGGAGGGAGATCTCTTGCACTTACTATTTTTATAGGAAGCAGTAAATCTTGAGAATGACATTTATCAGAATTTGAGTTTATGGCTCTGGTTCAGCTGAGCATAGATTTTACTCAAATGGAAATAAAAACAAAGTATAATTTTTGCTCTTAATGTTACAGAGCTACCAGTTGCAATTTCAGTCAAATTGCATTATATTATATACTAGAGCAAATGGTCGAATTATGGGGTACAGCTAGCTACCATTTAGGGTCTCTTGCCATATTTGTCTATCAACTCATAAAGCTTCACTGGGCATTTCACTATTTGGATATCTACCTCAGCTGTGCTGAGTACACAGCACACACCTGCCATATGCCACAGGGCTTACAGTCCCCTCCAGGCTCAGGAGCTGCAGAGCAGCTTTCCCAGGTCAGCCTGCACCCTTATCTTGCTCACCTTCTTCTCATCCTTGGTGGTGGGTGCATAAGGAAGAGAACCAGGAGGAGAGGAGGTTGAGAGCCAGCCTTGCCCTGGTGAGTTGATAGTTCTCCACTGCTGTGTCTGACCCATCCTGTGTAAAAGCCTTGAGGATACATACACAGGCATAACCTTTTTGAACCTGCCTCTGGCACTTGGGTAGTGAATCCCACAGCCTCATCAAGCATCGCACTGCTTTTACTTATTAACCAATAAAATCACTGGGAAACCCCTAGGTCTTGTATTGTGAGAAAGAAAACCACCTCTTTGCTTACTCATAATCTTTGACCCATATGTGGTTTTAAAGGCTTGAGCTTCTCAAGACTGTATTCATGCTGGTATGGAAATAATTTCTTACCTTTGATGATTTTTGCTCCTCTCTGTGCTTTTGGTAGTTTCTTTGAGGTAGAGTAAAAGCTGCATGCAGGACTCCAGGTGTTGGGCACATTATGAATTTAGACAGTAGTTAATACTGGGGATGTTTTGTTTCTGTGGTTTTCTGTTCCTCTACCATTAACTCCAAGCTCTCAGTTGTAGAACTGTTAGAACAGTTAAAGCTGTCCTCCCTTGTTTTGCATATTTTGTTTGTGTTGTTTGCCTTCTACTCCATACAGAAATGCTGCTATGGGCCTTACAGCTGAGTAGTATTGGCAATTTGGTGTCATCAGCAAACATTATCACCTAAATCTACTTGTAGTTTGCCTCGTCTTTTTGAGATGCTCTGGAGAATTCCTCCATGGTGAAAATTCACCAATATTATTATGCGTTTCCTGCTTTTGATGAATTCTTAATCTGTGAAAGGACCTTCTCCCAACAACCTGGCTTCTAAGCACTTGGATAAAATTGTTGGAAGACCTTCTTTGCAGAGGGCAATCACTTGATCCCTTTTCCCTAATTTTCTTCAGAAACTTCTAGTAAACTTGAAAGGATTGATATCTTTTAAGTGTTAAGACCTAACTCTTACCCAAATGACTGTTACCTAAATGCTTACTAATTCCATCACTGATTGTAGCTGCTTTCAATTTTGCCATACAGGCTTACTGTACCTCCTGTGGTTTCCAAAAGAGGAACTGTTTTTCTTGCCTCTCTACCTCTTGCTGAGTTAAGCTGTAGAATATGTTCAATAACTATTTCTTTAACTACATCCTAATTGTATTTCCCTGGGACTTAGCAGACAAATAGCATCTGCTCTTAGAAATTTGGCAATGTTTGGTGTATCAGTTTGTTCTAGCGCTGATTCAGTTTAGGATAGTTCATCTGCAAGTAATAAAATCTCACTGACACTTCTCTAGTGAACCCAGATATAAATAGTTCATTTTGCTTTTGTGGTCTACCTTCCTTGATGCTCCTTTTATGCTTTGATCATTTCCTCTGATGTATTTTGAAAGATCTTTTTATTATTAGCTTTTATGCATTTAATATGTTGCTGTTCAGACTTTCCATTAGTTTGCTTCATTGAAGGTTTACATTTTACTTGCCAGAGTTTATATTTTATTTCATTTGCTTTGTTTGGACATTACTTCCTCTTTTGAGAGTATATATGGAGTTACCTTGTTCTGCTCCTAACCTAGGATGGTTTTTACTTTTAGTTCCTTTCTCTTTGATCCATACTAAGTCCGTTTTTACTAGGATATACACTTACTCAGGATGTCTTATATAATGTCTTTAGACACCCCCCAAATCACCTTCATGGTATAGAAATGCACCTCTTTTTTGCCGGCTCTTTGCTACCAGAGGATCACTTTTCAATTACAATGATCTTCTCTGTGACAGCTGAGTTAAATTAGGAACAGATTATGGCATAAAACAGCCATACCATGCCAGAAAAATCTATCTTTTGTTCAGCAGTTTCTACCTTGGATACCTTGAATTTTTATTTTTGTGTGTGTGATAATGTAGCTAAGAGGAATCTCTGTAATTCTCACTTAAAAAATAAGGTAAGAGAAACAGTTTGTTTTTTTAGGTGATGTACTGAGTTTATCTACATTCTTAAATACTACTTTTTTAAAAATTGTCCATACTAATTACTTTTAATAATTTTTCTCATAAATAGCATTTATTCTCAATTTTGACAGAACAATATTTAAGATGTCACATGTTTTGACAGATTTTATCCATATGATAGGATTTTTGCCTCATCTATTTATTTTGTTTGAAGGTTTAAACTTTGTTTAGCATTAACTGCAAAGAAATTGTTTCATTCTACCACAGTCAGAATTCTACATAAAGAGAGCTAAAGATGAGAACTCTTCACAGCACACCAAAGTGAAGTGAATGCAGGAGGGCTCAGCTCCTAGGAACTTGCAGTTTAAATGAGCCACAGTGAAGCCTTAGAGAAAAATCTATAATCATTACAATCTCAACTGGTGTCTTTCTGAATTTGCCGACTGCAGGGAATTGGTTTAGATCCGACCTGAGCTCACAGCTGCATCTTGAGGAACTGCTCAAAGCATAAAACGTGGGATGGGGGGTTCTGCCTGTTTTATGTTTTTATGCCAACCTCCTGTCACCTACAGGAAGACTGACTGAACTGACCTAACTCACAGTGACAAAGCTGAAGTAACACAAATTTGGCCTGTCAGACTCTGCCCCCTCAGTTTTTCTTTTGACGACTTTTGATTTTGTCAGAATGGGCATATATTGATTCATTGCTCAGTGCTGTGGGAATTTAGAGTGTTTTTCTCTCTGTCCTCAAAATAGTACTGGCTCTCACATGAAACTCTAGCCTGAGCCATTGTCTTGTAAAGATAAATGTTTTTAATGATAAACTATTGGAGAAATCCAGTGACTTCTCTGACACTAAGAAAATGAAGTTAAGGCATACACATAAGTCTTCAAAAGGAGACTGAAGAAGACTGTGAGAGTACCCACACTGCAAGACAACAGGTGGGTTTCCAAGACGCTCTAACCTTATCTCCCTTTCCTAAAAAGGACCTTACATCTGGCACTTATATATAAAAAATATTATTGGTGCTTATGCTCTGGCTGGTGAAGAATGTTGGCCTGTTGTTGGAATATATTGGAATATATTAGAATATAGGACTCAAGATCAGTGAGGGCCACTCCTTGCCCTCAGAAGCACCTTTTTCAGTGAAAAATTTCCCAGTGAAAGAAGTCCTAAATAAGATACACAATTGTACTATGTTCATGAGAATATCAGTCCCAGAAGTCAAACACATGTGAACAGACTGTTGCATATACTGCTTTCTTAGGTTCTTATGAATAGTCCAAACCCCTACACTCACTTCCAAAGGTTTTCCAGAGCTTCACTCCTTCCTCATCTGCCAGTTACCACCTGAAATCTATTGACACGTATTGTTTCTCATTTGAAAAACCTAAAAACTAAGCTGTCATCTGCTTCCAAATTATCTTCTTTCCAGACAGACCCATAAGGTTCTGGATGTTTAACAAGGGTTTATTGACCATCTCTGTTGTGCCAGAGGACTCTCAGGTCTTCCACAAGTGGCTGGAGATAGTGGAAGTGTGTGGTCGGCACAACAGCTGTCAGTATGAATTCCTCACCTGGTGTGTGAGGGATCTTTTATTATACCTGAGGAAGGACCTCAGCAGCAGGCAGGGCTCCTTCTCACCCTGGCTGCCACTGAGTGCTGTCTGCTGCAATCCAGAACAAAGCAAAAGGGGGAAAAGAGGGAGAGCAAGGGGCCTTCACCTCGCTTCTCAGGAATGAGGGAGCCACAATGGTTACTGTACACAGGAAACATTCTTCACCATATGGTGAGGAACTAAAGATTTGAGGTTTGTAGATTGATCATCTTTTAGAATCAATACCCTTCAGGAAGTGATTAGTTTGTAAAACATCATCTTTTTTACATGTCATTCACTTGACATATTTTTCAACATGCTATCACTGATCATTCCAAATCATAAAGGAATAACCTGTATAAAATAATTTAAAGACTGCTGATTTTTTCATTGGGCAAGACTTTAATAAATTTGAGATTAATTTAGAATTCTCTGACTTGCTTGCTGAATGAGCTATCCAAGTCCAAGCAAGCCCCCATTAATTACTTTTTTTCCAGGGGCTCTCATGAATTTGTACTTTCTGAGGAACATTTTATTGAATCCATTCATTACACTGGCTTACAGGAATTAACTGGTAAACATCTCATTTATTAATTTACATTTCCTTTTCTCCCCTGATTTCAAAATTGGTTGAAGGAACTATCTTAAAGTAGTTCTTAAGGGTGGCAGACTGAGATGAAAAGTGGTTTCTGCCCAAATTCTTTGCCCTTCAATCGTGAGGTCTCTCCATGATCTCAGAAGCTTCCAATTTTATAATTGCCGTCATATTCCTCAGGTGCAGTAGCTTGTCAGATACAAGGAATTGCAAGACTTGATGTCAGCTCAGCGTATGTATCCTCATCATTTTCTTATTGGTTGTATTAGAGAGCACCTCTTGCCAAAGCTGATAATTTCCCAGAGGTTTTCATATAAAAGCTATAGATATAATCTGATTTGATGTAATTAATAGATACTCTTCCTTTGATAGAGATCTGCTGATCAGGTTCAGGATTTAGTCTCAAAAGTTGCAGGCAGGCAGGCAATGTGTTTATGAAAACACGAAATCAAAAACTGAGGGACTGGAGAAGAACCTCAGAGGGAACACTACTTGGCTACTAGTGAACTATTTTGCTTTAATGGTGTGGGCCTGCTTGAAAAAATAAATGCATGTATTTTTAGTTGCAAAAGCTTGTAAAATAAAAGTATCACAGCTATTTTTTTCATCAAATTATTTGATTCTGTTGACACAAAGCATGTACATTTCTGGACAAAATGTTATAAAATATTCTGACATATTTTAATATAAACAGGAACATTTTCGGTGATTGCTTGGATCTAAAATGTTTTTCCACTTGACATTTGTTTATACTTCCTAGGAAAGAAACTCTATTTATGGATAGCTGAATAACACAAATAAACATCTGAGAGAGCTGAAAAATCAGCTTTGATTATGCATGAAAATCTACAATGTCATTGTGTACTCTTGTGCCGTATTCTGATTGCCTGTTTATTTTTACAGAGCTGCTGGTGAGCCCATGGAAGAAGAGCCAGCCTTGTGAAGTGCCAAGTCCTCCTTGATATTTCCTGTGGGTGACATCATTGTGTATCCCCCAAAGCACCCTCAGACATGTCTTGTCTGCTTCTTGGGTGGCACAGATCAGATGGAACATAAACACTGGGCACAAAACTCAGAATAGCAGCTTCACTTGTTCTTTGGATGGACTTGAAAGAGCCCGAAAGATTCCTTAAATGTAACCGCCACAATTCTTGAGTTACAGTAAAACGGACTTGGGAGAAAGAGCCTAGAGCATGTATTTTAATGCTGTTTGACCCACTCACCAACACAAATTGTGAAATAGAGTATTGCAAAATTCTACATGATAGATTATAGATATGAGAATTGCAACAGCCAGCAACATACTCTGTGAACTCCATGAATCACTTTCTGACACTTTTTACTGGATAATTTTTTTCATACTGTGTTAAATTGTTAATAGAATTTTTCTTTGCTCTGTGTAATGAAGAAAAAGAAAACCCCACCCTTATTTTACGTGCCATTTTTTAACATCCTGTAATGAATTCATAGCTGAATAAGTGAAAAGTGTTCAAATTATGATGAGGGATTTTAGCTAAAGGGAAAGCACTTCGTATTGTACTATAAATCCCCTGAAGTACTGTGCTTGGTGGTGTTTTATTTTCTCTTCCCTATTCCTGGCCATCCCTCCCCATTTCATGTAATCTTTTCTATCATAAGAACACATTCACGATTCTCTAAAATGATCTTTTGCCTTTAAGAAAACGTGCTGTACCCTCTGTAGTTGACAGTAGCGCTCACCATATGTGCAGCAGAGATTAAGTATGGATAGTTTTTCAAACGTGTTTTTGGTTTGTTCTGAAATGTTTCTGCGTTCTGACTCCAAAGCAGCGACCTTCAGTAACTTCAGTGCAGCTCATTTGAAGCTCAGGTGTTTCTGTGGAGGTTGTGTGGGAGTGTTTTTTACAGGTCGTGATGTGAATACAAACTGATTCTTTTATGTAGTCCTGCACCAAGAGAACTGATGTTGCTTAAGAAGCTTCAAGGGGTTTAGGCTTTATTTTAGATCCCCGAAGTGCAGCAAGATCTCCCTGCATTGTTACTTTAGCTGTTTAATTCCATGTTTGAGAACGTAACATAGAGTTGTGCCTTTAGCTGAAAATGAATGCTTAAACTGTTACACGTGTTGCCTTACTGTCAGAGAGAGAGAGAGATGGGCATGTATGTAAGAGTACTTCAAATGAACAAAACTCTGCTACAGTAACTTTTATTTTGTTTACAACTTTCTCACCTAATGAACCCCAGGAGATACCTTGAAGTATTCAGCTTGCAGTATTTGATAACTTGCTCAGCTTTTAAAAGCAAGTGGTGTTCGTTTTTTATATATTTTCCAAATTCAAAAGAAAGGAAAAAAAAAGGATCTATATTAAAGCCATAAGTGAAGACTGTCATGCTTTTTATTCTAAAATCTGAAAGGAACCTTAATTAAAACAAGATTTTGGGGAAGGCCATGATATGAAAGATATGGAACAATATGGTTTCAGTTATAGGCAGACTCAAACCTGTAAATCAAAGATGAAAGATTTCACTCAAATAGAATTATATAATTCTCTTTTGTTATGCAGTCAGACTATATCTTCCATGCATTTGGGTTTGTTTATGATTAGCATTTTAATTTTAAAGACTTTTATTACTTATACCAAAGGTCTTCTCTACAAGTCAGAAATCTGAGGCATGCTTTAAAAAGGGAAATCTAAAAAAAGGGATGTCATTTCCTATAATGTGAAGTAAACTTTTATTCTGAAAAGTTTACTCTGAAATGAATGTATGCCCCTTAGAAAGGGAAATAAAATTCTGACCCTCAGAAAGTGAAATAAAATTCTACCCCCCATTTACAAGCCAAAACCATGCTCATTTTACTAATGCAAAGAGTCCCAGCAGACTAAATTAACTCCTGGTGTAAGCCACTCTTGCCTGACTCTGGGCTGTTCTGAAGGGGTTGTTCACATGACTAAAGCAATCAAGAGTTTCTCCTGCATTTTCAGCAGACTCCTGATGGCAATCTTACTTGCCATTTACTGTGATTTTGTTATGGTCATCAAAGAAATTTCCCTTCAAGGAAACCAAGGGCTATAGCTGATGAGTTGGGTAATTTGTCGAACTTTTCACATTTGGAAATCATGGCTGCAAAATTTTAATTGAGTGCATAGTAGCATCATTTTAAAATTAACCCTAAAATCTGTTTGTGTCCTTAGCTTGCATGAACTTGTATATGAATTGCAACCTGAAATGTGAGTTACAGGCTTTTCCAATCAAAGTCCGTCTTCTGGGGTGCAAATCAGCTAAAGCTGTCTTTTTTAGATGGAAATGCTTTATAATGCCAGAATAATTTGAATTAAACCACATTATAAACTCACACTTCTACATTTGTACAGATGCAGTCCCAGGCAGATAGCTAGACAAGCCATTGGTTGAAGTTAGGATTGTTTGGATAAACAAGTGTGCCAATAAACTGCACACAGATTGCATCCAGAACTCTGTTCTGACTGAAGTCAACAGCAAAGTCCTCTTTGATTTCGATGGCAGATGGATCAGGCCCTGCTTTTCTTTACCCCTTTAAGTCAAGAGCACCATTGCTTTTTGATTATGTCATTCCAAGGCATCTTACAGTCCTCTGGGAAATGGTTGAGTCTTATGGTGAATGTCAACACTTCCTTCAAAGCAGACCTGGGCTTTCTGAGAGGGCAGTTTCACTTGCTGCTGCTTTCTTCTCACAGTATTTTTTATTACCGTCAATAGCTCCCTGTGGACTGGAGTTAAAATATCTTCCAGCAAATTTAGTCATAGTTCTAGGGAAATATTCACATAGACACTCTTAAAAATGCCCAGTTTTAACTGGATTCAACAACAGATTGCAAGAATTTCAGAGAGATACATGAATTGTGTGTTTCAAATGTAAAAATTCAGATTTTTGAGGAGACATCAAAGTCTCATGTCTCCCACAGACCTTTCCCACTAGGCTAGGGAGATTGACACCTCTGAAAATTCAGTCTCAGATATTTGAAGTTGACTGCCAAAATATCTATGTCTGAGCTTAGATTACATCTAGAACTGAGCTGAAATGCATAAACAAGATGGGATAAGGGTGATTTCTGTGTGTAACTCCATGGGGAAGGTGAAGCTGAGGAGGCAGCAGGGAGCACTTGGAGTCAGGGTGACCCTCTACCCTGTCCTGGTGGCATGAGGGCTGCAGGTAGGCAGAAGGACATCCCACAGCACCTCCTCCCCAGGCTGCCATTGCCAGCAGCAGCAGATCTTTGTCTCATGGGGGAATCCTGAAGTAATTTGCACTCTGCCCCTGTGCCAGTCACCAACCACCAGAAAGAGAGATGCCTCAGCAGCAAGTCCCACTAACGTGTTTGCTCCAGTTCATTTTCTTCTCTAGTGTTAGGAACTAAGTATTAAGCTCAGTGGAGCTTTTCTGGTATTACTATGCTTTTCTTGTACCTTTCTTGTATTCTTAGGTCCTTCAGTTCATAGTACAAATTGAAAACTAAAAAGAGACATGACTCAGGAGACTGAGAAAAGAGATTTTTATCCAGCTTAAGGCTCTTACCTGGGCTGCAGTAAGAACAGTGATGAACAGCAAATCTCAGAACTGCTGAAACCTTCATGAGTGTCTTGCACTTCATTTTTGGACTCTGTGGAGGAATTCTGCATATGCTCATTTGGTTTTAATATAATTTGCAGCTTGATTATATGATCCCTTTTCAGGCAACATTTTTAGTGAGTAATCAAAGTTCATGGGAATTTTGCCAGTGTAAAGATGACAGAATTATTCCTTTTTTAATCATCTGCCTTCCTAATTTTTCTTTCAGTCCAAATGAAGCAACTAATTCCAAGCAAGTACATCTGAGAGAAGTAAAATCATCAAGCTATCTTAAATAAACATCATAAAAGAAAGAGAAAATGTTATGCAAATAAAGATGGCTATGCCTTTACTTTGCATAAAAAGTCAACAACATGGTGCAGGCTGAATATAAGTGGCAATACAAACCCCTCTCTAGGCCATGTGGTATTTTAGTTGGTGTCTTATCTAAATGCAGCCTCTCTGAAAGCTGAGAGTCAAAACCGGAGATGAAATATTAGAGAGGTTTTGCTGCAGCCAACACCAGAGCTCCTGTAGAGAACAAGAATGTAGAGACTGACTAATTTTTGTAGACAGACAGCAGGACACTTTTGGGGCAATGTGTCTGGGACGAAGAATTAGAGGGAACTTTTCCAAAGGCACTGATGGCTGTAAAACAACTAACTCCTATTCTCTTGCAGGGGCAAGGAGGTTCTCAGCAAGCATTTTTTCTTTGGGAAATGCCTCCTCTGTCCCACCAGCATGGCCACACTCATGCAGATGTGAACCTGGATTTAAAGTCTCATAAGCAGCAGCAGCAGCAGGAGCAGTAGCAGTCATGTATGCTGATATGTGTACTGTGCGTTTGCCCAAGAAGTTCTCAGCCCCCAGCAGACACTTCATAACATGACAGATAGGGGAATTTTTTTTTCTCAATAGTGGCCTTTCCAGAAGCATAGCAGTGCATGGTTGTTTTATTTTTAAAGGTCACAATAGAGCTTTGTGAACCATTGTATATATTTTTTTTTTACAGACTCCATATGGAAGTAAAACAGAATATGTACCTGGGGAGGGGGGATGTGGTGTGTGGAACCTGCCAGGAAAGGATCTCTCTTAAATCAAGTTTCTGCTACTTGCTTTTCATCCTGATTTTGAAGGAGTTTCGGTTCTAAATGATCATTTAAGATCTTTCTTTGTCATGGCACTTGCTTTATTTTTGTACCTGTAATTGAATACACCCTTGTAACACATAGAAAACCATTGAAAAAAGTCTGTTTTCTGACAGATTCCCCTGCCCTTGGTATGGGAATGAGAATCGCTTATCTTTGTCACTTCTCACAGCAATTAAATGCTTCATTTTTGTAGCAGATCCAAACTGCAGCAGTATTTTAAGAGTACTTATTTAGCTGGCTGTCTGCTGAATGTTAAAAAAAGAAATTGTGAAACTTGCATTCCTCTCTAACCTCAAAAGAAACTCATTTTGATTTTAACAATGTCATTTTTTCACTTGATCCGAAAGGATTTTGTCCCATGAGATCTTGTTACTAGCTCAGTTCTAATCACCAGTAAATCACACACTACAGAAAGTGAAGACCAAAAAGGATGGATGATCCAGCAATTCTCAGTTATGTCTCTTCTGCACAATCCTTCATCCAGTTCCAGTGCCATGCTCTGTGTTTCGGCATGTTAGCGTAGATTACAGCAAAATATAAATTGTTCTGCACCATCAAAGACACTGCTCTGTGAATGTCAATTAGCACACTGTGAGCTGGGCTGTCATTTATCAGGGCTGTGATGTATGACAAAGACATGCTTCTGTGGGGATGGTCTAAAGACCAGTGATGCATGCAAGCAGTGGCACAGGTACTGTGTGTCAGAGAGATTCTGTGCCAAGATCTCCACACATTCCCCTTTTGGATGGTATGCCTGCATGGCCAGAGGCACATTTGCAGTAGCAGAGCCACAGGATGTCCTGATTCAAAGACCACTTAAATCTCTCCTCTAACAGGCTTTGGGTACGCAACTAGCGGAGGAACCTGAACTCTGCACTCAGCCACACGAAACTGTAAAAAAAGCCCAGGTTAAAGATCCGGGCTTGCCCACACATACCTTTTTCTGATATAAAGTGCCAGTTCTGCTCCTAGAAAAGTCTGTCTGAAAGAAAATTGACTCTGCTGGATCTATTCTACTGGCTTCATGAGCGTGTGTACGTCATGTGTTAGGGGAACAGGTTCATACTCATGTCTCTTGCTGCTTAGTTTACTGCTATTTTAAATTTTATGATTGGCTTAATATTCCAAGTTAGAATGCAGTAGGAAAGCATAAAGCAATATCTGGTGAAGTCATAACTAAGGCTTTCAAAGCAAGCTTACTGCCATGGGTTTTTACAAGACTGACTTTTTGGTCTAGGGATACACAGCTGAAATGTCTATTTTTTTCTTGGGAAATTGATGTTGCTATCTGTTTCCATGATAAAAACCAGTCCTTTTGCTCAGAGCTCTGAAAGTTTAGCTGTAATTTGTCTTTCCAGGCAGAGCAGATTCTAAGGGATAAAGCATCAGTGGGACTGACCCAAAGGGCAACATTTTTAAAGGTCAATAGTAATATTTCCATAAGAGTAAAAGGAACCATTGTTATTATTCCTGATACATTTTTGTATCTGCAAGTATCCAATGAGTAATGTTAAGTAATATTGTGCTCCAGAATTTTGTTGATTATAGATATATGAGCATTGGATCGGCGTGAAATAGTCTTCAACCAAGTTGTCAAAATCCCTTTTGTTTTGTGTTTTGTATAACTCTTTGGCTATAGTCATGTCCTAGTGTTAATAAAAGCTATTTGAAGTAAGCTCGTTCAATACTCTGAGGAGTTTTTTTGCCTGTTTTATTTTTTAATCAGTGTGAAAAAGAAGTGGAGCTTTGAACATGCCACCCTGGTTGGATCATAGCAGTCTGACTGTTTAAATATAAAGCGGGGAGCATGGTGAAGCTGGAGTGCATAAAAAAGGAACCACAAATGTTAATGTAAAAGTAATGTTACATAGTAGGCTAAAACACACACAAAGCAGAGCATTGCAGAGCTCCGGCTCTAACACCAAGCTCATATTCTATAGTTCCTTTGGCTCTTTGTCCTGAGGCGTTGCAGAACACATAATTCTCCTCCCAGTGAAGCAATTTAAATAGTACATGCACTGTTTTGAAAGCTGCAAGGCCCCTACTTTGTGGGCGGTGGGGAATACCCAGCACTCTGCACCAATGCTGTGCGGCAGAGCTGGTGTTGCTCCAGCACTGCTGCTGTAAAATTCCAAGTTGTTACCTTGATAGAACAGACCTGTTCTGAGAAAGGCACCCGCAAAAGCAGGGGAGTGAGGAAGGAGTGTGTTTGCTGTGAGCACATTTTGATCACTTGCACATTGTCAAAAATAGCTCACAGATTGAAATTGCTTCTGTGTGTGGACCTTCACGCACCTGAACTTGAAAACTGAGCAGAGAGGAGGGTAGCTGGGAAGTACAGGCTCTTTGCACATGGAAACCCCTACCTTCTGGCACGTATCCAGTGCTGCTCCAGAAGGGGACTAAAACCAAAGTGAAGCAAAACAGCATCCTCTAATTTTAGCTTCTTTTCATTCTTCAGGATTACACATCTTTTTCTTTTCTGGGGAAAAGGACCCCAAACCTAGAAACACACAGCTCTATTCCTTCAGTAAAATACTGTTTGAAAATCTGAACATGTAACGTAATTTCCTTGGCATATTTCAAAGAAGTTCCATGCACAGAGAATCTCAGTCTATCCAGTCTATCTATCTACTTCTCTGTTTTGCTTGTTTCCTGTGATTCCGTTGTGATAAATTGCAGAGCCCTGTGATAAATTGCATTCATCATGTCTTTCTGGCTGCCTCACCTGCATTCTGTACATTAAATCCTCTCTCCTGGGTCTACTTCTAACATTCCAACCTTGTGAGAGATTCCAGCTAGACACCATTGCTGCTTTAAAGTCAACCTGCCAGAATTGACCTTGCCTTTGAAAAGTGGAGTGGGTTTTTTGAAACCTTCAGACTAACAATGCTTCTAGGAATCTCCTGTAGATGGGTGGGAGTGAATTCCTTCAGATTCCTCCTCTCGTGTTTTTTCACTGCTTCCCCTGGAGATCCTCCTCCCCACAAAAAAAAAATCTTTCTTTCCTCTGGCAGCTTTAAAAGGAGTAGCAAGAGTTGGATGGCTCTTTGTCAGAAAGGGTAAATAGTGAGATAAAGCTGAGTGAATATGTGCTGCTCCTCTCGTTTATTTTCTTCTCTTTTCCTTGACAAATAAAAGGAGAAGGATATTAAAATTATGGAGTTTGGTTTCTGTATGCTAGAAATACTTTTTTCTTTATTTGTTTGTTTGTTTCTTTTTAAAGAGAAGAGTTTAGTTTTTACTTTTGCTGTCACAGTGCTCAGGTACAGTACTTTATTTATACAGGCCTCCTGGAGACTTGTAAAATAGGGTTTCACAACTCTTGTTCATAATTCCTTTTCTGGGGTTGCCTATAAAAGGGAACAGGTTTAACGAAAACCTAAAATGAAATTCTGTACTTTACTAGAAGCTGAGTAAGGGCATGGATCCAGGATTTTGTGCAAAATTTATATTCTTAGCTTGTATGCTGCTCCTGGCTGAACATCTCTGTCCACGTATCACTGAAAAATACCCAGCCTGTTATGGCTGTCACATGAATGTCTTCATAGAATGTTAATAACTGAATAGAACATTCCTGGTAAGATCTAAATTACCTCTCTTGTGGTATATTTTATGTACAAACAACATAATTTTACACCATTCAGCTGGTTATAGAGTTCGAATGTATCATTCTTTAGCTATCTAATTTAATTAAAGATTAGTCTGTGACAAAGTTATTAGTTGTTATCAAAACAAAATATCAATCAATCAATCAATTGATCAATCAGGGTAAAAGCATACATTACAAACATGTTGTTGCCCCAAGGCAGTACAGGTTATTTTTCCATACTCAGAATATCTAGAGTGGCTGTGACAGTGGCCCAGCCTAACTGCATGCAATTCTGCCAGACTCTACACAGGAACAAAGATTAGGAAGGTGACTGCCATAATTTCTAATACTTTCTTCTCAACTTTCTATTCATTGTCTAAATTCTGCTCCTCAACTTGGGCTGTGTTAGGCAACACAACCACTGAAAGTCTAACATTTTTATCTGTATTTTAGGTAATCTGGTCTTGAAAACCGTATTGGAACATCTGTAGATAATCTAGTTTCTAGTCTATAATTAATCTAGTCTTGTTAAGTGAATTTGACCTACAAACAGGGATAAATTAGACAATTCTTTGTTCTACCTACCAAACAGGCAGGAAAAATAACAACTGATACTTAGAAAACAAAACCATAAATTGCACTTGATTTCTCTAATTCTCAGCTGCCTCTCCTTCTCCCTTCAAAATCATGTTATAGAAATATATATTATGTCAGCTGAAATGTAAATGTGTATTTTCTTTCACTACACCTGATGTGTAGCAGTTCTGTCTCTGTCACCTGAGCCAGAAAGAACCAGTCCTAGCTCCTTTAGAGCTGCTGCCTGGAGTGGGTGTTTGGGTTTGTACTGGAAATCAAGGACATAATTTAACAGCTGCAGCAACATTTGTGAAAAGCAAAAAGTCCTGAAAAACTTCAAAAATGAATATGTGTACTCCAGTCCTCCTTTAAAATGTCCAAAAAATTATTTCATGAGAAGCATCATCACAGTGTAGTGTTGTCTTGCAATGAAATCTTTCCATCTTTGTTGACCTACGACAGCTCATGTTGTCTCCTTTAGAGCCTGTATTTGAACCAGAAATGTAAATCTAGAGTGGAATTAGACAGCTCCACCTGAATCCTCTTTGTAATATCAAAATTCATCCATAGCCATGGTTGCTGTCCTTTTCTCCACTGTAGATGTAAGTAACTCTTTCTTTGGTTACTGCCTGATGGCACATCATGGAAGAGCAGTCCTGTTCACAGGTTCTTAGTAGAACTTGCTGCTTCTTGCTGCTGCTGAACATGTCTTCTATGATTTCTGTGGGAATATAAATGGTTTATTGATTGAACTGGTAAGGTCTGCTGAGAATTGATCATGGCTAGCAAGCATCTGCTGTACAGAATTATTTTTTTTTAAGTCAGGAGAAAAATCTGTGAGAAAAAAGTTTTATTGATACTGAAGTGCTGACAGATGGTCAGTACTAGTGTACACCATGTCTCTTTGTCTTCCATTTCAGTCAGAAATAGACCTACTCTGAACAGCAAAATGGCTCAAAGTGAATTACTTTTGAGAACTTTTTACAACTGAGTGGTTTGAAGAAATAATTTTATTTCAGTGGCACTCAACAGGAAAATCCAAAATCCTTTGTAAACACCCAGGGTTTCATACTCACAACAGCCACAGAAGTAGGTCAGTCATTGCCTCTTTTCACAGATAGGATTAAAAGTGTTGTTTGAGGATCCACGAAGAGCTTGTAGCTGACGGAAAAAATCTTCAGAGCTACAGTCCTTATGCCAGCACCCAGATTGTCCATGTGACTCTATTTCTTCCAGATGCCTTCACATTATAAAGTTTGTGTGTGTATTTGTGACTTCAGATGCTGAATCTGCCTCTTCTAATTTTAGCTCATTGTTTTGAGCTTGCTTGTTCTCTGGCATGTGTGTTACTTACTGGAACATTGCTAAACAACAAAACTTTTTATTTATTTTTTCAAAGAAGACTGTATGAGCATATAGAGGAGATGTGGGATTTTTATGAATCACATCCTGTAGTTTCCTTGTGTTTTTACTTCTCTTATTCACTCCTCATTTTTAAATGACCTTTACAAAACAGAGAACTGTTTGGGTTGTATAACAATTCGTGCACAGGAATTAGACCTTTTCTTTACCCTGCTAGATTTTCTGGTGATTTTGAATGTAGATTACAAAGAACAAAAAATCTCAGTAAATACTGCACTGCTGTAAAGGGGTAACAACTGAACCATTTTAGATGAGGCTTCAGGGAATTTGGAAGGAAGTTATCTCAAGACTTGCAATGTTTATAAGCATAAGATGTTGTGGTTCTTATTACCAAGCTATAAGGATTCAGTGAATGGACAGGCAGGTACGGGCACAGGCTTCATGCACCAAGCACTCACAAATAAATGTAAAGCGAAACCTTGTACCACATTTCCAGTTGAGTTGTAAAAGCCTGCTTCAACAAGTGGTTTCTCAAATCTGCTATTTTCTGCCTACTTAGAATTCCTCCGAACAGTGTGAATGACTTTTCAAGGTACATTTTGTTAGATCCTCCTATATACAATTATTTAAACACTGTGAATACATGAAGGAAGGAGGTGGTACATGTCACAGAATATCTGTTGTTTAGCTGTAAATTTGGATTTCATCTTCCTTTAAAACTCTCTTAGGAAGTCTAAGGTGTTACACTCAGAATACATGCTCTTAACTATGGGCAACCAAGAAGATGAAGATATGTGTAGCCATATTTCAAGCATAATGAGACTTGCGTGGATGCTATATACCGTGTCCCCACAGGATCGGTGGTGATAGGATACTCAAGGTTTAGAGCAGTAGCACATGATTCAAAATGGCCTGGGACATCCTTCATCCCTTTGCAGAATCAGAACAAGCTGCTGGAGAGAACCCTCTAAAAAAATCTAATAAAAAAAAATCTCAGTAAAAATCTAAGCCCAGCCTCACACACTGTAAATCCCAGAGGTGAGTGGGAAAGGACCAGAAAACTCCACAGTTGCCCCTACTAATGGATCATGAGCTGTGTTATGAAGCAGCTACTACCTGAGCAGCTGAGAGGAAAGTTTGAAATCAGATCACAGCAAAATGTGCCTGCTAAGCTCCAGTCTTATATACCCATCTTTGATTCAAATAGAATGAAGAAACAAGGCACGATATAGGAGGAATTATCCCAACTATGGATTATTACTTATCACCTCCCCATATTCTGCATATATCTTCATGAAAGGAATTTTAAGGACATTGTGCACTAGAAATTGAAAGGAAAATATGCTTCAGGGGAGACTGCCCTGTATGCTGCACAATTCCATGGCTGACTTCATAAGTGACACAACCTTTGCTAAAGGAGGAGTGCTAGGTCAGGCAAACCTGTCATAGGGGAAAGACACATTGAACACACTGGCTCTCCCATTTCTTTTCCATAACTGCACAAATTCTCCATAGCAGTGTGCTAATGCTGAACTTCCTGGCAGCAGTTTGTGAGAGTCACTTTGCTGGAAGTCAGGCAATCCTGCCATGGCTGGGATCCTGTCAGGAAGGCTGGCAGCAGCACATCTCTTTGCTTTGCAGACTTTTAGACCAAATTAATGTGTATGTGAGAGACAGTAGACTGACTTCATAAGAAAGATAAGATTTGAAACACATGCACTATGTTTTCTGATGCTGGGATATATTTCCTCTGGCTTCTGTTTTCAGTTGTGTCCATGCCTATTGTATCTATATCTAGCATCTACTTCCAGCATCTATCTCCCTGACTCACAGCAGAAGCAAACCTGTGTGAGGTCTGGAAGGTGTCTATATACCATCCAAGATACTTTTTCACAGTAGATATAATGGTATTAAGCTGACTGAAGTAACGAATCTAAAAATGTAACTAATGATGATTATTGAGGGATACTACCTGTGGAAACAGAGTCAGACTATTGTTAAAATAAGGGTTCAGTATCTTCCTTTGCTGGTGGTGAACTGCATAAAAAGATTTGTATGAATATTTCTCTGCTACTTATTCACCAGTCAAAATATAAAATAATAATTACCCTGTACCTGGAGATGCTGTAAATTACAGAGGGACTCTGTGAAGTTCAGTGAGGATAACAGATAAGATGCACTGAATTATGTGGAAAATACAGTTTTTTTTATAACTACAACACTATCTTCTTCAAAATCCTATGTGAAGTATACTTTAGGCATTTACGACATTTTCTTTAAGACCATGCTTTTAGAAGATGTTTTAATTGATTGCAGGACTTCAGTGCTGGACTTTCAAAGACCTGCCTCCTTGAATCCAACATCACCATTGCCGAAAACCCTGCTGGCTGCCAGCTCTTGTGCTCCTCTGCTCTGTTATGATCCTCAGGGGTGGTAATTTCAAAGGATGTCACTTGCTTGTGCGCCACAAAGGCTTTTGTGCTGAGTCAGCATTCCTCCCCTCTGTACCCATGGTTTGGGCATTCCACCATTTCCCTGGAAAGGCACGCCAGTGGCAATTTTAGGCATGTTCACCTGCAGTCTGCTTGGTTTGGTAGATGTGTGCCTTCTCCTGCCCAGTCATTGTCACTCCTGCAGAGAGCCTTAGTCTCCAGGACATTTAGCAGAGCTGGGCAGGCTTTTTCAAATGCTGTTTTCATTCTTCTTCAGAACAAATTATTTTATCTTTTCTTTTCAAGTCCAAGAGTTTAAAACCGTGTGGAAGGGGGACAAAGAGAAATATTTAGTCTTTTTTTTTTGTTCTTATTGTTTTTTCACTTGGTTTGGGAAACATGGCCATGTGGTTATTCCCAGGATGAAATGTATTCCCCAGTACCCTGTCAGCTGCTGATGGTGTCCGATAGTCCTGTCAGCTCCACAGCTGCTGTTAATAGCCATACCCTGCTGCAGTGGCACTGCACCCCTGCCTCCTGGGGCAGTGTGTAACCACTGAGCCACAGGGCCATGCCTGATCCCTCTCTCACTCTCGATGATAATTAACCAGCATGCATTTAAGCAACATGTAAATTGAAGCTACCCTTAGTGCCCCCACATTTCAGTTTTCTCACGTCTGCTTTGGCTTGTCATTCCCCTCCAGGCAAGGACCATAGCTGTGTCTTTCTCAAACCCTTGCTGATCTAAGCATAGGAAAAAAGACAGAAACATGTTGCTCCAGCTGTTTTTATGCATGGTCTGATCCTGCAGATATGCTTGGAGAAAATCTGGCATAATGGGTCCTGTAGATTGGCACAGGTTTCAGGTCAATTACCTGAGGCTATGGGTCCTAAACCAGGATGTTGCTCCAGAGTAGAATTGTAAAAGCTAAAGGCAGTTTTGAGGAAATGGACTCAAATTTTCCTCCTCAATTTCAGCAAAACAGTCTATCACTAAAATGACTCAACACAAATACTTATGTAAACTACATTTTGGCCCAAGTGGAATTCAGGTCCAAATTCAGATGTAATTTATCTCTAGCACTGCAATATGCCAGGGGAGTGAAATGTTCCCAAGAATCAAACAATCAGTACTCTTCCAGTGTTCTCTTCCCTTTGTTTTCCGATACATCTTCAAATATGTTTCACAAAACAGCCAGGTGTGCAGCAGCTAGGGAGGAGGAAGAGAGTTATTTGTGATGATGTGTGTAGCCACCTTCTGGGCAGGTAACTTCCAAAGTGTGAGCAACAGCAAGCTGGACAAAAGAGCTCTGGCTTCAGGGATAAACACAACTACAGCTGGTACCTTCCGTGGACTGGACAGCCAGGGATATATTCTGTGCTGTAGATTAAAACAGCAACAGGTGAAACTTCTGATGGTGTTTTGGTTAGTCCTTATAAGAGTAAAAACATAATTTCTTATTCTTGGGCCAAATAATAAAGTGTGAGGAAGTCCTCACTGCTTGTTGTAGAGTAGGCTTTTTTTGGCTGCAAAATTGTTCTCTTTCTTACCCCCTGCTACAGTGTCTACTTCCCCCTTATCTCATATGTTTTCTGTTTTGTTTTAGCTCACCTGAATGAGGACACTAAAAATAAGGTTTCATTAGCTGTATATGTTCTGAGAGGACAAGTGTGCAAAGAGAAGTTCATAAAGCTAATAGAACAAGACAATAATTTAAATGCCATGTTCCTCTTAACAATTAATTGATGTTAAGAATGAGAATAAAGTAGGCTGATTGAAAGTTGTCCTTCTAGATGGAACTTTTAATCCCATTTGACTACATTTATTTTTCTACCATAACCTTTGGCTCATTTGAGTTATTGTTTCCCACAATCAAATATGTTAGTGTAATAGTAAAGATTTCCAGAAGGACTTTTTTCCCTCTGCTACTTTGGGAAAGGCTCTGCATGTAAACTGCTATATGACTTCATGCTAAGTATGCACACTAAACATGATACGTTTATTTTATCATTTGTAGCTAAAGAGATGTAATTATTTAAGTGGGTGTAATTTAGTGTTATGGCATCCCTCAAATTGCAGTCCTGAAATTACTTTAATCTGTACTTTGGTTGGGGAAATATATGAAAAATTGAAAAGCTAAACAAAAACTCTGAAGCCCAGAAAGGAGTTGTTTCTGGGGGGTTGCACAGACGTCTTTGTGACATCTTTTCAGGAAGCAGTCCTACTTTTGCAAGAGCTTTACTATCTGTTGAACTATTTAGAGACTATTTATCAGTCATCACTGATGGTGGCTCACCACCAGAAGGCTTATGTGTCAAACTAAAAATGGGTGCTCTAGGCAAGCTATATCACATACTGTGCCTTTTACAGCCTATGGAAAGAGTGAGGGACTAAGCTGTCCATCCTTTCAGGGACACAGAACACTGAACATTTGCTGCTTTTAATCTTAACAACAGTCTATTAATTAGAAGTCGTGAATCTTGCCCTATTGTTTACATGCAACATGCAAAGCCAGCAGCAACAGCAACACACTGAGTTGTGTGAAAATAGCAACAACAAACTACTGTCTTCTGACTTTTAAATATACATTTTGCAAGAAAAACCTCTCTAGATCCACGCCTCTGCTTTCTAGCAACTAACCGTCTCTGTGAAAACCACTCTGAGCTCTTTAAAGAGTGGCTTCATTAAGAATCTGTGCTTTATAAACTGGGTGTGGTATCCTGGTTTTTTTAATGACTTAAGCACATTTTGAGCTGAGTAGCTGCCTAATACTTTTACTAGAATGGAAATATCAAAGTCAGCTCTTCTTATTACCAGAATCTCTTCTATGAAAAGCCATCACAAACAGAAGTTTGTAATATCTGCATTTAAATAAATTTAGCTTCTTAGTAAGTCCCTAATGACTTTCGGCTACCTCCTGTTCCCATTGAAGTCAGTGGGAATATTGCCATTGACTTCACTGAGTTTGGGATTTGGTTTCCTTTCATCAAAGATTGTTCTAAATGTAGATCCCTGCAGACTCAGTTAGGTATACATCTCCATCCCAGTCTAGCATGAAATTAAAAGGACTCTTGCAATAAACTAAAGCATTTTACTTCCTTTTAGAGCCACCTCCTGCTACCACCCATTGAGACTAGAAGAGCTGCCCTGGTTTTTTTGGGTTTATGAGTATGTTTCTTTTTCCACTGTGGATGACTACGTTAACTGCTCCAAAGTCAATCCTCCAAAAACCCAGAACCTCTGCAGCAATAGAGGTGGAGTGGTTTGTTCCTAGTCTGTTATTCTGCCTCTAAAACAATCATGAGGGGAAAGTTCCATTTTCTCTCTAGGCACCTGGCACCAATAATAACTGAGGTAAATTGTGGCTTAAAGCAATAAGCAGACCCTGTGAATGTAAGTTAAGAGCTCATCTGTGTGAATTTTACCTACAAAAACAAATTGTTCATAGATAAATCTTCTGTCAATTTTTATAGTCCTGGAATAGAGGTTGTTTTTTCTTACTTTTATTCTGTTTTGATATCTACCAAAAGAGACAATCAAACTTTTGCTCAGACAGTGAAACAGTGATTGAAAGAACCTGAGTCAGAAATCTCTGTTTCCATCAGGGCAGCTTTGCCCAATGCTACTACTTCTGTTGTTGCAGAAGGTACTAATTAATCTATCTCTCAAATCATATTTTGTTCCAAGTTTGAACAGAGAAACTTAAAAAGGCCCATTTATACAATTAATGACAAGGAGAAGAGAAAGTTGACTCGAAGCTAGTGAAAAATATTGTGAGCAGCAATAGGGAACAAGAAGAAAGCAACTATATAAACTGATTTTCAAAATGGAACCATGCAGATAAGGTAGACCAACCAACCAGAGCAGAATGAAAGCATCTGGAAAAGAACCTTAATTAAGCTGCTGCCTTCTGCAGTAGAGCAGAGCATCCTCTCTAGAGCACAGAATCCCATCCTCTCTGCATACATGTTCTTGAGGGATTTTACTATGATCAGCAGAAATCCTTAGTTTTTGTAGGAGACTCCTATCTAAACAGCTCCATTACATTCCATGGCCTAGTTGAATGAAAATATGTTTTAAAGGAGAAGAGTTTTAGTTAGAATAAGTGTTTGTGATTTTTAGTTAGAATTATTTTTCATGCAGTATGCAGCAGGTCAGGAGACTGACCAAAACCTACAGAAACAGAAATAGTTCTCTGTTTATTACACTCATCTGTGAATAAGGCATCCAAAGGACACAGAATTTAAATGTCCAAGCTCTGAGGATGCCTACCTCTCCCACAGGGACTTATTATTTAAACAACAGTGTGCTACTGAAGGCAGCTATCACTGGCATGTTAATATGCTTCACACCAAAGGTGTTTGATTGAGTATGTGTGTCTGTAATAGGTGTTTTTAATGTCTGCAGGAGAGGAGTGTGTTGTCACCCTTAACAGGGGAAACACAAGTCTCCATGGGAACACAACAAACATGGTTGCACAACAGTGATGTCTTGCATTTCTAGGTTTGTATTTGTTTCTTGGTCCATTTCTGTCATGCTGTCACCTGGATTACACATTCAATTACACTCTTAAGATCATTACTGGCCCACTATTCTGTCTGCTTTATTCATTTTATCTAATTAGAATCTACCCCTATCCCCCATAATAAAATATTTCCGTATATTCTAGGGTTTTGTTTATTGTTAGTATTTCTGCATATCATTTTGCCCTGAAATGTGCTTACAAGGTCTTCAGTGATTTGTTGCAGCAAATGTGAAGAGCAGACTTTATCCACTAAATTTTACATTTGGTCAAATGTTATTACTCAGTTGAAATTTCTTTGAAGTTGTTTTGATAATGTAAAATAAAGATGGCAACACAATGCATTCTGTGAGGTCAGGGAACTGTACAGGGATGGTAACTCATGGAGATGTTCTGGAAAGTGTTCTGTGCTTTAATATAAGAAAGGTAATTTTCTTTGTTCTTTCTGATTATTGAACCAATGTATATTGTTCTGCAGGTATGAGGTGACTGCTCGTGTTTGAAGCTCAGTTTTACTCAGAAATTGCTCACCACTGTCACTTGCAGCAAGCAGACCTATGAGTTATGGAGCAGCGTTCTCCACTCCTTTGAGCATTGTTTAAAATATTGTTCATGGTGCTCACAGCAGAGCACAAAGCAGTTCTGTAGGTGTTTTAGCCAGAGGACAGGCTGTGATCACTTCATTCCTGCCAAGGAGTAGTTTCTCAAATGAAAATGTCATTGAAGAGAGCAAGAGTGTAATAATTTATTACAACATTTTTTGTCCTGATTTGGCTTTTTTCTTATATATGATCCATGTGCAAGAAACAACAGTTTTTGCATTAGGAAGCTGAACCTGCAGAGATAATGAGGTGGGTGGAGGGGTTTCCAATCACTTGTGACTTTATCAAAAAATTACGGACCTAGCTACAGAGATCTTCCCAAAAGGCTACTTCTACAGAACTAGTTCTTGTTCTGAGTGCAGGAAGAATTTTCAATAGCATAATTGGCAGAAATGGGGCAAAAATGAACTCCAGTCATTAAAGCAAGAAGCTAAGCCACCAAGCACCCACAAAAGATGAGGTCATTGAGTCAGAAGATGCCACTTTAATGAAGTGGTTTTAAAACCAAAATTGTATTTTGAGACAGATTAGATAACTATCTGCCAAACTACCATGGCTGTATTTAGGTTGGCTACCCATCCAAATTATGTAGAGCATAAAGAACTATAATGTACCATATATGTCTATCTCTAGCACTGTACATACCACAGCTATGAATCTATGTACCATCATGGAATTGAAACAATAGAACAGCTAATTCTTAGCTGTATATAGCATTTCAGCTCCACTGAATGCTAAGTCTAATGATGATTTTCCTCCAGGGAACATCTTGCCCTCCCTGAATTTAGACCTTAGTAATTGTATGCACCAGTCCTGGGAAGGTCCAGCCACACTCTTGGGGTGTGCCCTAGGTCCAGGCAGCTTCGGCTGAGGCATAGCCATGCTGTGGCTGGCCTATGAAAAGATCTCTTTGCTCAGGCACTCTGGGCAGTTTAGCATGCCACCAAGTACACAGGAGGCTGTTTGGGGCCAGGCAGGTCGGAAGAGTGGCTGCGTGATGATCCCCATGGACTTTTCAGCAAATAGCCATCAGCACAGAGGCCATCACTTCACACTTCTGCATTGCATTTTTTTAATCCAGTCTCTAATCCATTTATTTTATGGAGTGAAACATTCCAAAATTACAAAAGGATTTATATTTTGTGAACATGTGTGAGCCGGCTGGAAAGATTTGTGAATTCTTCATACCTTTCTCTGTAGCTAACTCTTGGGTCCATCTTCACAGTTGATTAACCTGCATGTCACACACCTCTTTAAAACTTCAGTTTCAGGTTGCTTTCTGAGATAGGTGATACCCAATGCAAATGGGTTTTCTTGGGAAGATTTTGCAATAGAAATGTTAAAGCATGAGGGTAAAGACAGGGAAAAAAACACTCTTAAACATGTGCCAAGTACTAACTCACAGAAGCCCAGCAAGTTTTCATAAAGAATGTTGACCCTGGCAGCAGGGTGGTGATTTTTCTCACTGCTAGCATTCCTGAAAAGTCCATAAAGTAGCAAGAACAATTAAATAAATACAGTGGCAATGGTGCTAACCAGTATAGGTAGTGATAGCCATTGTTACCATGCTTATTGTGTTACATTAGCTTAGCCAAGAAAAACCTTATCTGATTAAAACAATAGTTCCCAAAATGCACTCCTTTTAGAGAAACTGATTTTATTCAACATGTAATTCCAAAATAAATATAACACAGTATTTTAAATTTACTTATGCAAATCTATCAGGATGCTCCAGCCAAGCAATAACCCAAATCAAGTTAACCTTGACTACTATGTTACCCTTTAGCCATGAAGCTGATGTGAGTTCCACTTCTGGTAGGGCTCCATGTATGAGAGTGCAGCGTGGCCTAAGTCTCTCTCTTTGAGTTGTCTTTTTTTACAATAGAGCTGGAAAAGATGTTTATCACCAAAAGGAGTACATTCCATGAGTGATGGATTTCAGTTACAAAGTTATGATTTTGAAAAGAATCACTACCTCTCATTGAACAGGCTTCAGAATTTATGGACTTTTTTTGGCTGACATTTGAATCTGGCTTTGAAGCCAAAGATGCGAAGAAAAGCTTGCAGGAAGATTTTCTTTCTTTTCACGGTTTCTTAGCATATGCACTTACTGCACAGAGGAAAACACATGCAGTTTGTTCATTTGACAGCTTTCATCCCTTTAGATGCCTCTTCTGACCTCTCCTCACTATCTGTACTCCCTCCACACACCTTTCAAGCATTTTAGGATGTGAGTCACGTAGTAAAAAAAATATTTTATATGATATGGAGAAATAGGTCTTTTTTATTTCCATCTGAATAATGTGAAAACCTAAGATCCAAACACACTTCTTTCCTCATCTGCCTCAGCCCCTCTGAAAATACTAGAATATTCTTATTGTGAGATTAAATATTTACACAGACATCTCAAATTTTCAGGCTACCTTTGGTACAGGAATATGTGTCGATCAATTATTTAATTTCTTCTCCAATCAAAGTTCAGTTCCAAATGCAAGTTAAAGAGCTTTGGAGAAGCTTTATGCTGTATCTCACCAGAAGTAATCCTTACTTATTTCAAAACCTGGAATGGACTAAATCTTCCCTACTTCACTGTAGTGTAAGTTTCCTTAATTTAGTAATTTTGATACTCTCTGTACTTTTATAAGAATCCTGGAGGTCATTCAACCCCTTTAAAAGAAAGAAAGAATAAACTGAAAGTAACTTTAAAAATGCAAATTAAAGTTTCAAATTCAGCCACAGTGTCTTGAGTCCATTTCTTGAGTTCTATTTTTTTTAATATGACACCTGGAAACACAATGCAAATTTTATGAAGTTTGTAGTTTCAATACTTTGTTTATCCCATCTACTTAAATCTGTTTTATGTATTTCTTCAGTGTTTTCTTGAATGAAAAGTACTTTTTTTTCCTAGGACACTGAAAATGAGTCAGAATTTTCATCAATACTTGTAGCAATAGTTAAGGTATCTGTGAGATGGTTTCAGCATCTCCAAAACCAGCTCAGCAGAAGAGTTTCAAAACTGGTATTTAAAGCTTTTCTACATTAGACATACCCCAGAGGGCAATAGGATGGTCTGCTCTTCCTCAAGGACATCTCATCTATTGAAAATGCCCCATGGGTTACTGAGCAGGGAAACAACTGCTGCTTTGGGACCTCAGAAGGTGATTGTGTTAAAAGTCAAAATGCAGAAGGAAGTAAAATATGCTAGGTTATTAGAGCTAGAGCTGGGATGGTTCTGGTTCACATCAGAGAAAACCCCCTGGGAAGGAACTATGCCCAGCAAACCTTCAGGCTGGTCCAAGAAAACTTCATTTGTACAAAGAGTTCAATGCCTTCAAATTCTTTCCCATGCAAACAGTAGATCAAAGCCTTTGCTGTTTTTCTGCACAACACAGTGGCCAGGCTCATGACACAGGCCAAATCAAAGAAATTTTGGGTGGGATCTAATATAAGGTCATGCCCCTTGTCTAGCTGGAAAAGCATTGGCTTCTTCAGCAGGACTGTGGAAAGAAATCCTGTGAGTAGTATGCAACTCTCTTATCTTAAACACACATCTGCCTGGCTCACACTTAGGCCTTGGATCCTGCTGGGGGCTTCATCACACGGTTCCCTGTGACAGGACACAGCTTGTCTGCTTGTGCCAACTTTCTGTGCTTCAGGTTGTACTCCCTCACACCAGCTGTGTGATGCAGAGGTGGAGAGGGATCTGATGTGGTAATGATGGTCCTATCCAGCTTCCCCATCAGGGCTCATCTTGGCTTTCCCTGTATTCCCAGTCAGTGCCTGGACTCCTCCCTTCTGGGGTGAGAGGCTGGGTTGTTCAGAAGAACATTGGCCCTTCAATACTGGGTTGCTCAGAAGCACACTGGCCCTCCAATACTGGACACCTTCACAGGGTGAGACTACAGTCTTACAGCCAATAAACTTCTTTCGCTAAAAAGTTGGGATGTGACTTTAATGTCAAAGGAAATTGCAACCTTCTACTCTGTGTTTGTATTTACAGTAGTGAGAGGAAACTGGCAGCAGCTCTGAGCAGGCCAAGGTGGGCTCTTGAGACTGATCAGAGATGGTATAAAGAGATGGGAATTTTAAGGAAAGGACTAGAGTTTCAACTGAAATTGCCATCGCCTAAAATGAACAGAAATGTTTTTTCACAGCATCCTCTTTTAACAGGGAAACCTTCAGATTTATTAACTAATAATCCTATAAGACAGTGATCAATAAAATAATATAATAAAAAAAGTGTAAAATTTTATTCGTTTTCAGTTGGATACAGCTTTTCCAGTCAGGGCTACAGGGATATAAATTGTCAAGTGAAATGATTTATCTTCAACACCTGTTTCATTTGAGGGATTCCTTTGCTTAAAGTGGGTATCTAGAATGATTCTAGCATATCTAGTACCAATGGGGAAAGGAAGGTTATTGTAACCTCCAAATTCAGCCAGATGCATGAGTGAAGTTGCTGCAACAACCTCCAACAAAAGTGGACCCCAGGGCCGGAAATGTACTTTTCTTATCTGAACTGCTGGGGAAAACATAAACCTGCAATGCTGTATAAGCTTGCCTTTCCCTCTCTTTCTGTGTATTGCATTCATAATGTTTTATGTCATCACTTTAGCTGAAAATAATGAAAAATCTTTTCTCAGTTTCCTCTGCAGTAGACAGCTGTCCACCACTGATACCCTGGATATTGAAAATAAATATTTCAAATGAACTCTTCACAAAATGCTTCGTGCTTTGCTCTACAAGACATTTTCCATACTACAAAGAAGACAGTGAAGAACATTAAGTAGGGATATTACAGCAATACCCCAGGGTTAGGAAATTATTTCTGGTTTTCTCACAATTTTAACATCTATCTCACATCACTGTGAAATCTAGTGTAAACTCAAGGAGTTGTGAGATGCGTTCTTCAGGCATTTAAAGAAAAAAAATTACAACAATCAAATAAATTGCATCAAATCACCTCTCAACTTCCTCCCAGGCTAAGGTAAGTGAGAGTAAAGAGTCACACTGACTACCCTGAAAAAATTTGAGGTCACACACTACTAATGTACCTTGGTCCTACAGCTTCATTGAGGAAAGGAATGGAAAATGATGTTCCAGAAACACTGGGTCCTGCCATGGATTGAGCTGTGAATCTTACCTTGCATCTGTATAAACTGAGTAAGCAACAAGTTGTTGTCTGCTTGCATTCGCACAGTGCTTACTGTTACTACCTGTTCACCTTTTCTTTGAGTGTTGGGACAAAAGAAGGCATTAGTTACAATAGCAAAATAGTCTAAATCCAGCAAAAACTCAGAGAATGAATGAAAATAAGTGATGCCCATGACTGCTCTTGAGCAAGTTGAAAAGAGGAGGACTTGCAGTAGAGTGAACAAGATAAAATGCACTTGAGGAGGACTTGTGGCAACCTGGAGTGCAGGAGGTTAGATTAAGGCTGAAGGTTGTATGAGAGAAAACTTGGAGGATTACCAGGGTTCAAGAGTTAAGGAAGTGGGGATTTCTGACAGCTGATAGCTGTCAGCCCTGCATTCCTTTCCTTCCTTGCATGGGGGAGATTTTAATCTTTCACTCTCTGTTCCATCAGGTTATGCAAGGTGTGAAAGGTCCATGCTCCACTTCCCACTGAGGCACACATCAATATTCGTGTCCTTTTTATGTGGGGAAGGGAAGGGAAGGG
>VXBB01016136.1:8534-25237 GCA_013399915.1 Illadopsis cleaveri | reverse complement strand
TTGAAAATTTATTAAATTGAAAAAAATCAACAAGAAAAGCACAAACAGTTCTGGTCTGTCAGCAGGTCCACGTGTCGCTCCTGCTGGCCACCCCCGGGGCAGGAGCGGCTCCGGCGGTGCCACGGCAGGGAGTCTATCAGGGGGCCCCCGCAGTGCCACAGCGCACGGCAGCTCTGGCATTGCAGCCTCATTCAGCAGCCACATCTACAGGCTGAGACCCAGGAGAGGCCGCACGCTTCTCCTAGAACCCGAGGAACGGCTGCACGGCTCGCAACAGCGCAGCGGGAACGCGCTGAGGGATCAGGGGGAGCTCCGCTCTGGGCAGGAACCGCCCCGCCCCTCACATCCGCCCTCGCCTTGCCGCCCTCCAGCCCCCGCCGCGCAGCGCCCGCGCTGTCATGGCGGCTCTCGCCCACAAGGGAGCGCCCCAAGCCCCGGAATGGCGCCGGGAATGTTCTGGCCCTCAAGAATGCGCGGGCGCGGGCCTGTCGCACAGTTGGCGGCAGGTCATATTTCCTGAAAAAAGGATGTTCTTTAATGCTTGAGCTTTACACACTTTCAAGCCTGATCAACAAGAAGAGACATTTAACCTGTGACACACACAGCAAACTGCAAGCTCGAAGTGATGTCCAGGTGGTAGAAAAGTACTTGTTGCTAGGCCTTGTCAAAATCCTTGTGTTTTGAAGGCTCAGGGCTGGGCACGTTTCACTGATCTCAGACGTAGAGGGAGGTTGACAAAGCCNTGGTAGAAAAGTACTTGTTGCTAGGCCTTGTCAAAATCCTTGTGTTTTGAAGGCTCAGGGCTGGGCACGTTTCACTGATCTCAGACGTAGAGGGAGGTTGACAAAGCCTGGGAAGAAGGATGCCCACTGATAGTGGACATAAAGGAGGCAGAATTTAGGGGCCATAAAGACATTTGGTAGAACTGCCAAGATAAGGAAAACACTAGTAAAGTTCACTCAGCAAATATGCTGAAATCAGCTCCAGCTGGGTAAAAAAAAGTGAGATGTTTGCGGGCAACAGGACATTGGCACCATAATTATCCTGGGCCTGACCACGGGATGGTCCCAGTCACCAGAAGACACAAACAGATGGCGTAGTGCAGGCAAGCGCTGGGCACTATGTTTCAAGAACCCAGATGAAAAAGCTGGAGAGACTGTGCTGGATTCTTGTGTGCTATCTACCCCTTCTCTCCTTCTTCTTAAAATATATTGTAAGCCTGACTAAGAAAATGTAGTTAGAGCCAAGCTAACTGCCTTATTCTGAAAACTTGCAGACTTACAGGTTTAGTACCTTACAGAGCAGGTTTGAGGCCCTGGAACTGGAGGGACAGACAAGTAATGAAGTGGACAAAAGTCCTTCTGGAATAGAGGGGGCACCTAGGGCAAGACAGCCAACACCGTGCATCATGACCACCTCTGTCCTGAAGAAAGGTCCTTGCAGACCTTCCAGAAAGTGTCTCAAGAGAAGGTTTCGGTCTCCCCTGCCCTGTTTCCTAGACTTTATCTGAATCTCTCTCTCAAAAGACAGGAAAAGCTTAGGTGTGTTAGGGATTACTGTGAGCATTGGCAGAGGTGAATGGTCTGGAACCCAGAGTCTACTACAACTCTCTGCCATGGAGAATCCTTTGTTGTGTATATCCAGTAAACCAGAGCTTAAACGGAAAGTTAGCGATTGGGGAAATACACCACAGAGACAATATAGCTGTAAACTGCCTTGCTTTGAGAAGGACAACTAAGGCAACAAAAATTCAAACAGCAAATACTGAGAAGATGAAGAAAAAAATCTGTTTTTCTAAGACGCTCTAATTTTTGTTTTCTTCTCTGTGCCTTGTGAAGATTGTCTACATCCTATTTTCATTCTTTTCTTTCTTCCTGTCTTCAGAATGAATTTTGCATTACAGATGCTTGAAATCAGATATAAGAAAAGTTCTCTATTGTTTTCACATATTGTTTGGCAACCATGAAAAAGTAAGTTTAGAGGGAACAGGCTTTATCTTTGACAATTAGATCAGACTCAATTTTTAAATACCCTTGTATGTTGTGCTCATTTGCAAAGATGTTAAATTGATCTTTGATGGGCATTAACCCAAGAGTACATCAAAGCCTCTGGAGATGGCTGCCATGGCAGGTTTCTGTCAGGTGTCGCAGCCTCAGCCCCGCTCCATGACGGGTTGCCCTGACAGGTGGCAGCTCCAGCCCCACTCCATGGCGGGTTCCCCTGAGGAGTGGCAGTCCCAGCCCCGCTCCATGGCAGGTTTCTCTGAGGAGTGGCAGCTCCAGTCCCACTTCATGGTGGGTTTCCCTGAGGGATGGCAGCCCCAGTCCTGCTCCCTGGCGGATTTCCCTGAGGGATGGCAAGCCCGGGCCCGCTCCATGGCGGGTTTCCCTGAGGTGTGGCAGCCCCAGCCCCACTCCACGGCGTGTTTCCT
This sequence comes from Illadopsis cleaveri, assembly GCA_013399915.1. Lineage (NCBI taxonomy): Eukaryota > Metazoa > Chordata > Aves > Passeriformes > Timaliidae > Illadopsis > Illadopsis cleaveri. The sequence goes on along the minus strand of VXBB01016136.1, from coordinate 22,806 downwards.
CGGGGTTGCCCCGCGTCCCGCCCATGGCGGTTCGTGTTGCGCAGCCCGGACTGGATGGGAGGAGCCAGGGCGGCTATAGCCGTTCTTATTATCGCTCCTATTACGCTGCCCTTTCCTGGCATTTTTCGACAGAGCTGTGGTTATCGAGCTTTGATTTTCCGTGCTCAAGCTCTGCATTCCAGGCAGCCACAGTTCTACACGCCTGCATCGTGCCCACACCATTTTGGGGGTAAAGCAATGCGCCTGCCTTTCAGCCAACTGTGCGGGTCCAAGGTCTGCGTGCACACAGGATAAAGAACGGACTTGTTTACACCGACAGCTGTGTTTTTCTACACCTCAGCTGGCACATATCAGCTGCACACAGAGACTCCCTGCCCTGTCCTGTGTCCCAGCTCTGTCACACTGGCAGTGTTTTGTGTGTCACACTAGTGCTGCACTGAGTGTCACACTGGTGATGTGTGCCCCACTGCCACTGTGTAGAGCATTGCACTGGCACTGTGCTGTGCGTCACGCTGGCACCATGTGCTTCCAGACAAGGTTTGCAGACCTTGGAGCATAAGCGGGAGGGTGTGAAAGATGGTGACAACAGAAGGATGCCATATGAGAGACCAGTTGCTTGCAGACTCAAAAAACCAGCTCTCTGTTACGTAATACTGTTTTCTTTTTCTTTCTCACCTAATGTCACTCTGCCATGTACACACTCTGCCCTTCCCCAGAGAGCTTGATGCATGAAGAACCTTTGGAAAACTGACTAGGGCAGCACTGCATTTTACTAACATCTGTGGAAACCATCACAAGCCGTCTCGTTGCTGAAGGCAAGTGCTGTTTTTAACCAGCGTTTGATTTCAGCAGGTCTGCTGACATCCATTTTGTGTAATCCAAAAATAGCTTGTTCAGCTCCAGAGTGAGGACATGCTCCCTAAAGGTCTAGGGAGCCTGAGGCTATGGCTTTGCTATGTTCAGAAGGCATCTCTCTAGTTAGCTTTAATCCAGCTGGACTGAGTACAACAGTACCCAAATAGAAACACAGAGTTTGGAGTGGGTTCACAAACTGAACAAGTGTCCGGGCTTCCCAAGAGGCTTCTAAAACTTGAAGCAGTCAGATCGGGCCCCAGCCTGGCTTCTACAGTCATGTTACTGCACCTTTGCATAGGAATAAGACTTTGTGATGTGACTGAGGAGTGAGAATACTCTTCAAACCAGAACTACAGAATTCAGTTTTATTGGTAATAATCTGTTTGTGCATGCAATTATTTATTGTATACCTCTCATGTATTGTTGCAATTTCCCAAAAAAGCATATCTGGTAATTTCCATGTGGAAGTGACGCCTGTGATGAAAGACTTGTGACTTCTTGGACAGTTAGTTTTTGTAATTGCAGAAGAAATTTCCTATTCACCACAAATAAATGAAGTTTTAGTGCTGACTGTTTAAGTCTGACTTTCTGCTGAACACTTCCACATTAAATGCTGGTTTTGAAGATGACACCTAAAGCTGTTAAAGTTGTTTTATCGATGGACCTGAATTAATACAATATCTTTATTAACTCAGTCTTTTAAATTATACGTAGGGAGTTTTCTCAGTAGCTTGGCCCACTGTTTGGGATCATTCGCTTTAATACCCCTTTTTATCATCAAAGTGTATTATTGAATCCCACAGGTCCTTCAGGGCTTGCTCCAGCGTATCAGTTGTCAGGACATTAAAGTTGTTAATTTTATTAAGTTTCTGGGGTTTGTTCCAAATTCAACATTGCTTTGTGTTACAGTAGGAGGTGAAGAAGTAGGATGTTAGCTTTTCCATTTCATATCTTAAAGCAGCAGGTATTTTTGCAGCACTTTTCCCCAGGCTAGGGCACACCTTTGATTTCCAATTCAAAAAATTACTCCTGGGACAGGGGAGACTTTTAGACACTCAGGTACAGTTTTGTCTGTGCTGATTTTAATACACAGGTCCCACACAAAGCGAAAACTTCTTTTTCTTATTTAAACATCTAAAATAACCACCTGTAAAGGTATTTTAGTTGTAAACCCAAGGCTTGTTTTCTTTGAGCAGGGGGTTTAATTTACTTTCTGCCTTCAGTTTAGTACCGTTTGAAATTGCCTCACCTTCCCTGCTTTCCTTCTTACAGTGATGACGCACTTGAAAGGGATTTTTATCGGACAATACCGCAGCAGGGATTTGAACCATGTTCTGTTGCTTTGGAAACCAGAAGTTGGAGAACACAAGTTTGCTAGGCTTAGCATGAAATGCTTGTGGACTACAATTTTCCACCTGCACACAGCTCAATTTCAGGGAGTTTTAGGAACTTGGGCAAACTTGTTACTGTTCTTAGCTTCAGGGGGGATGGCCATCAGGAATAGTAATTGGGGACAGCTTGCCTTGCTGCGTTTCAGCCTGTTGTAACAGTGTGCAGGGCTTATTCCGTGGGGCAGGAACAGGCAGTGTTTGTGAAGCAACAGCTCCCCCAGCCAATTGCAGAGATGCTCGGTGCAGTGGAAGCATTTTTGGCACTTCCTCTGCTTTTATTTTTAATATGTTCTTCCCTCTCTCCACCACATAAGGTGATGTCCTGAATCTTTCGCTCTGGTTTGTGCAATAGAACTTGGTTAAACCAAACATTTCCATTCAATCATTTAGTTGTGACCTGTATGTGCCAGGAGAAGGTTCTGTATTTTGTTTTCCTTTGCCTTTCTGAAAAACTATGCTGCAGTGTCAGCTGTGCAGCGCAGCTGAGCAAAACATCTGAATTTCCATGTACACAGTTTTCAGGAGGACTTGGGGCACACTGAAGAAATTTCATTGGCATTTACTGCAGTTTGCCAACATCCATTTTGTTTAATGAGGTTGTAGCAGAGGGAGACTGGAGAGCTGGAGAGCTGGAGAGCTGCATCAACTGGTACCGAGCTGTGGCTGTACAATCAGGAGCAACTAATGCTGGTGTCATTGAGGATGCTGGGCTTAGAGTGAGGATACTGCCAGGCAGCCTGGCACCCTAAGGAATGAGCAGAGGTTGAGGAGTGAATGCAAGTCACAAAAGCTGAGGACCTGAACTCTGGCCCTGCCTTCCAGGTATCTATAACAGCTGGAGGCACTGGATAATACCGTGATGGAAGAAAAGGATCTGTGAATCTCCTCTCTATACTCTGTGTTTTGGAACAGAGGAAAAGGCAAAAAAATTTGTTTACATTCAATTCTCATTTGCTAGGCAAATTGTTAATTGTTCACTTCTCCTTCCATCTCCAGCCCAAGTCTCAAGTTTGTTTGACAGTGGGGTAGCAGGCAGTGTCTGCTTTGGTGACAGAGCCCAAAGCACCAGCAGCTGCGTTCCAGGTAAGACACACGTGGTGTCTCTTTCAAGACAGGTTCTTAAACACAGAACCCTTTGTGCTCTTCAGTAACTTGACCTTCTGTGTCTGACAAGTTCCTGAATTTAGCTTTATTGTATTTCATATCCTACAGTCTCATTTGCAGTTGTGTTTCAAATGTTGCCTTACCTAAAGCCAGAGGCCCTGTTGCTCAGCTGCCAGGCTGGGAGGCAGGTGAGGACACTGATCTGTGGGCACACACCAAATCATGGCACCCTTGAGGAACGAGGAGTGCCGTTTCCAAAGAATAAGCTCACTGAGAGATTATGTGTGGTGTTTCCAGTGCTTATCTGAAGAAAGGTGGAACTTTTACTTTAATGGTCAGTGTTACATTTGTCCTTTGGTAACTTTTTCTGTTTAAGAATGAGGAATATCGGTTGAAAGTTAGTCCTTTGCCCCTTTGATTTTGTAAAAACAAGTGTGCAAATGTTGAACTTCTCATTCATTTTTATCAGTAGAATATTTGTGTTGTGTTTTTTTTTTCACCTGAATGTCCATACACATAGTTTTTGTAATATTTGTGTTGTCACATCTTGAATCACCAGTAATTCCAGATAAAAATCATTAATTTTTCATTGTGCTCAGTGGTAAGACAACTAGCATGGTCTAACAGTGTAAAGTGCTTGCCACTAGAATTTCTTTACACATTTTTAAAAATTCACCCCCCAAAGAACAAAACAAACCTTAAGAAAAACAAACCCCCAAAGCCATAAAGGGCCTAATTTTGGTTTATTTCTGAGTGCACCCTAAGAACATCCCCCACTGCAAACTGCTGAACACTGAGTTCTTTAGCAAGTTCTTTAGCAAGACCACTCTTTCCCCTGCTTAGATGTTCCAAAGCATATGTGTGTGTGGAAGCCCTTGGGTCAGATGCCCACAGACTGCTCAGTACCCGAAAACCTAATTCAAGTATCTGCAACCTTCTTCCTGCTGGAATCTCCCTGGGAAGGAATTTTTGCCCCTTGTGATGTAGTATCTGTTCTACAGTAGTTTTCACAAATATGTTCACTCCTACCTGACATCCAGTGTGCAAAATCTTATTTTAGCTCCCCTTCGCCTAGTAGAGGGCTGTTAGCTTGGGTTTGCACGTGGCACTTTGAGCAATGGGATATAAAACATCACAGCTTTTTAAATTCCTTTTCTTACCTTGGTTCTCATCTGTGCTGTTAATACAAGTAAATGAAGTGCAGTTACAGTGGGGGGAAAAGGCATAGGAAGCAGGGGAGCCATTGATTTCAACATCTTCTTCACAAGCTTCTCATATGAAAATGTTTCCTCTAGGAAATTCTAGTCCAAGATGAACATGTGCAGTCTCAGTTTTTCCCTAGCCAAGCTTTAGAAAAAGCTTAAATTTGAAGAAAAAACCCCCCAACATCTACAGCTTTTTCAAGAGAGATGATCTAAGTGAAAGCAAAGCTGAATTTAACATGCTGTAGTTTCTCCAAGGCAGCTGTGGAGTATGAATTTTTTTTAGGTTAAAAGCATGTTTTCTGCCTTAGATTCACATAGATTTTTATTTCCTAGATACCTTCTGCACACACTCCTCTTATCATGCGTGTGATTTGCAATACCTACTTTGCATTAGCAAAGTGACTGATAAATGATGACCCATTTATGTCTCAGTGCAGGTAGTTGTGGATGCTTGGATGCTGCCATGTTCTCCGATTTAACTGGGAATATACCAGGTTCTAAGTATGCATGGTATTTGTTTTGTACTGACAAGAAGAGGAGGGAGAGCAAAGCATAAAAAACAAGATTATATGCTGCAGTCACTGTTTTAAATTCTAAACGAATAAAAAGTTTTGGGGTTTTAACTTGGCAATTAACCTTTTTTTTCTGTTTTCAGGTTGCAGCTGTTGGAGTTAGTGGGGGAAAATGTGTTGTCATTTGGAACAGCTTCATTTACTTTGACAAAGAACAGTCTTCATGCTGTGAACGTAATGGTAGGTAGTGAAAAGAGAGCTGCCTGTTGGATTACTCAACCTGTTGGCACCTACCAAATGTGCCAGCATTTTACACACACAGACACAAAATAATTAGGCAATAACTGAGACAAAAGGATTCTTGGATTCTGTATGGTAACAAATGCATGTCTTTTATATAACCATGATGCCATGCTGGTTTGGAAGCCTTTGCATCCTGGCAGAACCAGCCAACTGACATTGGCAGGTAGCATTTTATGTATCTTGCAGTTGAATTGACAAATACTTTAATTTTGTTTGTTGTTTGGTTTTTTGTTTTGTTTTGGGTGTGGGGTTTTTTGGGTTGGTTTTTTTTTTTTTAATTTTAGATTTTGCAGCTTTATCATTTTGGAGAACAACGACATTTAATTTTCTAGATACAAACCCCACTGTGATAAAGTCACAATGCAAAATCTGTTGTCTTGGGAGAGAAGCAAAGATAAAATGGCAAAGTAAAGTGGTTTTAAAAAGCTTTTCTTCTTATTCTTGGAAAGCAATTTGACTTCTTCCCATCTCCTCTGAACTTCCTATTCTTCATAAATAACCTCCCAACAGATAATGGTTGTCCTTATATCCTTTCAAAATCTCTCTTTGTCTAACATGGGCAGGAGGTTGGAATTCTTTTGTTCTGACCTAAGATAAAAGTCTTGGGACAGGACAGTGGGAAATAAATTAAGCAATTGTTAGAGGGCTGTTTTGGGGTTTAATAACTACACTGGGCACTGTTATTTTAAGCTTCTAAGTTTTAAGAAACCAAACAACATTCAAGGGAAGAACTGTCAAATGTGGCCACAGAACTGAGCTGAGGATGAGTGTGAGGGTGGTTAATGTCTGTCTCCTCTGGGCACTTCAGCTGGCCATTGAAATGTGCTTTGTGTTTTTGCAGCGTTGTTGCCATTGGTGATTTTCTTCCTTGGCTGAGGATTTGGGCCTAGGAATGCCCCTATAACAAAGCAGTGCCTTCACCTCCAGGCCTGGCAGTGCTGCAGTTGTCTTGGGCTCTAACTTCTCCTGCTGTTAATAGAGCACATCAACTCCGTAGCCTTGGCAGCAGGAGTCGATTTGAAGAATACAAATAAAACTGAGGTGTCAGTCTCCTGCAGGCTGTCAGTGGACTTTTGTGCTCAGCTGCCCTTCTTGGTTTCTCTTTCTCCTTTTTTTCTTTTTTTTTTTTAACTTCTTCCTAATCTCTACTGTTAAGGGAAAAAAAGAGACCTGTTTATCTCAATAGCATTTTATATAGCTTAATTCTAGAAAATAATTAGTAGGATTATCTGACCCATGCTCTGCAATCTGAAGTCCCTGATTTCCATCCTATTCCTCTCCTGGTTTGTTTTTTTTAAAATTATTATCAGATCAGAAAGTGAAAATTGTCGTGTACAAAGAGCAAAGGTGCCAGCCTTGGCCTCTTAGAAGATAGTGTCAATTTTGTAATTTTATTCAAGTACTGTAACTATTTCATACCAGGCCTCCCCCCATTTAAGTTTTGGTAAGAGTTTATTTTACAAACAGGACCCTGAGCCAATTTACTGCTTGTCCTGCCATCCCAGACCAGGATGACAAGTCACAAATAACAGCCCCAGTGACTGCCCCAAAAATGTGCAAATACTGAAAATGAGCAGATCTTCTGTATGAGCAAGTTGCCAGCCCTCTTGTTGGAGAAGCAATCAGAATCAGAAGGGGTTATTCCAGCTGCTTATTGCACAAATGGAATAGATGTTGATCCACTGAACCTTCTGACTGCTGGCATGAAAGGGGCATTGACACTCAGAACACACAGGGAATATTTACAGAGGGTAATCCCTCCTACAGTGCTAGCCACAAATACTGTCCGAGTGCATTTCACAGTCCCAGTTCTCTTCTGCAGCATGTGAAAGCTTTAAAATGTCCCAGAAGGCCTTCAGGGGTGTGTTCATTAACCATTTTCTCCAGAGGCTTTCCAGGATCCTGTGGAATACCAGTTGTTCTAGATCTGGCTCTCTGAACACAGCAAAATTGCCCTGAGATTGTTTCTGAAGGCAGGTTTCAGACAAGAAAATACAGCGGTTGTTGAAATGCTGACTTTTGTGTAAAAGGGAATACAGCAAAACTAAACACCTAACAGTTACTATTGGTGTCTCATTTCAGCTGAATTATCAGCTAATTAGGGAGATTTTCGTTGGTTTTTTTGGGGGGGGGTGTTTTGTTTTTATTTTGTTTTGTTTTGTTTTGGTTTTTGGTTTTTGGTTTTGGTTTTGGTGGGTTTTTTTTGGGTTTTTTTTTTGGCATTACCCTTTCTGATTTGCTCCTTTCCCTGAATATAAACGGCAGCAACTCAGCTGAAGACATGTTGATGCTGTGATAGTTGGGTTCCCTGCCCTCATGTGATTGTCTGGGCATAGAATCTGATCTGTAGAGTTGGCTTTGCTCTCATCTCATCTCATCTCCTATAGTTCTGGGAATGTAAAGTTTGGTAATACTTGGGTTGCAAATAAATTCTATGACCTTGAAAGTGTTTTAAAATTTAATGTGTAAGATACCTCTTTTAATGGTGATTATTGAAGTATGTGACAATGGAAGTTTGGTTGACATGTTGTCATTAGTATGTATTTTAATTAACAAATAGCTGGACAAAAAGGAAACCAGTCAGTTCTCTCTTTTAGCTATAGAGAAGAGGATTGGAAGGGACCTCTGGAAGTCATCTAGTCCAACTCCCAATATTTTTAAACTCTATGGAGCACATTCCTGATGGATAATTATAACAAACCTTGAAAAACACTGGAGAATATGTGCTTGCAAGCTTGATCAGGTTTGGGTTTTTTTAAAGATAATTCATAGTAACTTTTGAATTATTCTTACAGGCTTTAGTTAAAATTTGGCTTTTTAAAATTATTGAGTGCAGAGGTATTTGAACAGATCACAAAATTCAATCTTCACTTCTTACCCACAGAAATGAATTAATGTATAGCCCCAAAGAAATGTACAAAACCAAACACTTTAATCTGCTATAGTTCTTAATTTATGGCCCCGCAGTTTCCTGAAACAGGCTGAGTATTTCCTTTTTGTGACCTGCTCAAATTAACATTTTATGCTTCTTTTCTTTAATAAATACAAATTCAACCCTGATAATCGGGCTGATGAAGTCAGTGGTTGCTATGGAAATGTTAATTTGATACATAAAGCTGGAATTGGATGTTTGTTTCCCCCTGGCTTGCAGCGTCTCCCAGTCCTCTCCCCTTCGGTAACTGCACCCTTTTGCAGGGCATCCAGAGGGAAGATGTGAGTGTCCTGCTCCGGGCAAAGTGAGCCAGAGCAGCTTTGTGATTTAAATTGGTGATCTGAGCCAACTTGTGTGAGTCTTTGGGTGATGAGATAGAGCTCCTCTGTTGCCTCTGAGGTGGAGGTGGCAGGGCCTGGGCAAGTTCACGTGGTTAATGTTGTTTTCTAATTTAGATCTACCTGTTAGAGTGTTTTTAGGACAAGGGTTATTCCTACATCTTGTTTTACAGCAAATTTATCACCACACCATGGTAAAGCTTGTTTTATAGCAGAGCTGCTACATTCTTACTTGTGCTTGTTTTAACCACTGATTGTCCTCTGTTCTTTAGAGGAGATGAGGTAGGACAGGACATATTTTGGGGTTGGAGAAGAACTGCACTTCTGGTAACATGCACGTTTTCATTTGGATGATTGGGACAGCAGGAGCTCCAATTCAGGATATATCTAAATGTTTTCTACTGGCTTTAGCCCAGCACAAATTGCTGGTCTCTGTCCTGGTCATCATCACATGAATGATTTTTCTTCTTTTCCCTTTAAGGAAGGAGAACTGTACCCGAATTGTGGTTTTCAGGTTGAGGTTTTACAGCACAAGGGAAGGTCCTTTCCTCTTCTGCCTCAGTAGTGAATGAAGCAAGTCCAGGTACTTATTTATTCACTGACTACATGTCCAGTGCATGTACTGGGGAGACAACATTTTCTAAAAATAGAGATATGTCTTTAGAAAAAAAAATCAGCTGATATAATTAGAAAAACATACCAGGTCTTCTCACATCCACCTCCCTCAACCCTTCTTAAGCAGAATCAGTACTCTTAAACAAAATCAGTGTACTTCGGCCTGGAGAAGAGAAGCTTCAGGGTAACTGAACTGTGGCCTTCCAGTACCTGAAGAGAGGCCACAAGAAAGATGGAGAGAGACTTTTTACGAGAGCCTGGAGTTACAGGACAGGGGAAAATGGCTTCAAACTGAGAGAGGTGGAGTTTTAGATTAGATCATAGAAAAATATTCTTCCTTGTGAGGGTGGTGAGACCCTGGCATAGGTTGCCCAGAGAAGCTGGGAGTGGGAACATTCCCTGCCTGGGAGTGTTCAAGGCCAGGCTGGACAGGGCTTGGAGCAACCTGGGATAGAGGAAGGTGTCCCTGCCCATGGCAAGGGGTGGCACTGGATGATGTTTAAGGTCCTTCACCCTTCTATGATTCTATGTTACTTAAAAGTTAAGTAATAGTTGAGATCAAATCCAAGTTGAGCTCATTTTATTTAGATGTACACCAGTCAGACTATCTCAGGCAGATGAATAAGGCTGGCAAGAAAGGTGCATATTTTAATACAGTGTACAGGTATTTGCCACAAGCCTTCTAATGTAAAATTTCCAGCTGAGTTTGAGTTTTGTCATTCCTGCTGAAATGTGTTTGGAGGATTATGTGCTGATCTGGGTGAAGGGGAAAGGTTCAAGAGGGGGTTCATGTTCTGGGAGAGAGGCTGAAGTTGGCTTGTAGGGCAACAGGCCTGTGTTCTGCACTGCATGGGAAAACTGCTGTGTTCCAAACACAAGGAACTGAAAGGAAAAATGTGGTTGCAGAAGTTAAAAGGTGTGGAAAGGAACTCTTCAGAGAAGTTCTCTTGGTATCCTGAATACAAGGGATTAGATTAGATGTGGGGGAAAGGAGTGTCTGTCTATACCTGGATTTAGGAACCAAGATTGTATTTTTGTGGTGAAGACAGGCCAAAGGACATTCTGAACCATCTATTTTCACTGCCATCTGGTTGGAAGGATCCTGATCCTTCTCCTGTCAAAGTCTTCTCCTGCTTCATAACTGTTGAGATAAAAATCCAAGGCTTTCTTTTTTGGTTGTGAGTATAATCTGCTGCATCCCTATTTGATAATGAACATATATTATTTACTAATGACAAATCCATGCCAAATCTGCTGTGGAGTAGTTTTCTTTGTACAACTCCAAATAAGCAGCTATGCCAAGTCATAAGAGGCACTTCATTGCTGAACAGTTAAACAGGAGTTTTGTATTAACTGGGATGTGTCCTTTGGAAAGAAGTTAGTAGTCATCTTTATCTTGTGAGGCTCTTTGGTTAATTGGCATGATTTTTTATTAATTGCTGTCTTAACTGACACAGCTGGAAGTTCTTGCATTGACTAGAATTGATAACGCTGATAATGTTTGAAAAATCCAGAGCTAATCCACAGTGAAATAATTTTACAGTCCCAGAGAATGAAAAGTCTAATTCTGTTTTGTAACACTCAATAATCCTGTTTATAATCTGAAAAAGTAATGTGTCATGTAGCCTTGGAGGCTGGTACTTATCAGCTGTTACTGAGTATTGAAACTGGATTCTAAGTCAGCACCTCATTAAAATACCCCTAAACCAGCTCTTTCCAAGCTGATGGCTTCCAGTTGGAAACTTAAATAAGTCTGTGATAAAGGAGTGCCAATGGAGACTTTTGTGAGCAGCCTGTCCATGTGCCCTGAGGTGTTTGTTTTAGAAGTGCAGTAATCATGAGAACTGTCAAAATCTACTTGAGTTAAAACACTTGTTCTGCTTTTACCTTGCTGAAATGGCAGTCTTTCTTGATAAGAACATTTAGATACCAAATCCATGGTATAACTGAATTACAGCCACCAGCTGTCCTCCCGAGACACTCTGTGTAACTCTGGTTGTCCTAAATACGTCCCTAAATTTGAGACTGTCATCTCCTAAAGGCTAATTCTGCCTCTAGTGCTATGTGTTTACCTGCTGACATGTAATTCATGCCCTGAAAGGCAGTTTTCAATGTCAATCACTGGTCATAAACCAAAGCAAACAGGCTCTTGTACACACATTGGAAAGCACAAAAACCACTGATGTGGAATTACCAAAGATGTTCTTCTACGTTACTTGTCATTGTTTAAACGGGTGCAAGCCTGAAGCCCCTTGGAAGTGGGAGGGGTGGTCTGGGTGGGAAAGCTTGGGATGGGAAGTAGCCTGTCAGCACTGGAACTGGAACAGCCAGGGAACACTGACATGGGCTGTGTGGGCACTTGTAGAGAGTTTGTCCTTTTGCACAATTAAATTATTTTTCCTGCTGGGAAAAATCAATTTTTCTCTGTGTCTCCTATTAGTGGATTTTGGCCCCATTTGCTGAGACAAGGCTGATGCTGGCTCCTCCAAAGAACTGGGTAAATGAGTTCTCTCTGTCCCCATTGGAATGGAAGCCAGGAAGACAAAATACACCAGAACTTTTGTTGTCATCCCCAGCTCTGTGTGTGGGTGCTGGATAATGTAGCAGGGTGCTGAACTCTTATTCCTTAAACCTTTAAAGATTTAAGAAGTATCATTTGGTGTGGTAAAGTTGTAGTAAAGCTCTTTGCCATGTAGCTCTCTAAATAAATACTGTTTCTTACTCACTGGTAGTCCAATACCTTTTACCAGCTCTGAAGGGTGGAAAAAAAATTTGGAATATACTTTTGAAAATTATGAGAAAGTACAGGGGAAAAAAACAAGAGGTGTAAGGAGCTTTGAGAGGCTTTTCCTTTAGAGTGCTCCAGGATTTTCTGTATTGGGTGGAGGTTATGCAATTGTTTCTATCCTAATGTTAACATATTAGGTTACAGGAATCTTTCCACTTAATTGAACAAACACAGGAGAGTATTTACGTAACTGAAGATCTGCAACTGCCAGCAGAATTAATTAGGAGAGGAATAATTAGGCAAACAGTAGTGTCCAAATGGTCCCAATAGAAAAATGTATTGCAATCCCAATAGAAATCTCATTAATGTTGTTGTTTCTGATGAGCTGTGCCTTTTGCAGTATCATAAAGGGAGGCAAATGTGGAAGGATCTCAGTGGGGTGTCAGCTTGGGTATGAGGCAGAAACAATATCAAGGTTTTAAGGTGTCTGGTCTCATTATTGTCACTTAGTCATGGCTGCAGCTCCACTATCTGCTTAAAAGCCTCCTGTGATTGAATCAGCCACTTTAGGGTGAAATAGGTACAAATGAGAACATTTCAGGTTAGTATTTGGTATGGAATTGTTGCTTCAAGCATGGGAAACAAGTTGTCTCTTATGCTGAGCAGATAAACCAGGGAAAATGAGACAAATGGAGCTTATTTCAAGTACTTGCTGCTTCAAAGAATGGAAAAGTTAATGAGCACATTATCTTAGACTTTCCACTGTAATGTCACTCATGCAGAGGAATTAAAAAAAGGTTAATGTGATGTCATATTTATAGTGGCTGTTCTAGGAAGCAGGTTCCTGCTCTGCAGTAACAAGGTCTGTCCCATGGCCAGTAAGGGAAAATACTTCAGAAATAATCCTCCATCAGGGAAGTTGAGTTTTCCCTATTTCCCTCTTCTTTAATCACCTGAGAATCTTTTAGCTCTGTTACAAATTACTGTGTTGTAATTCTGAGTGTGTTTTTCAAACTTGTTTCATAGGTGCATTGGAATGGACTGAACAGTATTGCACTGTGAGAACAGCTTTAATCAAAAGCTATCAGTAAAACAAAAGCCTTTCACAAGTAATCATTGAGAGATCCTAGCTTGGAAAAGCGTTACTTCCTCAGAAATAACCTCCTCCATGCCTTCCAGCTGGGGACTGGGGAGGTCAAGGGAGATGTTTAAGGGTCACAAATACCATCTGAGGCAACACTGGTAATATAAATTGTCTCACAGAACTCCAGTTTCTAACCGAGTTGGAATTCTGGCTTTCGTTACTCTGCTAGGGAGCTACAGGGCCCTCCTGAATTGATCTTTTAACAGGGTTTTGTTAACATTTTGATCAAACTACTGACAGCTGAGTAAATTAATTTGATTTTTAGTGATGGGTAAGTTAATCCATATCAAAATGTTCTAGGCTGCCAGTGTAGGCTGGAAAAGTAGTGCTTCTCTTTGGCACAGTGAAAGTTTGCAGTAACAGTTGTGTGCATTTTGTATTTATCTGTTCTCCTTCCCCTGTTAGCTATAGCTGCTGATGTTTTTCATTAACTTGGTTTCCTATTATGGCAGCAGCTCTGAATAAATATCAGTTAGGCTGGCCTCTTATTTATGTGCATGTCCTTAAAATGTGGCTATAAAATATTCATTAATTCTGGATTCCTGGGGCCATGTTCAGACACACACATCTCCTCCTTAGTGAAGAGAGAGAGGCACACAGGTGAGATTTTTATGACTTTCACTGTAGAGCCAGTGTTTGAAAACAGAGTGCAGAGATGGAAACAATTGCCTGTCAGTCTCTGAATGTGGCCTGGAGGAGAGGCAATGCTCCATACTTTGCTCTCCAGTCCAGAACACCTGGAAATACAGGATTCTGACTTCTTAAAATACACTGAATTTGATGCCACTTGTTACCTAATCACTTGTAGCATTAATGACAAAATCTTTCCTCTGCTGCTTTCTAAACACAACCCTTTTGTCCTGCAGCCTCGAGTTTCCAGGAGGGTGACCAGAGGAGCTGTGTGGGGCAGTGCTGCTTTTTTATTTAGAGTCAGGATTAAATGCTCGAGAGACAGTGTTTAGTGTTTGGACTCAGATGTTTATTAATTCTTATCTATGTCACAGTCTCACAAGCTGTGAGTTCTTGCTAACAAAGTAAGAAATGGCTCTGTCTCCATCTCTCTACAAGGCCTTGTAAGGATAAATTGTCCAGCCAAGAAATGACACCTTGATTATTTTTACTTTTAACCCAATAACCAACCACCC
>VXBB01016130.1:132502-154793 GCA_013399915.1 Illadopsis cleaveri | reverse complement strand
ATGGGGCATCCACAGCTTCTCTGGGCAACCTGTACCAGAGCCTCACCACCCTTAGTGTAAAGAATTCCCTCCTAACATCTAATCTAAATCTCTGCTCTTACAGCTTAAAGCTGTTCACCTTTGTCCTATCACTATCAGCCCCTACTTACTTCACGGCATTAAAAACTCCCCAGGAGAAATATCCGGCCTTTTTTGAGCTCGGAGGTCTGCATGCTCCTTATCTTGAGTGGGAGGAGACCCAAGTGATGGGAGAGGTGACCCTCAGGATGCAGAGGGCAGCAGGAATCCCCCAGGAGCTGAGTGAGTGGCTGGTGTGGGGTGGAGGAGCAGAGGAGCAGAGCTGCCCTTTGCCCACTGGCCCATGTGGAAGTGGACTTTGGAAGTGGCAACAGGGAGCAGAGGAAGGGCCCCAGCGGCGTCTGAGCAGGTGTGTGCAGCTGCTGCAGGGGGAGGATGGGGGTGGGAACTCCTGGCCAAAAATCAGGGTGGGTCCTTGGTGGGACTGAAATAATGGGTGCCTGGATGTTCGTGGCTGGGGGCTATTTAGGGCAAGGTTTTGCCTGGATGTCACCTAGAAAGCCACCAACTGAGCCACCTCTGTTCAGAGCTGTGTGTCTTCCAGTCCTGAAATTACCCCAAAGTGCCTTAAGCTTTGAGGGGGAGGAGTGAGGAGGGGTACAGACAGCATCTGGCCATCTCCCTGCATTGGGGAGGCCTGTAGTGGTGGCAGCGCTTTGGGTACTGATGCTGCAAGAGGAGACATGGGGGGCTTGAGGGTGACATCCCCCCGGCAGCTGGGGCTTCACCCATGTGCCACCCTGGGCTCTCCGCAGGATTTCTTCTTCTGCATGGGACTGCTATAAGCAAACCTGGTGCCTGCTTGGTTTCCACCCCATCCCATAGCTCACAAGAACAAACCTCCATTTCTCCCTGCATGCTCATTTCTTTGAGCAAAACTCCTTGCCCTGCCCAAAGCTTTGCCACCGTCCCCTCCCTTACTGCATATCAAAAGGGGTTTCACTGCTGTGTCACAGAGGTGAGGGTGATTTCTCACCCTCTCACAGCTTGAGAGGGCTGTGAGTGCTGCTGCTTTGCAGCTTGGAGTGCAGGAGGATCCTACCTGGGTATAAGAGGGCTGTTTGAGATAAGGACAAATTTTATAGCAGGGCCTGTAGCAATATGGCAAGGGGTGATGGTTTTAAACTAAAAGAGGAGAGATTTAGATTAGGTATTGGGAAGAAATTCTTTCCTATGAGGGTGGTGAGGCCCTGGCACAGGTTGGCCAGAGAAACTCTTCATCTCTGGAAGTGTGCAGCATCAGGTTTGATGGGGCTTTGGGCAATCTGGTCTAATGAAAGGTGTCCCTGCCCATAGCAGGTGGTTGGAATTAGATGATTTTTAAGGTCACTTTCAACCCAAACCATTCTGAGATTCTTGTTCTGGGAAGAGATGGATGTCTGTTGCTTTCAAGGGCAGACCATTTCATCCTGGTGTCTTAAAGGGAGCTTCAAGTGAAGGAAGATGTAGAGATGACTTTTTCTTGCCTCTGGCCATTTTGGAAAGGATCCTGGGTTTCCAGGATGCTCCCGAAAAGCAGAGAGTAGCTGGCAATGGGCTTCAAAGGGGGCTTTGAGGGGGTTGAAAAGCTGCTGATCAAACACACTGTGACTTCTCATTTGCAGGCCTCTAAAGCCATTTGGGGCTTAAAACCAGAGAAGATTTTGCTGGCAAGCTCGTGATGGAGCCCTGGGCACCTGCCCAGCTGCCCCAGCCCTGGGAGAGGCCTGCAGCCCAGGGCTCGTGGGCAGAGGGGCACCATGGCGCCCCGGCACCGCTCCGGCGGCACCTCCTGCCCGCGGGGCAGGCTCCTCGGCCCGGCTCCTGGCACGGGAGCCACCTCCCTGGTCACCCCCGGGATGAGGGCCACCACCCCCGGGGTGAGGGCCACCACCCCTGGGGTGACACCCGCCGGCCGGCTTCCCGCGCTGAGCACCCTGACAGCAGCTATCCCAGGCAGCCCTACTCCAGGTGAGATCCCTTTGATCTCTCTTCGTGGAAACATCTTAAAATAAGAATTGCCCATTTCACTGCCCTCATGGCTGCATAGGGGCACAGCGTGGCAGTAGGTGATGTCCAGCTGTTCAAGCAGCCCCATGACTCCTATATTCAAGGCTGCATTGCATTTGTAGCTCCAATTTCTTCTTAAAACTGTGACTTCTGTGGTTGCTGTTTGATGAGCTCCGTCTCAGCTCCAAGGTGCATTTTTCTTACAGATTTGATTAAATGCAGTTCTTTTTCCTAAGTGCAAGGTGAACAATAAAAATACAAGCAGTAATATAGGAGCAAGAGGCAGCCTGCAAGCTCAGCTGCTGAAACAGTGGAGAGTGGACGGATAAAATGTGGGCTGGAGCATGCTCTCAGTGCTGAGAAAGAGCTTCCAGCAAATCTGGGTTGATTTGCCTGAGTTATTGCCCTCAGTGAATTATGGAGTTGGTACGTGGGGGTTTGTGCTGAGGTTGTATGATGCAGAAGGGATATTAGGAAGTAAATTTTTTCTCTGAGGGTGGTGAGGCTCTGGCACAGGTTGCCCAGAGAAGCTGTGGCTGCCCCACCCCTGGGAGTGTTCAAAGCCAGGTTAGACAGGGCTTGGAGCACCCTGGTCACAAGGTGTCCCTGCCCATGGCAGGGGTTGAAATGAGATGCCCATTAAAGGTTCCTTCAAACCCAAACCATTCTTGGATTCTATAAAACTGAGCATCACCTGAAACTGCAGTGCACAGCTTTCTCATAGATGGGGATGGCAAAGCATCCAAATCTCCTCCTGCTCCTTCCAGGTATGATGCTGGACCAGTTTCTGGCTCTGCCACCAAGCAGGGGACCTGGCTTTATTTCCATCACCTTTTCTGCCTCCAAAGGTCCCAAGCAGGAGGGACCCTAGATGTGAGACCTTTCTTCCCCACATCCGTAGGTTGTGTTGTTTTCCAGGCAGGGGTATGAAGACCTCCACTGGCAGTATCCTGCAGCTGGCTACAGGGATGGCTACACCTACCAAAGCCACCAGTGGCAGCCAGTGGCATGGCAGGATGACAGAGGTATGGGCTCATCCTTTGGGGCTGGGGTGGAGGCAGCTTGCAGGAGAATGATAGTTTCCCCAGGATGGGTTTTTCTCCCAAGGCTTGCACATACCCAGGGCTGTCTCCTGCCCACACCCCTGGGTGGTGGTGCTCTGTGCAGCACTGGCTCCCTGTTTGCATTTAGGAAATGTGAACAGGAGCTAGGTGCACCCAAGGGATGTTTGATCTTCATTACAATGGCTGAAAACCTGTGTCATTCCTGGTTCCAGCCTGAGTTTGATGGTGCTATGTGATCAGGATAGCCAGGGCCTCTTCTTTGTTGTTTCTGGACTGAAAGGAAGAGGAGGGAGGAAAGAGAAAAGGACATCAGTGCTGTGTTGGCAAATGTGTACAAGGGATTATCATATCTCCACTGTGTTGGGATTATTTGGAAGCAAACTGAGTGGGGACGGCAAATTGCCTGACTCTTGGTTTTTCTTTTGCAACTTCATTGTTGCTCTGGAGGGGTCATGCTGAATCTTGATTCTCTCCAGACCTGAGACAGGGAGAGTCTTATGGCAAGAGTTACCGGGACCAGCACTACTACAGGGGCTACCACCCCAACCTGGCCACGGGCCCCCCAGGGCAGGACAGGTAAAGCTGGCGAGTCTCTGCAACCTTATGAAACTATCTGCTGCAAAATTAGCAGGTTTGTGGGTGGTTCAAAAACCTCAGACCTTCAGCATGTCTCCCTTTGCTCCCACCTGCAGGATACAGACCTACAGCTCCTCTGAGGAGAGCTACACCTCCACTGCCAGGAGGGAAGGGACAGGGGAAGGAGCCCTCAGCAGTGATTCTGGGGAGGCTGGTGACAAGCCCAAAGAGGTAACCTCAGGATGGGCAGGGGTGGAGGACAAGAATCTCTCAGAGATTTGGGAACAATCCATGTGTCTCCCTCCAGCTGAGAAAAGGGCCCCTTTGCTGTTATACTCAGTGCCTGACAGTCCCTGGGGATTATGACAGTGGGTTTTTAGTGTTGGTGATCTCTTCATCTGCTGGGATGTCATTCCTCCAGGTGCAGGGCTGTATGCTCAGCCCAGGAGCAGGACAGAAATCCAGGCTTAGTGGGATATTCTGCTGGGGGAGGGTCTGGAGAACAAGCCTGATGAGGAGAGGCAGAGAGGACTGTGGGAGATCAGCCTGGACAAAAGGAGGCTCTGGGATGACCTTGTCACTCCACAATTCTCTGAAAGGAGGCTGGAGCCTGGTGGAAGTCAGGGTCCTCTCCTACATAACAAGTGACAGAACATGAGGAAACAACCTTAAGTCGTGCCAGGGAAGGTTTAGGTTGGACACTAGGAAAAATTTCTTCAAACAAAAGGGTTGTCATACCCTGGCATAGGCTGCCCAGGGAGATAGTAGAGGCACAATCCCTTGGATCTTAAAGACATGTAGATGTGGCAGCTGAGGACATTTTAGTGGTGAACATGGCAGTGATGGATTAATGATAGGACTCAATCTTAGAGGGCTTTTCCAACCTTAATGATTCCATGATTCCATGATTCGATTCTTCCTAGGTAGCTGACAGCTGTGCGTCATTGTCAGTTCTGTCCACTGAGTCATGCTCCACCACACCTGTGTTTTTGCCAAGAGAAAATTAAAAGATCAAATCAAAGCTGCTCTGGTGATTTTGCTCCTGAGTGATGCTTTTTTGGGTTTTCAAGCCCCATCTCCTTGGCTGTGGTGAGGAGTTCATGTTAGGGCTAGGAAAGCTGTCAGACTACAGCTGTGGCTGTAGTAATGTAAATTATTTTTCTAAGCTGTTGGGTGAACCCAAGCTGGTGTAGGGTGTGAGCTGCTCAGATGGGAATTGGCTGTGCTGTTCCTGCTGGGCACTTTCCTGGAGCAGCAGAGCCTGGCCCACTGCCTGGGGGCAGGAAATCAGCAGTGTCCCTAGTTTTTGAGCCAGGTTTGTGTGCTCTCCCTTCCTCACAGCCCCCGGGCCAGCCCAGCCTGCTCCTGCAGTACCATGAGTCAGGACTCAGCTCCAGCAGCCATGAGCTCAGCCAGTACATCCGTGATGGTGCTGACAGCTGTGACCCTGTGCTTCCAGGGTCCTGGAATGTGGGACAAACAGGTGAGGTGAAATGGGGGGCTCTGACAAGGGGGAAGCAAGGGAATAAATGGCTGGTGGTAGGATATTGGCTGTCACTCAGCTTGGTCCTCTCCTGGGGGAGGTTGTGCAGGCACAAGGCATGACTAGGGGGGCTGCAGGGTGAGTGAATGGTCTGGGGGCTCTGCCTGGGTAGGTGTAGGAGCTGCTGTGCACATCTGCTGCTTTGGGGGACAATTCTTGCATAGACAGGTCAGTGGAGGGCTACTTGAATTGGGGGACAAGGTTGGGACTTGGTCAAGTCCTCCATAGTGGATGTGGTGTGTGATCTGTGTGAGTGGCTCACAGTGGCCTTTGTGTCATTGCAGGGGGGCCCTCGGTGTCTACCCCGACCCCAGCAGTCCCCCTCAAGTTCCCACAGCTGCACACAGCACTGTGCTTTGGAGCTGGAGGCCACCTGGTGCTGGCGTGTCCCCACAACCCTGCTGAGGGACAGCTAGCCCATGTCGAGCTGCACAGCCTGGAGGTAGGACACAGCTGGCCCTCCAGGCCCCCATCCCCTCCCTGGAGTGGCTCCTCTTGCCCTGAGGGATGCAAACATGGTTCATAACCTGAGCAGCCTCCTCAGCAGCCTTGCCATTCCCTGCTCCATCATGCCAGCCTGTGCCTGGGTCGTGCTTTCAGCCTTCAGCTGTGTAACCCTTGGTACCTGTGACCTGCTCAGAGTGATCCCTTCTCATGGGGACAGGTGTGGTTTGTACGCCTCCAAAGGACAACTCCACTCATCTTCCTGAGGTGCTCCAATACAGGGGCCTTGTCCATGCCCCGAGTCTACCACAGCATTCCAGTCTCCTATTTTACCTCCAGGAGGAGGCAGATGCCATCTCAGCAGACATTTCTTTACTGGACCTTAGCACTGGAGTCTGTGTAACAGCTTAGGGTCTGTGCCCTGTGGTTACCTTAAGACAGCACTGGGTTCATTGGCACTGTTGAATCCTTGGCCAAGGCACTGCCTTTCCAATAGCCCAGCTGGGGCTGGTCTGATTGCTGGAGTC
Source organism: Illadopsis cleaveri (assembly GCA_013399915.1). Classification (NCBI taxonomy): domain Eukaryota; kingdom Metazoa; phylum Chordata; class Aves; order Passeriformes; family Timaliidae; genus Illadopsis; species Illadopsis cleaveri. Next base: position 148,572 of record VXBB01016130.1, on the reverse strand, counting down.
CAGCTGCTGAATTTACTTTTGTTTTTTAGGCGATCCTTCAGGGCACAGAAGAGCTGGAGGAGCTGCAAGCCTTCCCTGGGCCCCTGGCCAGGTATGACAGCACAGGCAGGTCCAGGAGCTGTGTCCTCCTGGCTGTCTCCTTTGTGAGGAGACGGGGGCTCAAGGCAGACTCGAAGGGTCACCGTGGTTTTGAGTTATCTACAAAGGCCATGTCTAAGTTCAGGATGGGAGCCCAGCCCCTTTGATGCAGTGTGGGTTGGTTTGGATCGTGGGATATGGTTTTTTGAATATTTATAGGATGTGGGTTTAGTGTGGTTTGTACATCTGACCTTATTTTGTACTTCTTTTGTCTCAGAAAAATGATTTTTTTTTTTTTTTTTGTTTCTTTGGATGTCTAAAACCCTGGGTCAACCTGTGGCTTAGCTTTTCCTTAGGTTTTTGTCCCCTGAGATGGCTGAGCCACAGCAGGGTCAGAGCCAGTATGTCCCTTCATCCCAGTGTGAGCCTGGGGATGAATCAGGCTGTGTTGCATCAGGTGGTCTCTATTTCTGGCCACTCCCAACCAAAGGAGGGAGAGAAAAGGAAAAAGCATTTACTGAATAGAAGAGCTGTGTATACACAGAAGCTGGGTGGAGGATCTGGAGCTCCCCCTGTTTTCTGCTCTCGTGAGACACACCTGAAGTGCTGCAAATAGTTCTAGTGCCACCTGCATAAGAAGGACATGGAACTGTTGGAGCAAGTCCAGAGGAGGATAAAGGGACTGGAGCAACCTCCCTATGCAGACAGGCTGAGGAAGTTGGGGCTGGAGAAGAGAAAGTTGTGTGAAGACATCACAGCACCTTTCAGTATCTGAAATGACTACGAGGAATTCAGGGAGTCTCATTGTCAGGAACTGTAGAGACAGGACAAAGGGGAATGAGTGCAAATTGAAAGAGGAGAACTTTAGGTTAGATATGTGGAAGAAATTCTTCCCTGTGAGGGTAGTAAGGCCTCAGGTTGCCCAGAGAAGTGGTGGATGCCCCATCCCTGGAAGTGTTCAAGGCCAAACTGGATAGGGCTTGGTCTGGTGAAAGGTTTGGTCTGGTGAAGCTCTAGATGAGCTTTGAGCTCCCTTTCAACCCCCAGACCATTCTATGATTCTGGGTTACCACTTGTGCCAAAGGGTACATTGGGAATCTCCATGTAATATACTGGAATGATTGAGTCAGGATCAATATCTCCACCTGTAGTTTCTCTCTCATGTCTCATCCACTCTTTCCTTCTAACTGTGTGGTTATTTAATGGTATGGCAGCACTTCTGCCTGGCTTGCACGTAGCTTAAGGGTTTCTGTTTCAGTCCCAAAGGGTTTCTGTGGTCACACAAGTGACCCTCCACTCTGCCTCCACACCAGATTGTGCCTGCAGCCTTGGACATCCATGGGTGTAATGGCAGCATAGCAAATCCAAACTGTTTCTTTGCAGATGGATGGAGGAAAATATTATCAGGAGGGCAAAGAGTGAGTTTGAAATGTACTTTGTATCCCTGAAACACAGAGATCTGCTAAGAGACACAATAAATTTGAGTGTGTTTGAACTTAAGAGTAGTCATTGGTACTGGAGATCTTCTTTCCTCCAGCTCCTGATTGGAATCATTGGCATCCCCATCAGTGAACCTGGGGACTGAGCTTTGCCTTGGGTTTGTTTGATGCTTCTTTCTGCTGCTGCAGGGAAGATCTGCACAAGGTGGATGTGATGACATTTTGCCAGCAGAAGATAACTACAGGATGTGATCTCTCAACACAGAGGGGCAGAGATTCCTCTCTCCTCTGGAAACTCCTGGTCCTCCTCTGCCGACAGAACGGGGTAGGTATCCCATAGAGGAGGATGACTCTTTTGATCTTGAGAATGAGACAAGTAATATGTCCTTAGGTGCCTCTTGATCCAGTTGCTGTTTTTAGGGGAAGGGGTGTACCTTAAGAGGATCTGATTTCCATACCACTAGCCCTCAGTTTGATGCTGGATATTTGGAGCAAATCCTCCTCCATGATTACTTTTTGTCCTTGGAAACTACCAACAGCCCAGTGAAGGGGGCTGGTGCCACATTTGGTGCCACCTTCATTGAGGAGCCAGCACTTACGCATAAAAGGGGACAATTCCCTTAATCCACTGAAATCCACCCAATCCAGTGTGTAGCTGCTCATTGGAAGCAGGTGGATAAGGTCATCAGAGGGAGAGTTGTGAAGGTCTTGCTAATTGTGCTGAGTCCTTTTCCTTCCAAACCTGCGTGCTGGTGGCCAAACCAACTGGTCTTGTTGGGGGGATGCACTGGGACAAGGATACAGATGTAAGAAGGGTGCAGACTGGAAGTGCTGTCAGCCTTTGCTCATGAGACAGTCTCCACGTGCCTCATGCCTTCCCTCCCCCAGTCCATGGTGGGCTCGGACGCGGCCGAGCTGCTGCTGCAGGACTGCAGGCAACAGGACAAGTACAGGAGGCAGGAGCCTGCGGCCAGCCTGGCGGGCCTGGCCGACGACGAGTGGGCGCCGCGCGTGCCGGGCACGCTGGACCTCATCACTGGGGAGGTCCCTCCCGTCGTGGAGACACAGGCACAGATCGTGGAGAAGTTCACCAAGCTCCTCTACTATGGCAGGAAGAAAGTAAGTGGTGAGTGGGATCCAGGACGTGGGGCTGAAGGTTTTTTTCCTTATCGGACCTGTTGGCCTCTTCAGACAGGTTTTAAAGGGAAGGGTGGTCGAGAAGTGACTTGTGGTTGGGGATCCACAACCCTCCAAGCTGTGTTTGTACAACAGGACTTATGGCAGTGATTTCCCTCCACTGGGAACTTCCCAAGTGAAGAGGAGATGCAGAGGCTTTTACCAGCACTTCTACCACATTTAGTTTCATACAGTCCTAGAATAGTTTTCTTCGGAAGGGACCTTATAGGTCATCTTGTTCCACACCCATCTACAGCTGTGTGATCTCACGGGATTCCCAAGGCACAAGGAGAAGAGAGCAGGGTTGCAGTTTGGGTGCCCAGGCTGGGATCCCACAGCATTGAGAGCTAACAGGCAGTACAGACCTAGAAATCTAAGGGACACAACATTGCTTTGAAGGCCCAAGTTCTTGTAAATTTTCAAGGTAGAGAGACAAACGGACCTGGAAGAGATTTTTGGAGGATGCTAATTAAAGCCAGAGCAGTTATTGGGACTCCTCTGAGCTGGGGGAGCAGAGGAGGGGGGCAAGCAGAGTTCGTGCTAACCCTATTTCTTATCCCCCTCAAATGCAGGAAGCTCTGGTCTGGGCCATGAGAAACCAGCTGTGGGGCCATGCCCTGTTCCTCTCTAGCAAGATGGACGCTCGGACCTACAGCTGGGTCCTCACTGGGTAAGTTGAAGAAGCTAAAGCAAGGTATGGTGTTCCACGGCTGACTTTCCAAGCCTGCTATCCCTTCAGTGCCTCCTGAAACTGGAAAAGAGCATTGATTCCAGCTGGAGCCTTTCCAGAGGGGGCAAAGGGGACAAAGGGCATCCACCCAGATAGGCCTGAGTCCTTCAGGAGAAACCAAGTGGGAGGCTGGAAAGCAGGAGGAAAGCCATGCCCTGGAGGTGGAGGATTGATTCATTCTGAGTCTTTGGCTTTGCCCATTCTGCCCCAGCAAAGACAGCCAAGGTGCAGGGGGAGCTGGGCCATCTTCACTGTGATCCAGTCTAGTCCCAGCTGTTCACCCACTCATATGAGCATTTTCAGGTGGAATTTAATGTACTTAATCTGGATTGGGTTGATCCCTTCAGTGAGAGTTAAGCAGAAATCTTCTGTCTTGTGGAACCCAAATCCTTTTAAGGTTTTATGCAGTGTTGTCCTGGAGACCTGCCTTCTCTGAAGGTAATACAGATCCTCATCCCCAGAGGCTGGTGGTTCTCTCTGTCTCCTATTTACAAGGGCATGGAGTGATAGGATAGGGAGGAATGGCTTGAGCTGAAGGAGGGTAGATTTAGATTAGATGTCAGAAAGAAATTCTTCCCTCTGAGGGTAGAAAGGCCCTGGCACAGGTTGTCCAGAGAAGCTGTAGCTACCCCATCCCTGGAAGTGTCCAAGGCCAGGTTGAACTGGGCTTGGAGCACCCTGGTCTAGTGGAAGGTGTCCCTGCCTATGGAAGGAGGGTTGGACTAGAAGGTCCCTTCCAACTCAATCCATTCTTGGATTCTCTGGGAAACCCCTCAAGACATCAGTTTCCTGGGACATTTGTGATGTACTCTGGGAGGTGAATGAAGATTTGGGGTCCTGGGGTGCAGCCCTTCTCTGCTGTCTCCTCACAGGTTCACCAGCACACTGGCCACCAACGACCCACTGCAGACCCTCTTCCAGCTCATGTCAGGAAGGATCCCTCAGGCAGCACTGGTCAGTGAGCTAGAGCCTGGCCCTGGCATGTGTTCCCCTGTGCTGTCACCTGCCTGTGACACCCACCTTCTGATGACCATCTCTGCTCACCTTTGCTCTCCTCCTCTCCCCGCAGTGCTGTGGGGATGCCACGTGGGGGGACTGGAGGCCCCACCTGGCTGTGATGTTGTCCAACAAGGTTGGAGACACGGAGCTGAACCACCGAGCCATTGTCACCATGGGAGACACTTTGGGTGAGCTGGGATCGGTGGGAGCAGCCGTAACAGGTGCACTGGAATGTCACCATGCATGTCCACACTGAGATGGTTGTGTCTGTGTGATGGAAGGGGTGAAGTACCAATGGATCCTCAGATACATCAGGCCCAGGCACCTCCATTAGCTGCTCTTGTGGAGGCACCTGAAGCAGTTGGGCCCAGGGAAGCTGTAGGTAACTGCAGGGACTGAGCCCTTGCTCCCAGTGGGGGGATTTTATGCCAATGGTGGCACTCTGCAAGAGTTGGAGTTGCCCCTGCTCAGGCTCACCCAGTTCTACCATTGAACTGAAACCTCCTGAAACAAAAAGCAGCAGCTGGGGAAAACAGACAAAAAACAGGGAAAAGGGAGGGACCAGGGTCTGCGTGGGCAGGAAGGTAAGGCAGTTGGGTTTGCATTTTTGTGCCTCCAAAGCAAAGCTGACCATGTGGTAATGTTCTCAGGACTAATTGTTTGTCTTTTTCTCCCATCCAGCCAGCAAAGGAGCAGTCGAAGCAGCTCATTTCTGCTACCTGATGGCAGATATTCCTTTTGGATACTTTGGAGCAAAGGCAGATCGCATGGCCCTGCTGGGCAGCAGCCACCGGTGAGCAAGCACTGGAGGCTGGGGGTCTTGCCACAGTCACATGTCCCACGTTTTCCCCATCGCTGGGATCTCACTTTTATGCAAAAGCAATCTCTGGTTGAGGTTTTTTCCGCTGCTAATGGGCGCTCTGTGTGCGGCTGTCTGGGGAGGGAGCTCTGCTCCTGCTCGCTGACTCCGCCCCTCTCCCCTGCAGCCAGGCGTTTTCCCAGTTTGCCAGGACAGAGGCCATCCAGAGGATGGAAATCTTCGAGTACTGCCAGCAGCTACGACAGCCCGAATCCTTCCTGCTCCCCTTCCAGGTAGGGGATATGCTCAACTACATTTTGTGCCAGGAGCTCAGACTTGCCCCAAAACATCCACTCATCTCCCTGAAGCCTAGAATTCAAGCTGTTTCTGAAGCTTGTCCCCTTACTGGGCTTTGGGAATGATGGGGAGATTGCCTTGGCCAAGAGACTCACGCAGGGAGATTTTGGGGTGCACAGTGTGATCAGTGCTTTCTCAGCTCTCATTGCCTTCCTGCTCTCTGGGTGACAGGTGAGCTTTTCTTATTGCAAAGCAGCACTCAGCTGTTGCTGCCTTGGGCACTATGGATTTGGATGGATACATCCCTGGAAGTGTTTAAGGCCAGGCTGGATGGGGCTTGGAGCGACCTGGTCTAGTGGCCATGGCAGGGAGCTGGAACTCGATAAGCTCTAATGTCCCTTCCAACCCAAACCATTGTAGGATTCTATGAAGCTGCCGTGCTCCTCCCTGCCTGGTTCAAGGAGGGGCAGCTGGATGCCTCCATGGGGATGGCTGGAAGTGGCCCCAAGTTGCAAGTGACGTCTGGGTGCATGATCCAAGGCGCACACGAGTCACGCTGGGATGATGTGCTGTGGCACAGGGCACCCACAGCCCTGCCCATCTCCCTTCTCCATAACCGTGTCTGCTCTGCTTCCCTCTCCCCAGGTGTACAAGCTGCTGTACGCCTCCCGCCTGGCTGACCACGGGCTGCCAGCCCAGGCGCTGCAGTACTGTGAGCACATCTGCACGGTGCTGCTGCGCGGGGACCCCGCCGCCCACCCTGCCCTGGCCCGGCAGCTGCTGAGGGTGAGTCTGCTCCTCCTGTGTGGAAAACCAGGTTCACTTTTTTGGTAAATTTTAAGAAATAGGTTTAATAAAAAATAAGACAATTAGGAGACAGAAAAAAAAAAGCAAAGTACAACTGGGCCGGGTGACTTGGCATTCAGCCAAGTGCACAGCCTGCTATTTCAGAGGCTTTTATAAAATACTCTTTCTATTGCATCAACCTGTTGCCTATTTAAACTTTTCCAAAAACTAGTTTCTATATTTCAGGAGCTGTTTAGCATGGTTCTTCTTTGGGTCCACCTTTTTAGAGAATGTGTGTTTCTTGGATGTGTTCTTGTTATTACCTTCAGCTTGGGCCTTGGTCCCCAGCTTCCACAGATGGTTGGTGTTGATAATTGGTATGTCAGCAGCAGGGTCTCCATTATATGTTTGCTGGATGTTATTTTAACCAAACAATTCTAAACCCCGTGGATTTAGGGTAGAAAACAAAGGTATTATGTTGGCTGCCAAGTAGGAGCAGAGTTATTTGGAAACAAAGGATGTTTTTGAGTCTGGAGGGGTTTTCTGAACTTCTAAATGTCACAGACTTAAGAAGTGAAGTCTTAAGTGCACATTTACCGTCCAGCACAACTTCTACAATTCTCTTTACCTCTGAGGTGTGTGTTCTGGGCTGACACTGAGAGGGAGCATGGCCCAGCTTGTAGCACCAAGTGCAGCCCCTCTACTTCCTGAGCATGGGGCTAGGGCAGAGATGGGTGAGACCAAATGTCCCAGGTCCCCCAGGAAGGTGGGGCTCTCACAAGGCCAGGGGAGTGCTGAGGCTTCTTGTCACCTTCCTCCATCCTTTAGGACCAGCTTGGATGGGGCTTTGAGCAACCTGGTCAAGTGGAAGGTGTCCCTGCAAATGGCAGGGGGATTGGAACAAGATGAGCTTTAAGGTCCTTTCCAACCCCAAAACCATTCTGTGATTCTATGAAAGGTGCTAAAGCCATGGTGCTCTGAGGTGAGGGGCAGTAAGATGCTTGTCTGAAGTGGGTGCTGCGGAGTTCACACAAAATTTGGCTGGCACTGCTTCCTCACCCCGTCATGGAAGTCTATTTACTATCTAACAGTCTCTCAGATCTGCCATGCTGCTGGAGATAATGCTTCTCCTGGGAGAAAACACTTTAATCTGAAAAACTAGTGCATTCGTAGATGCTCTTGTCTTTGATGTTCTAGACTGTGTTACAAATTATGATACACATTAGTGTTTGATTAAGACTTCCCCTCTTTTGAAGCTGGGGACGATATACAACCAGGTGCTGCTTCATTAATACTGGATCAAAGTGCACATTAGCTTTTGGATTAAACATTCCCCCCGTTTAGGAGTAATCATGCTTATAATTTCTTTTTTCCTGTGATTGATTTAGAATGAGCATAGGTGTGTTTGTAAAGAGATGGGACAGTGGTAGTGCAGGCTCCTGGCTGGCTGCTGGGTTACTTTGTTCTTGTGCTCAGTCCCAAGGTGGGGTCTGGCTGTGCAGGTCCTATCCTTGCTGTAAACTCACAGGGCTGGGAAGTGTGTTTTGTGCTGGTTTAGAGTTTGTTTATTGAAAGTTCAGGACTAGAAAGAAATGGCTGCTGGGGACTGGTGCAGGAAGGTATAGCTGAGTCTTGTGTGGCTGTGGAGGGTGGCTGTGTTGCAAAGTCACTTTTGGGTGGCTTTTGGTGGCCCTCAAGGTGGCAGCCTTGTGGCAAAGCATTGAAGATAAGGGACCATGAAGTAGCCAGGGGAAACTTGAGAAATCCCCAAGAATCTTAGAATGGTTTGGGTTGAAAGGGACCTTAGAGATCATCTAGTTCCAACTCCCCTGCCATGGGGGACACCTTCCACTGGATCAGGGTTCTGGTGGGCTGATAACAGCAAAAGAAAATTCAGTAAAGATGTGGATGAAAAGTGATGCTTTGAATGCCATCTCCCCTCACCCAGCTGTCTTTAAACTGGATTCTTGTCTAAACAACTCCTTCAGACAGGGACTTAGCTCTGCAGAGAGCCCTTCATCTCACCTTGGACTCCTGGGTCACCCTAGAAGTGTCTCTTGCTCCACTGATGGGAGCTGGAGGCCCATGTCACTGACATGGCTGCAGCCAGGGCAGCACAGACCCTCTTCTGCAGGAGAAATTAAATATACAGCAGCAATACTGCAGAGAGGGACCTGGGGGAGATAGTGGAGCATGGAAAAAATACTGAGCAGCAGCATAACAGGATGCTGTTACAAAAGAAAAGAAAAAAAAAACCCACCAATGTTATAGTGTCATTCTGGGTTGTGAGAGTACAGCTGGCATATCTGAGACAAGGAGGTGATAATCTCCTCGTGCTGGGGTCTCAGGGGTCTTGGCTGGGGCCTGTTTGGGCTGCTGCATGTGGAGACAGGGCTAAATTGGAGTGAGTGTGACGGTGGAGAGCTGGGGTGATAAGAGATTGAGGGAAAAATGACCTCTGGAGAAGGGCTGAGGGTTATTTCTTCTATGCAAGATATGGTGGGGGAGAAAGGGGTATGAGGGATGTGATAACAGCCCTCCAGCACACAGGAGGCTGCTCGTGGGGGATGCTGCCTGGCTCCTCTCACAGCTTCCATGAGAGCAGGGATAGAGAGGCTTAATTTGCAGTAGGGAAGATTTCACTTAGATATTAAGAAAATACTCTTTAGCTCTAACGACATCAAGCATCAGGACAAGCTTGTGAGGCTGTGAAATCTTCTCAGAGATTTGTAAATACAGATCAAACACCAGCTCCCATCCATCCTCATGGGGTAGGTGAGGAGCTGATGAACTGCCCTGGGAGCTGGGCTTTTTCCAGGGCTCCTGGTGGGATGTCCTGCAAACTTGCCAGTGCCCCAGGATGGCTGTTAGGGGGGATTAAATCATTAAATCACTCATTTTTCCTCAGTGGGGGAAAAGGATGGTGATAGTTACCCATCTCTTTGATGTGAGGAGCATCTTTGACACAGTATTTTGGCATCTCTGTGGAGGTGCTGACCCAGCCCTGCTGAAGCTGTGGGGCATGCGATGGGCTGGCCCCTCTGTGGTGGTGTGGGAGATGGAATAAATCCTGCACGAGAGGCTGGTGTTATTTTACCCCCCTTTTACAAAATGATGCTGTTTTCCTGAGCCTGTGTGCCCAGCCCTGTGTGAGGGATCCCTGTGGATCTGACACGTGTGACAATCCCTGCTGTCCCCTGGCCCTGCAGCTGGCCGAGAGGCTGAAGCTCTCCGACCCTCTGCTCCTGGAGATGCCAGAGCAGGACCAGGAGGTAGAGCCCGACTGGCTGGAGCAGCTCCGAGCCTGCTGCCGGGAGTGGGAGGTAAGGAGGAGCCAGGATGCAGTGGGACAGCTGCTCTGTATTGTGATTTGTCTGCATCCTCCTCCTCTCCCCTGAATTTGAGCGGATGGAGGCTCAGAAGTTGTTGTTCTTCTTTGGCTTGTGAGTTCCAAGATGTGGTCTCTGCTCTGGGACCTGCAGATTCAGTGGGAGCAAGGGGCTTGCAGTGCCTGAGGGCTGCAGAGCTTCCCACAGGGCAAAGCTCTCCTTGTTTTGGCTGAAGGAGGGCAGGCACGGGCTGGTGGGTGAGTGATGGTCTTCCTTTGCAGGGAGGACATTGCGGAGGTCAGTGGTGGGGTGTCACCTTGTGGGTGTACTCTTGGGTCTTTTAACTATGGCCTGGTGCTTGGATTAATGCTCTTCATTCAGATTTCACATCTGCTTTTGGTTTTGTGGCCTTTTCCATCTCGTTTCCCCTCCTGCCTGCCCTCAGGGGTGCTGCAGCCCCTCTCACTTACTGGGAAAGAGCTGTGTCCATGCTGGTGTGGGTCTCTTCTGCAGCCTGGGGTGGGCTGTGAGCTCCAGATCCACGAGCACTGTGCTTTCCTTAGCACTGGCTTTGTGGTTTTCTTAGTCTTTGTCCCGTGCCATCCTTTTCCCTATCCATTTTACTGCATTTTCCCTCTGCAGGTAGAAGATGATATTCCTCCAGAAGTGGCACCCACTCAGCTGGAGCCGCCCTGTGCTGTTCTACCCACAGCAGGTAAATAAAACAAAGCAGCAGGTTGTGGGCTCCCCAGTGGGCTCTCCCTGCATGGAATTGTGCTGCCATGGACTGGGAAGCAGCTTCCCAATCCCTGGAGTTTTTACCAACAGCAACTCCTTGCTCCTTGCATCCCTCCAGAGCTCCAAGGCTGCTCCTGCCTGGGTGCATCCCTCAGGCATGGGCTGCAAAGCGAGGGCTCGATGCTCGTGTCCTCCTACAAAGTCTGAGTAATTGGGCCTAATTACCACAGCCTCGGGGTCCCTGTGGGTGCCGTGGGAGGAGAAGAGGAGCTCGGGGTGGGTGCTGGATGAGCCTCCCAGCTGAGCCTCGGGAGACAGCCCCATTCCCAGGCAGTCCTCTGAGGGTTCAAACTGGAGCTGAACTAAAGGGATTTCACACTTACAGAGCAAAGGATTCAGGAAGGAGCTCATCCTGCTGTGTGCCAGGCTGCAGGATGCCTGCTGCTGAAGACCCAGCATTTCTCCTTCCCTGCTGCCTCTTTGATCCCTTTGCTTCACCCTTTGGTGACCCCAAGAGTCCCCTGCTGTGCCAACTCACCCAGAGGGCCCAGAAACACCAAGATGAGGAACACAGCCATGGCCTGGTGTCAAGGGAAGGGCAGGGGGGCCTTTCTTTCCCAGCTGGGCAGGCATCCATTGAGATGTCCCATTGAGGAGAGGTCAGGGGAAGGTATTGCTTCCCATCCACCTCCATCAGCAGGACACTCCCACACAGCCCCCTGCTCCTTGGATCTGGCTTTCTACTGGGAATGCTGGCACTGAAGTGTGGAGAGCAGAGGCTGGTCCAGACAGGATGAAACACAACTAATTCCTCCTAAGCCGTTTCTCCCTATCAGCTTTCCCTGCTGCTGCCAAATTCCTTTTCAAAGAGCTCTCCCAGGCAGTAAAAAGGATCATCAATCCTGATTGCCTTCTGCTGCTATCAGGGCTGAGACTATGATCTTCCTTCCCTGGAAGGAGGTTGCAGGTATGATGATCCTGTTGGCTTGGCTTCTCCAAGCAGCCAGGTCTGCTCCATGTGGTCTCCACAGCTCACCTTCCCTATGCTTGGCCCTTTTCTTCAATGTGAAGCCCATCCAGAGCCACCATCTGAGGGACCTGCATGCAGAGAAAGCTGGCTTGGTGCTGAATCCATCCATCTCGGAAAGACAAAGCCCTAATCAGGTGCCAAGCTGGGATTCACATGGTCCTCCCTGACTGGCTCCAGCTGAGCTTGCCAGGCAGCATGAGTTTGAGCATCCATCCATCCTCCTTGTGAATCTTGAGCATCTCCAGGCCATGTGGGAGCAGCTCATGGGTGTGAAGCCAATCCTGAGTGGGCTGGAGGTGATGCTGGCAGCAAAGCAAAGAGTTTGATAGCACCGCATCAAGAGGTGCCTTAATCCTTCCCTATGGGATCTAGGTCCTGCCTGCCATGCCTCACAGCAGTGGGAGAGGAATTTCCCAGTGCCCAGTGTTTCTGGCAGGAGGCTGCTGAGCTGGAATAAGCAGGACACACACCTGGGACCAATGAGAGTGTTAAATAAAACAAAACCTGCTCGCTCGCCTTTCAAACAAAAAAAAATCCAAGCTTGAATAAATCTGCTTAAAGCGAGGAGTTCATCCGTGGGTGCTGCTGTGGAATAGGAATGAAGATGGTGAATCTTTCTTGCTCTGGGTGTGCAGCAGGAGTGGAGGAAAAGGCTGGAGCCCTCAGACTCCTTTGAGCTGCTGTGCGTGCTGCTCGCAGGCTCTTTGCTTCCATAGCATTCCCCTTCTGAGTTCATTTATAACCTCAGGCACATTCCCAGGATTTAAAAAGAAAATTTCCTCCGGTCTTTTCCAGCCCACCTTCCTTGAAACCTCTGGAAAGTTTCTGTTGCTGTGCTGTGTCCTGCCTCCTCCCTTGCCTGGTCCCTGGAATCTTTCCTCACTCCCCCAGCTCATGCTGATGTGTAATGGAAAAGGGGAGAAATATGTGCAACAGCCCAATAGAATTATAAACATACAAGAATTGTAAACTCCTGAGGTATGGGGGGTTTTTTGCAGATGAAGAGCCTGGTAATGAGATTCCCCACAGTGAAGGCTACCAGTATGACCAGTGGTTCGAACCTGTGCCATCCCAGGGACTGAGCTCCCAGGAGGACATGTCCTTCAGATCCCCAGCACCTGCTCAGGTCATGGCATCGCCTCTGCCCAGCACTGGGAGAGATCTGCAGCCCCCAGTGCTCAGCCAGGGGACACCTGCCTGTCTGGGAGGGGATTTTGCTGAGCCCCCTCCACAGCCAGTGCCACCAGCAGGTAAGTGCTGCAGCCTTGTTTCTCTGCAAAAATCACACAACCTCAGAATGGTTTGTGTTGGGAAAGGACGTTAAGCATCATCTTGTTCCAACCCCCTGCTATGGCAGGGACACCTTCCACTAGACCAGGCCCCATCCAACCCGGCCTTGGACATTTCCAGAGATGGGGCAGCCACAGCTACTCTGGGCAACCTGTGCCAGGGCTTTACCACCCTCACAGCAAGGAATTTCTTCCTTAGAAGTTGTCTTTGAGATGCACCAGTTCACCCTTGCCACTTACACCCTGGTGCTGGCAGGAACCAGAATGGCCTTTTGCATCTCTTGGGGGCCATCTTGGCCACCACATGGATGGCTGTGCTCTGGCATGGTAGAAGCTCTGGAAATACCTCTCATGGATAAATCCATAGCTCCACAGATCAAACCTTGACTGTGTCCTTCCCTTTGCTCCACAGGAGAAGCTGAGAAGCCCTGGGGTGGTAACCTGTCCCCTGGAGGGGTGCAGCCAGCCCTCCCTGCAGAGCAGGTGAGTCAGGGGGGCCAGGAAGACCATCTAATTGAGTTTCCTGGCTGGATCTGGCACGTGTTGATCCATCCTTCCATGCACTGAACTTGCATGGAATCCCCCAATCATTGTGCCAGTTGTTCTCTTGGGTGAAAGCTGTGCCCTGCTGGGGGTGCTCTTGCTGTGTAAGGCATGTGGGGGGTCCCTGGGTGTGGAGCAGTCCCAGGGGGGCTCTGGCCATGCTCGGTGGAGCTCCTGAGGGAACAGCTTCCATGTGTGATGGCAGGAGGAGTTATGGAGCAGGACTCGGACTGTCTCAGAGACCTCCACGGTGTCCCTGGGGGACAGCCGGCCCTCCGTGGACAGCGCCGATGAGGACGCTGCTGCAGAGCAGGCAGAGGCCACAAAGCCAGAGGAGGACAAGGTGAGCATGCCAGAGCCATCATGAGCCTCATGCACTGAGCTTGCCTGTTCCTGATGCCAGCCCTGCCCCTGGAAAAATGGTGCTCCACTCCCACCAGGCACTTGGAGGACCCTGGCATCCTCCCCTTCTTATCCCTTTCCATTCTTTTCCCCTGTTTCCCAGAGCTCTGGATTCAGATGGTTTGGCTGGTTTCGGTCGAAACCCTCTAAGGAAACTTCTCCCAAAGCTGAGTCTGAGACAGACTCAGACTCTCCCACATCAGGACCACAGGTAGGGGACAAAAAACCATCCTGTCCCTGGTGACATGCAGGGTGCAGCTGTGAAAATGGGTGACACATCTCCCCATCACCCATTGTCCTCGTGCAGGGGCCATGGCCATTCTGTGTGTGGACAGAGCGGGACTGGGAGTCCTTTTAGCCTGGAAGTGAATCCTTGATTAATAATAACTGTAAATTCATAAAGCCTTTTTGATCCATGTGGTCGTCCAAGCCCTTGGCAAACTCTGCAGGGATTGCTTGCCCTCCGCTGGAGCGGAACACAGCAGCTGTGAGCAGCACTGCTCTGGCAGGTTTTAGGAGATGCAGGGAAGGGAAAACCTCTTTAATTGGAAGCGTAGCAGTGAGGGGGAAGCAGCCATGCGTGGTTATCCCAGACCTAGCCAGCTCCTCAGGGCATCACATCCCTGATGGTGGGGCTTGGAGTGAGAACCTTCCCTGGAAGTTTCTTCCTGGTAGAGAATGACCTACAGTCCCAGAGCAAAAAATATTGGGATATTCTTCTAAAACTAGCAGGAGATGAAGAACAGAAGGGGACCCATGGACCTTGTCCCCTCACACTGTACCCAGGCTTGTCATCCAGCCTCCTGCCTAATTTTGAACGCTCAGGCTGGTTTAGCTTTGTGCCAGAGTTGCTTGCCCTGACCCTGTAGCCCCTCCTTAGCTGTGTTTCCTGCAGCTCATGAGGTACCTCTGCAGCAGGACAGGTGCAGAATGGGTACCCCAAAAGCTTGGTGTGGTATCTGGTGCAGAGGTCTTCTCCCACCTCAAGGAGCTTCTGCTCTAAACGGGTGGATGTGATTTCAGGAGCGGATGTCACCATCGCCACCCATTGCCCCTCTCGCAACTGGGACAAACCCTTTGGCTCAGCCTCTCTCTAGAAATCCCGGTAAATACCTTAAAATTCTCCTCACCTCTCTCCCTGATCAGCCTTTTACAAGTTTCTCCTCTTAATTTTAAGTTGGCTTTTGTTTTTGGTTGCTGGCCCTAGGAGGAATGCAGGGTGAAAGTACCTTTGCTGTTAGTCCAGTGTCTGCAGAGGTGAAAGGCTCATGGGAGAAGGATGGAAGGCAGTCAGCAGGACGGCAGGTGAGGAGAGGAGGGAAGTGTATCCATGTGTGACAGAGCATGTCCAGGACACCTCTCTGCTGGGGGCGTGGTTTAAGTTTCTCTCTTTGGTCCTTCCAGAGCGGCTACCCCGGACCTCTCCCACCACTGGCTTCAATTCCTCTCTTCAACCCTGCCCAAGTCTCTCAGGTGAGATTATTTCTCTGAGGGGGTGGTGTTGCATGGGGCGGGGGGTGGCTCCTGCCTTTGGGGAGGAAGTGTGTCCTGGATTTTGGGGTGGTGCCAGATTTTAGGTGATCTCTTACGGGCAGCGGGGGGTAGGTGATATCAGTCCTGGGAATAAGGGTTTTTATAAGTAAATTAGTTGTGGGAGGGCAGCGATGGGAGGGTGTGATGAATGAGCGAAATGTAGGGAGGATGCGTGTGGTTGTATACTGATGATGGCAAATCAACATTTTGGAGTGTAGCCCATCACTCACACCACCTCTCTCTCTGTGTTTCCCAGCTTCCTGCCCGACCCAACCAACCCAGGCTGCTTTCCCAGCATCGCTACCCCAGCCTACTGTGAGGCAGTGGGTGGGGACAGCAGAGACCAATTGCAGGAAATTTTTTAACCAAGATGGTGTTTGTGGGGTGTTTTTTTTTGGATGGGGTAGCAGCGGCTTGGGCCTCCTTGGTGGAGAGTGTTGTAAAATAAAGGGGATATTTCTAGGTTTAAAAGTCAATAAATGGGGGGTGCGAGGCTGGGAGGGGGGTGAACAGTTTGGCCACCGAGGAGAAAACGCAAGCTCTACCTTTCTCCTTCACAAAAATTAGGTCTGGTTTGTATAACTCATTGTTGTCATCCCTTATGCGTGCTTCCTGAAGTCTAGTCCAATACTTTTTTTTAGCTTTGTTTGCAAACATTTAGGTATTTATACACATACATTTCAATGAAGTCCCCCTCTCGGTTGCCTCTTCACTCAGTCATCTTTCTCATAAGCGAGATGCTCCTTAACGATCTTTGTTGCCCTCTGCCGGGCTCCGGGCATGGGGTGTTGAAGTCAGTAATAAACAGGGGTAGGAGTGGAACATTGAGGTGTCTGGAGAAGGTACCGGAAGGAGGGTAGAAGAAGGCAAGGAGGGTGAAGGAAGAGGAAGAAAGTACGGGG